>VWZO01020541.1:118459-139235 GCA_013396975.1 Bucco capensis | reverse complement strand
GGGAGGAGGAGGCTGCTCCCCCTCCTCTTTTCTCCCCCACAACCCCAGGGTCGGTGGAGGATGGAGAAATCCCCTCCCCACAGCCCGCCCAGGGATGCTCCTAGTTAGGGCTGGGTGAGGGGTGAAGGTATCCGTCGGTGCCTTGGGATGCTCCTGGTTGGGGCTAGGTAGGGGATGAGGGTACCCCTCGATATCTCTGCGTGGAGGTTGAGGGTATCCCTTGATGTCCTGGGATGCTCCTGGTTGGGACCAGGTGAGGAGTGTGGGTACCTCTTGATGTCCTGGGATGCTCCTGGCTGAGGCTGGGTTGGGGATGAGAATCCTAGTATCCTAGAATGGTTTGGGTTGGAAGGGACCTCTGGAGCTCATCTAGTCCAACCCCCCTGCAGTGGCCAGGGACATCCCCAACTACATCAGCTTGCCCAGAGCCCTGGCAAGCCTCACCTGCAATGCCTCCAGGGATGGGATCTCAACCACCTCCCTGGGCAACCTGCTCCAGTGTTCCACCATCCTTGTGGGGAGGAACTTCTTTCTAATATCCAGTTTAAATCTACTCCTCTCCAATTTAAAACCATTGCCCCTTGTCCTTTCCCTCCAGGCCTTTGCAAACAGGCCCTCTGCAGCCTTCTTGGAAGTTCCCTTTAGGTCCTGGAAGGTCACTAGTAGTTCCCCTGAAGCCTTCTCTTCTCCAGGCTGAGGATACACCTCAATGTCCTGGGATGCTTCTGGCTGGGGCCAAGTGGGGAGTGTGGGTAACCCTCGATGTCCTGGCTGCTATGTCCCACCCCTCTGTCCCCATCCTGCTCACAAAACACCCTCCATAGTGGTTTTGGGATTGCATGGAGGAGTTTGGCATCATCACAAGAGTAAACACTGGTATGATTTTCCTCACAGCTGCAGTGCAGAAGCAGGAGGCTGCTGTGGCAGCAGGTCCTGCTTGGTGTGGTGGCTTTGGAGAGATGCTGAGTGGCCCTGAGGCTATCTCAGGGTTCCAGCAGATGATGGGCTTGCTCTGCAGCAGAAGAGCTTCCTTCTGAATTCCTGTGATCTGTTTGCTTTAGGTCAGCCTGGAATAGGAGCTGAGGTCAACTCTCCGGGTAGGTAACTCCCCCTCTAGATCCCTGCTGTGGCAGGGAGAAGCTTTTCCAAAGCATTTGAGATCTCCTGGTGGGTGGTTTGATGGGATAGGAGGAAATGCAGAGCTCAGCATTCTCTCACTGATGGGACTGTGCACAATTCACCCAAACTCCTGGGAAAACTCCTATCACAAATGCAATTGAAACTCAGATTTAGGTGCCTTTTGTCCCTCCTGACACTCAGGGTTGAGATCTGGAGTTAGGAGCTGAAGTGTTTTGCTGGCTGATACTGGATTGAAGTTTCAGGAAAGTTTTTATGATCAAAAAAGAGAGTGAAATTTGGAAGCATCCAGATCTGCATGGGCAAAACTTCTTCAGCAGGGAAAATTAACCCTGTGAAAAAGAAGCCAACTGAACAGAGCTAGGCTTGGGCCACTTGCTTTTCCTAATGGTTATTTTGATTTTTCAAATCTCTTGCAAATTCCCCTGCCTAGAAAAACACAATCAGTGGAGAAGTGGCCCCTTTCTGATTAAAGGAAAGCAAAGAGGGAGGGGGAAAAAAACCCCAACCCCCTCAGTATGAGGATGAGATGCTTACAAATGCCTGCAGAAAGCCTGGGGTATCACCCTGCTTGCCCCACTCAGGTTTTGAGCTGAGCTCCCTGACCTGGGCATGCTGCTGGGTTCCTTTTACCTAGGCAAGATGGTGTTTACAGACCCTGCTTGTATTTTTGGGGCTAAAATTGGTGTCAAATGGCCTGAGTTTGAGGATGGCCACGCTTGCTTATGGCCACGCTTGGGCTTTCCCCCTTTGGCTGGCAAGGAATTTGGTTTCTCTCCCTGGCAGAGGCTCCTTGTTTGTTTTGCAGCAGTGGTGAATGGTTGGAACAGGATGGCTCTGAACACCCAGAGCTGCTCTTCCTTGCTTTGATCCCTGAAACTTTGGGCTATTCCCTGCTCTCTGTGCCTCCCTAAGCCAGGTTCCCCCACCCAGTGCTGTGCTGAGATGCTCCCAGGAGCAATGCCCCAATGGCAAACCAGCACCTGGCTATGTACAGTGGGGGAAAAGAAGAAGAGATTTGGGGCAATGGGATTTGTTTGGCACTCAGAGGGTGTTTGCCAGGCTGGGAGGATCCAGGAGATTCTGGGACTAGCCTGCCAGTGAGGTCTGTCCTATGGGGAGGGGGTGGCAGAGCAGTGCCCCCCCACTTTAAACCCAGAGATGTGTGTGTGATGCCCAGGCAGCAAGGTGAGGAGCAGAGAGTTGCCAGACTGCTGAGCTTTGAGCAGAGCCCAGAGCTGGGCCCAGCACTTCCCAGAGGAAAAGCATTTTCACTTTTGCTTTTGCAGTTTTCCCCAGTGAAAGGCTGCAGCCTGTGTGGAGCTGGGAGCAGGGCAGCTCTGCAGCAAGTGACAATGGCTGGGAAGAGGGACACGGCAGGGATTTGCTTCTCCCCTAGGATGGAGGAGCAGCACGCTGGGCTCTGTGCTGCCCCATGCTATCCTGGTGAGTCCAGGCAAGGATAGCCCTGGATGGGGATGTTTGTGGGGCCACCCGTGGAGGGAGGGGATGGGGACAGGGCTGGAGCCTTTGTTTCCCCTCCTGGCTTTGTTTCCATTGATGAAGCCTCATGTGGCCAAGCAGCTCCCGACCCACCCCGAAACTGCCCTTTAATTTGATTAAAGAGCTCCTTCCTCCTCACCCACCGAGGCAGCAGGGATTTAACACTCACCAGTGCAGTGTTTTCCTGGAGCTCTATTCCAGGGACAAATTCCTAAATCACCTGATAAATTACAAGGCTTAATGCTGCTGCTTTTGGAGAGCCTGAGCCCTGGCTTTGCAGGACACAGGGATGCTGTGGGATCCCTGCACTGCAGATGTGGGGTACACACAGGAATTGGTGGATATCCTTAGGGTTTTAGGGGTTGTTTTTAGGAATATTTCAGGTCTGGGAAGAAACCTGATGGGGAAATGAGTGCTCAGTGCTTTGGTAAAGCAAGGTCCCCTGAAAAAGAAGGTGCTTGAAATCATTCCCTGCTTCTTCAGCTCAGCAGGGCTCTGGCAAACTGCAGGCACTGATGATCTGAGCCCCAAACACAACCACCTCTGGGGGGGATGTAGAGGACCAGAGCGTGGCCCCAAGGGGGGAGAACATCTTGTCCTGCTCTGCCCTGTGTCCCAGCAACAGCCCCCGAGCCCTGCAAAGCTGCATTTGGGATTTGGGTGCCTAATTCCTTCTAATTTCCCTGGGAAAGGGGAAAGCAGATCCTCTAAGGCAGCTCTGGAGAAACTGAGCCCAGGTTGTTGGGTAATTGGAAGGGCTTATTAACAACGTGGTGGGTTTGTCCCTTCCAAAGCCCTCCTGAACTCCACTTAATGAATGCACGTGGCTCTGAGCCTGCCAGGGACAGATGTTGCTTACCTGCATGTGGCAGATGGGGCCATGGGTGGATCAGAGATGCTGGGCAGGAGAAGAGNTCTAGGATTCTATGTTTCATGGGTGCTAGTGGCCAGTCTGAGCTGGACTGCACCATGTTCCTCTTGGATTCCTTTACTCAGCACTAGTGAGGCTTTGCTGGCTCCACTGTGCTTGGAGCATCCCCCTGCACCAGCCTGGTCCCTGCTGCTCCATGAGGAGCATGTGCTGAGGAACCTCCTTCTGCACAAAGGGGTTTGCAAAATGCAAAGCCACAGGCAGGACCTGGCTCACTCTGAAGCCAGGTTTAACCATTTCCAGACCCTTTGAGTGCATGGAAGCAGGGGAGCAGGTACTGGGCTCTACTCCATGGAGCAGCCTCTTGGATGCTCGAGTGTCACCAGGGAGAGGATGTGTCTCAGCTGACAAAATGCAGCTCAGGTGCAGGAGGTGCCTGAGGCCAGGCTGGAGGATGGCAGCAAGGGCTCAGGCAGGTTCTGCCTGTCTCCTGAAGCACAGGAGCTGGCTGAGCTCTGCATGGTTGGGAGCAGTGTTCCTGGCACCACCGGAGCCAGCATCCCTCTGACTGCTGCAGGGATGAGTGGAGCTCTCCATGTTCCTACCCATTCCTGCTTTCTCTGCAAGATCAGTGATGGCTGCATGAGCAAGAAGGCTCTGCAGATGGGTCTGAGATGATTAAGTGCCTTGGTTAATTCTTGCCCACCTCAGTATGGTGAATATTGTGTTCACCACGCTCTGTGCTTCTGACTTTCTCAAGGCACCAAAAGGCTGAATTCCTCCTCCTGAGCACATCTCTGGTGTGGAGCATCCTGAGACCACAACCCAGGGGCAGGGCTTTCCTGACATTTGCCATGACAGCACACAAGGAGCTACACTTCTTCCTCCAAGAAGCATCAGGACTCACTCAGGTCCATGCAGGACAGGCAGTATGGAGTGGGGCACACAAGAGCCATCCTCCCTCCTCTTGCTGTTACCTCAGAGCCTGTGTGCAAATCCCTGCTGAAATATTTAGTGCTGGCTGCAATCAATAATTATCCCCCAGGAAAAGAGCTTTCTGACAGCCAGCTCCTCTGCCTGCCTTCAGAGAGCAGTATGGGGCCAAAGGGATGTGGGTCACTGAGAGCCTGGTGCCTCTCTGCACCTGCTGGGAGTGGGGACAGAGGCTGGGGACAGGTGAGAACCCTTGGTGCCCTGATCAGCCAGAGCAACAACCAACCTGTCCCTGTTCCCATGCACACTCTGTCTTATCCTTTCTCTTGTTCACAAGCCCTAAAAACCTGGATTCAGGGGTGTTGAGCTGCTGCCTTCCATGCTCAGGTGTTCAGGCTTCCTCCCTCTTGATCCCAGCTGCAAGTTTTTCTCCTTCCTCCTTTAAACAGAACTTGAGGTTTGCTTTTAATCCCCTGCCAGCAGGAGCTGGGCTTGGAGGGGCTCACTGCTGCCTGGGCCTGGAAGCTGTAGAACCTCCTAAACAGAAATAAACATGTACATCAAGCCCCTAACATGTAGCTGCTGAGAGCTCTGACTGAGCTGTGGCAGCCCACACGGCACAGGGTGAGCAGGATGAGCCAGTGGGGCTGGAAAGTGGCTGTGCCTTGGGTGGGGACACTCCTGCCATGCCTGGGCAAGCACCCACTGCCTGCATGGCCTGACCTGCCAGCACCCATGGGCACATGTCCCTGCTTGCCAACAGGGTCTGCTTTACCCCCTTTGGGGTGCTGAGGATGCCTTTTGGGTGCTGCCATGGGGAAAGGGATAGAATCCTAGAATGGTTTGGGTTGGAAGGGACCTCTGGAGCTCATCTAGTCCAACCCCCCTGCAGTGGGCAGGGACATCCCCAACTAGAGCAGCTTGCCCTATGTGCAGGGGAGGCTGCTTTGGCTCTGGCACCCTCACAGTGGAGCATCCCATTCTTTTCAGGGAGCTGCCCGGTGTCCTACAGGTGGATGCTCCATGCTCCCTGGGCTGGGCTGAGCTGCTGGGCTCCTATGCCAGAGGAGCTGGGCTGCTGTGTGGGGCTTGCAGCCATGGCTGCTGTGCACAATAGCCTTTTGTGTGCGGGGCTGCCCCGGGAACATCCAGCCATCCCAGCTTCCCAGTAACATGAAACCTCCTCGGGGCTGCCTGCTGCACTAACAAAGCTTGGAGCTGCTGGGGAGGGGGGAGGTTTGCTCCAGCTCTGCTCCCAGCTTCCCCCTGTGCTTTGACATGTGTGCACTGAGCATGCTGGGGCTCAGCTGGGCACTTGGGGAGCTTCCAGCCAAGCTGCAGTGCTGCCTTGCTTGGCTTCTGCTGGAAAAAAGGGGTGGCCTGGATCTGGGGATCACCAGGAATGAGCCACATGCTGTGCCTAGGGAACCTGAGTGGCACCTTCCTCACTCAGGGGCTCCTCATCTTTAGCACACCAAGAGCTCCCACTATTGCTCCCTAATCCTCGCTGGGGACACCCAGGGAATGTGGAAAAATAGCTATGGGTGCTCCTTGGATCCTTTTTCCCTCTGCAAGCGCAGGGCTGGAGGCTAACAAAAGAGGGGAACAAGGCATGGGGAGGAACTGCTGTGAATCATTAACCAGGGACAGATGAGGTGGAGGAGATGCAAAGGGTTATTAACTGAGGACTCACTCTCTGGCTGCCTGATTGTTATTAGTAGCATTATTATTGTTTAATCAAGATATTTTCTAGCAAGTGGCATATCCAAACTCAACAGGGCAGCAAGGGAGCTGCTGGGGGCCAGCAGCAGCATCCCAATGTGNGCTGTTCTCAGATGACACCCAATTCTGTGCGGGGACACATCCTGAGCTCATCCTCCCAGCCGGGGCAGCACGCAGGGGACACATCAGCCACATCCCCAGTACCTCTGGGACAGGAGACCCAGCTCAGGGGGGAATGGTTTCTGGAGCTGCTGCTGCTTGCTGTACATCCTCATTTTCCCTCTGGGAGGAGAGATCCCAGCGCTGCCCCAGGTGCTTTAGGGAGGTTGTATGTGCAGGCACCACGGGCTTGTGCTCGCTGCCAGTTCAGTGTCCCCAGGTTCAGTGTGGCAAAGGGGATGTGCTGGAGAGGATGCTCCAAGAAAACACGTTTCCCAGCCAAATTCCTTGACACTTTCCCTTTTACTCAGCTCCGGTTGGAAAAGCATCAGGGATCGAGGGACTTCCCTTCATCCTGGTGACTCAGGTAGCGGTCACCAGTGACTCAGCTGCTGGCAGCATCCCCTGCTCCGGAGGCGAGTGGGGACATGGAGTGACCACCGAGGCAGAGAAAGGGGATAGGGAGGCGATGCCGGAGGTGATGGGATTGGGGCTGGAGCCAAACTGGCTGCTGGTGTAAAGGAGAGAGCCAGGAGGCAGAGCAGTTCTGCTCTCTGCTGCGGGTGCTATGAGCTGTGTCCCGCTCCACGGGCTGAGGTGTTTAACTAACAGGCTTTGAGGGAGGTGTGGGACAGTGAGCAGTGGGGACAGCACCTTATGAGTTAATAATGACCCGAGGGACGCGTGGGATGGGACATCCTGAGATGTAAGCGGCAGGTTTTCCTGGGACACACACACACACACACACTCACCTTGCCGAAGTGAGTTTGTAAGAGCTGGACAACTGTTTTCTGGTGACAAGTGCCCGCCGAGCTGGTAGCCTCAGCACCAGCGGGCAGCATGCCGCCTGATCCTCCGCGGGGGAGGAAGGCTGCGGGAGCGGATCTAGCATCCCCCGCAGCATCCCCCGCAGCATCCCCGAGCCAGCCCGGCAGGGACACGGCGGTTCCCTGCTGCCACCTAACGGGGACAGGGATTCTGGCAGCGGGGAGGAGAGGGGAGGGAGGAGGGGGGAAAACAAACCTTCCCCCAGAGCCCTGCTTCCCCGTGAGGTGCATCCTCCTTGCTCCCTGGGAGCATCACCTGGGAGCTGTGGGTGGGCTGAGAGAGCATCTCCTTCTGCACTGAGGGGAAACTGAGGCACACCATGAGCTGGAGAAGGAGCCAAGTGTCTTGGTGTTCATCTCAGACCATACCTGGATGCAGGGTCAGCTGCACCCAGCCTGGGGCTGATGGTGCAGGAGCAGTGGATTGAGGCCAGCTGGGAGCACAGGGAGAGGTGAACTGGAGCTGTGCCCACAGCTGGGGCCTGCTCCTCAAAAGCAGGGTGGGCAGGAGCAAGCCCTGGTTAGTCCTGGCTCTGCACTCTGTCTTCCAGAGCTTCACACACATCTCCTGTCCCCAGGCAGGATCTGCCCATTCCAATGGTGAGTGTCAGCATCCCTTGCTGGGGAGCAGGATGGTGCTGGGGCAGTGGGGAGCTGCTAGGGTGGGATTGGGGCAAAGCTGGGGAGGGCTGGGACATATCTCTGTGGCCATGGGTTCTTGCCCCACAGGGGCCTTATTGATCCCCTGGGAGGGGAAAGACAGGGATGTAGATGCTGGTGACCTTGGCTGCTGGGGTCATCCTCTTTATTCATGCCCTAGTGAGGACACCTCTGGAGTCCTGGGTCCAGTTCTGAGCTCTCCAGTTCAGGAGAGATAAGGAACTGCTGGAGAGAGTCCAGCAGAGGCTAGGAAGATGCTGAGGGCACTGGAGCAGCTGTGGCAGGAGGAAAGGCTGAGAGCCCTGGGGCTGCTGAGCCTGGAGCAGAGCAGAGCCAGAGGGGAGCTGCTCCATGCTGAGCAAGAGCTGAAGGGTGCAGGGGGCAAGAGGCTGGGGCCACACTCTGCTCAGTGGTGCCCAGGGCCAGGCCAAGGGGCAATGGGCACACACTGGAAGCCAGCAGCTTCCATGGGAGCAGGAGGAGCAAGTTGTTTGATGTGAAGGTGCAGAGCCCTGGCCCAGGCTGCCCAGAGAGCTTGGGGAGTCTCCTTGTGTGCAGAGATTCCCAAGGCAGCTGGAGGTGATGCTGAACAAGCTGCTGGGGGTGAGCTGCTGGAGCAGGGGGGATTAGATTAGATGATCCCCAGAGATCCTTTCCAACCCTTTCCATTGTGTTTTATTCCTCAGGCTACTTGCTTTACCCCTCAAGGGCTGCAGAGGCAGTGTCTTTGTCCCTAGCAGGGGACATCCAGGCACATGCTATGTGTCCCTGAGCCTGTGATGTGGCCTGTCCATCTTAGGGGAGGAATGTGACATCCAGCCCTGCCAGAGGATTAGGGCTAGGCTATAAAGGGCCTGCTGGTCACTGGTCGTTCCCAGCTCTGGTTACACAGCACTGCCTGCTGGTGCCAGGGCTCAGCTTTCAAATGGCACAGACACACTGGCAGGGGAAGCTTCTTGAGGGGCTAAATGACACAAAGTGAAGGGGTGAGGAGCTGCACAGGGATCCCCAAAGCAGGAACCCACCCCCTCCCTACCCCCAAAGCCATAGCAGAGTGCAGCAGGCTGTGGTAACTCCATGCCCCCTCCCCAGGAGGGGAGCTCCCACATGGTGCCTGCTGCCTTCATGGTGAGGAGAGCTTCTTGCATGCTCTGGTCCCTCTCCATCCATCATGAGAGCAGCCCAGGGGGAATTTGCAAGGCTGTCACCCACCTTTTCCCAGCCAGCTCTGGGGCTTTGATTAATTGCTTGCTTAGCAACTGCTGCTGTGTGTGTGTGTGGAGAGGCTCAGGCATGTCTCCCCTTGCAGGGAGGGCTGGGGGTGGGGGGAGAGGTGGCTCAGCATGACTTGGAGCTGAAGGAGGATAGCAGCATTGCCATTCCTTCTGAGAGTGAGGGAGAACACCTTTAAACCAGCCCACTCCTCACCTTCCCCCAGGCAGCACCCACACATCACCCTTAAATAGGAGGATGTATTTATTGGGTGCCTGCTCAACAGCATCCTTGGGGTGTAGCAGCTAGGGGTGGGGGGAGTGGGGTAGATTTTCCTTGAGGATTTAGGGAAAGCTACTGGGAGAGGTGTTGAGGATGTGGTTTGTGTTTCACCTGCTGCTCAAAGGGGGTGGGAGATGGGTTGCAAGGGAGCTATGTGTGTGTGTGTGGGGAGGAGGGGAGGGGATGCTCCCCATCACAGCAGTGTGTGTGTGTGTATGGGGGGGGTTGTCAGGCCAGTAAATTGCCCTCCTAAAGCATCCTCCATTCCCCTCCTGGCCTGAAGCATGGCTGCAGTGAGGATGGCTGCCACAGGAAGGCACTGCTGGCTTTTGTTGGGAGATGCTGATTGCAGATTTGGGATCGGAGTGCTGATGTGAGGAGCATGGGCTGGGGTCTGCAGTAGCCTGAGGGAGGGTCCCAGGGCCTGGCAACTCTGCCATGGATTCCACTTGGGACAAAGAGAAGGAGTGAGGAATTGGGCAGGAGTCCACAAAGCTGGAACTGAGAATCCCACTCCTCCATGCCCCCAGAGCCCTAGCAGGGTGCAGCAGGCTCTGCTTACCCCCATGCCCCCTGTGCCTTCTTTTGCTCCTTCCTGCACACATTTCTCTAGATGGTTTAGCATTGCTCAGTGAAACCCAACCCCTCTGTTCTGAGCCCCCCTCCTCATAAACCTCATCCCCTGCTCCTGGGCTCCCCTCTCCCCCTGGGACCATGCAGCCCCTTCCTCTTTTTCCCCACCACTGAGCATCCTCAGAGGTGAGCTAGGCACCTGCCTTCATCTCCCCTCTTGTCCCAGAGGATGGAACTTTGCTGGACCTTGCTATAGCCAAGAGAACATCTCCCACCCTGAGCCCCTTCTCCTGGGGTGCAGGGAGCTGTGCCCACCCCCACCCCCCCAGCATGGCTCAGGGCAAGGTTTGCCAGCTGAAGGCAGGCTTGGTAGCCAAAGGCTTCTTGATTTTTGTGTTTTAATTGGCTTGTGGTGTGAGGAACCATAAAATCTAGGCCTTGTTTTATTACAGCACAGATTGCCCTGGATAAGATGGGAATAATTAAAGACATGCTGCTGCTGCTGCTCAGCCCTGGGCTTGTCCTCCAGCAGTGGCAGTGAAATAAACCTCTGGCCCCAGGCTGGGGCTCACTCTGGGTGTCCTCATCTGCTCCATCACAGCCTGCCAGGAGTTAGGGACATGGCCCTTCTGGGTCAGCAGTCCCCAGACCTACCTGTCCCAGGGGGGGATTTGGGTGCCTGGCAGCTGCTGAGCACATCTGGAGGCCAGAAACTCCCTCAGGAGCCCAACCTGGGAAGGAGCTTGGGATTGCTCAGGCTATGGGTGAGGATTTGTTGGTTGATTTTAATGAGGAGCTCAGAAGAGTTTCTGTGTGGGAAGCTTTTCTCTTGGCAAGGAAAGCATCTTCAGCTGGTGATGCCATCCCTGAGCTCCTGGTGCAGCTCTGCTGAGCACCACACCAGGGCTGTGGCTGCTTCTGCTGGGGCCTCAGCAAAGCCATGGCCAGCAGCTTGGGCTGAGCTCATGCAGCCAAAGGAGCAAAGTGCTGCCATGGGGAGGTTGCTCCTAGCTCCTGGCTCCTGCCAGGCTGAGCAGCAAAGGGACTGGGAGGTGATGCCATTCTGTGCCATGAGCAGGGCCCTGGGCTGGGGATAAGAGACCCTCACTGCTCTGAAATCATAGAATCACAGAATGGTTTGGGTTGGAAGGAAGCTCTGGAGCTCATCTAGTCCAACCCCCCTGCAGTGGCCAGGGACATCCCCAACTAGAGCAGCTTGCCCAGAGCCCTGGCAAGCCTCACCTGCAATGCCTCCAGGGATGGGAACTCAACCACCTCCCTGGGCAACCTGCTCCAGTGTTCCACCACCCTTGTGGGGAGCAACTTCTTTCTAATGTCCAGTTTAAATCTACTCTTCTCCAATTTCAAACCATTGCCCCTTGTCCTTTCCCTGCAGGCCTTTGCAAACAGGCCCTCTGCAGCCTGCTTGCAAGTTCCCTTTAGGTCCTGGAAGGTCACTAGTAGTTCCCCTGAAGCCTTCTCTTCTCCAGGCTGAACAATCCCAGCTCCCTCAGCCTGTCCTCAGAGCAGAGGTGTTGCAGCCCCTGAGCATTCTCGTGGCCTCCTCTGCACCTGCTCCATCAGCTCCATGGCCTTTGTGTGTTGAGGGCTCCAGAACTGGACCCAGTATTGCAGAGGAGGTGTGAGCAGAGCAGAGTGCAGTGGCAGAATCACCTCTCTGGCTCTGCTGGCCACGCTTCTCTTGCTGCAGCCCAGGATGCCATTGTGCTTCTGGGCTGCCAGCGTGCACTGTTTGCTCATGGCCAGCTTCTCAGCCACCAGCACCCCAAGGCCTTTTCTGCAGGGCTGCTCTCCATCATCTCATCCCCAAGCCTGGATTGATAGTGGGGATTGTTCTGACCCAGGGGCAGGACCCTGCACTTGGTCTTGTTGAAGCTCCTGAGGTTCCCCTGGGCCCACCTCTCCAGCTTGTCCAGGTCCTTCTGGATGACATCCTGCCCCTCCAACTTATCCCCAGCACCCCATAGCTTGGTGTCATCTGCACACTTGCTGCTGGTGCACTCAATGCTGCTGTCCACAGCATTTATACAAATATTAAATGCTGCTCAGTGAGTAGCATGGCCTCAGCACCCTGTGCCCTCCTGGGCTCTTGTGAGCAGAGCTTGTGGTGCTGCTCATGCTGGGCAAGAGCAAAACCAAGCCAAAAATAAGTAATATTTTTATTAATAATAATAATAATAATAAAGGCTTTGAGTCCTGTGCAGCCAAATGAGGCCAAGGCTCTCTGCTGAACTCTGCAAAGTGAGGGAAACACAAAGGAGCTCTGAATTAACTATCCAACATCCAAACTGTGAGCAGAAAGAGGTGGTTGGGGGTTGCATATATGCAAGAGGTGGTGTGTGTTCAGCTGGGATGGGGCTGGATCAGACCTGGGGTGTTGATAGAGGAGATGATTCCTGCTTGGGCTGGCTTTGCTGGTCCAGCCATGAAGCTGGAGAACCTCTTGGGATGCTGCTTCCTGCTGCAGGATCTATCCCACCACTTCCCAAGCAAGGTGGACAACTCAATATTGTCTTGGGGGGCTGGGTAGGGACCCTTCCCACCCCCCAGCTCCTGTCCTTGTAGCACCCAATCGATGAGGAACATCATTAGTGTTGCAGAGGCAAATCCATGCTGGCCTCGGCTGCTTGGTGCCATGCCAAGGAAGACAGTGTTTCCTTGCAGAGGATGAGGCCATGAATATTTGATGTCCAAGGAGGATATTTCTTTCAGGAGGTTGTTGCATGAATTATGGAGAAGTTGGGAGGAGAAGGCAAACCTTTCTGGGGCTTGGCTTTGTGGCAGAGGCTGTGCTGGAGCCATGGGGTTCCTGGCCCTGGGTGGGGGGCAGAAGGGAGAGGATGCTGGAGGAGCCCTTGGTGGGCAAATCCATCCCAGGTTGGGGCAGGATGGTGTGTGCAGGGTGAATGGGGCATTTTCTGCATAGGGCAGGCACAATGCTTGGAGAATATTGGAAGGGTATGGTGGCTTCCTGAGGGGTTTGGAGAGGAGAAGCAAGGTGATGGCAGCCTTGCTGGTGTGCTCCGTGCTTTTCTCCTCACTTTCCCTCATCTCCTGTGTATCCTCATGCTTGGCTCAAGATGCTGATGCTTGGCTCTGGGCCCATCCAGCATCCCACAGCTTTGCAGTGCTGGTTCCTCCCCACTGAGCTGTGGTTGTTTGGAGCTGGGATCAGAGGATGATAGATGTTCTGCTCTCTGCTCTGCCCTGTTCCCTGCTGATGTCCTGCACCCTGGGCTGCTCTGCTCTGAGAAGGGCAAGAGGATTAACTCTCCCCAGCATCAGAGGCTTTCATGTAGTTAATACATAAAGATTTTCCTCTAATTGTCCTGTTGGTGCAGAGGGAGTGTGTGCTGCCTGGCCGTCACAGCTAATTTTGCCACCAAATGTGCTCTCTCCTTCCTTTTTCTCCTTTTAAAGACAGCAGTTCCAGCTGCCCATGGGTGGAAAAACTCCTCCTGCATCCAAATGGAACTGTGGATAAAGCTGTCTGCTCTTCCTTTCCTAAGGAACACTTCCATGCTGGGCTTGAGGGACAGGGTTTTGGCTCTGGGATGTGTCACTTGAGGACACAGGGACATCAAGGTGAGGCTTGCCAAGGCTCTGGGCAAGCTGATCTAGTTGGGGATGTCCCTGGCCACTGCAGGGGGGTTGGACTAGATGAGCTCCAGAGGTCCCTTCCAACCCAAACCATTCTAGGATTCTATGATCTCTGGCTTTGAAGAGAAAATTAGGGGGAGAAAAGGAAGGTTAGTCCAGGGGAGCATCACTGGGCTGCCTGGGGTTGATTCTGCATCATGCCAAGCTCTTGCTACCAGACAAAGCTTTAAAAATAGGGTGGGAATAAGACCCTACCCCTCATTGCCCCCAGCCCTGGAAGCAGCTGCTGCTTGGTGCAGAGCCAGAGGGGAGCTGCTCCATGCTGAGCAAGAGCTGAAGGGTGCAGGGGGCAAGAGGCTGGGGCCACACTCTGCTCAGTGGTGCCCAGGGCCAGGCCAAGGGGCACTGGGCACACACTGGAAGCCAGCAGCTTCCATGGGAGCAGGAGGAGCAAGTTGTTTGGTGTGAGGGTGCAGAGCCCTGGCCCAGGCTGCCCAGAGAGCTTGGGGAGTCTCCTTGTGTGCAGAGATTCCCAAGGCACCTGGAGGTGATGCTGGGCAAGCTGCTGTGGTTGACCCTGCTGGAGCAGGGGGGATTAGATTAGATGATGCCCAGAGATCCTTTCCAACCCTCTCCATGTTGGGATCCTGGGATTCAGTGAGCTTGATCCAGCTCAGTGCCGATTCCAGGGTAAGTTCTGTGCTCTCTGGAGCATCAGCAAAAAAAGGTGCTGAAGGTGCACAACTAGAGATTGCCAATGTAACAGTGTGCCTCAGCTCTTTGTGTTTCTGCATTGTTTAGACCCAAAATCCAGAGTAATAGCTTGCCCAAAATAGCCTCTTGCTGCTCTACAGGAGCCTGTCTGCTCCCACAAGGAGCAACTCCTCCTCAACCACCCAATCTGTCATGGTTATTTTGGGTTTAAAGGGTGGTTTTCAAGGGCTTTAGCCTTGAGGAGGAAGAGCTGGGCATCAGCAGGAGGAGAGAGCAGGAAGGCACTAGCTGGAGAAGAAGCATCTAGGATGTTTCATGCTGGAGAGCTGGATCCTGCTGCTGTGGGACAAGAAACCTCCTTCCTTTCCTCCTTCTTTTTTCCAGCAGCTTGCTCAGGAGGGTGGGAGCAACTTGGGAGGAGAGGAGAGTTGTGTTCACTGCCAGTTTTCTGGAGGGGTGGCAATACACTAGTTACACTAAGTGGGTCAAACAGGAGAGGAAGGCTGACTGACAGCAGCCCAGTGGGATGCAAGGCTCCCAAATCCTCTCTGCCTTGCTGGCATGGCCATGCTGGAGCAGCAGGCACAGGAAGGAAGGAGAACAGCTTCCAGAAAACCCCCAGCTTGGTGCTTTCTGCCTTTGCTACAGCTTCCCAGGGAAGGGCTGTGAGCTCAGGGCTTGGCTCCAGATGAATCTACCATAGGGATAGGAGCTCTAGGTTGTGTGGGATAAGTGCAGCCCTAGCAGTGATGGGGTGAAGCCTCTAGTGATGTGTCACTGTCCAAGGATCTGTGCTGGGTTGATGTCTTTCTCCCTGTTGCTGGAGCCTCTGGGACCTGCTCACAAGATCCATCCTGGGGACAAAGCCAACAGCTTGCTTTTTACTGAGATCTGAGCCTGGCTGGCTCCATCAGTGCACTGAGCTGTGCCAGCCTCTGCAAAGCACCTGTGGGTGAGATGTGGATGGCTCTTGATGCTGAGGGATGTCTCCTTGCTGATTTTCTTGCCATTAGGTGGAAGTGTTGTAGAGGAGAAGAGAGCTGCTGCTGCTGCTCAGCTCTAGGCTCAGAGAGCAGGGAAAGCCAGGCATGAGTCCTTTGTCCTGCTGAAACACAGAGGCAGTGAGCTACAAAGGGGTATTTTTCAGGCTGGATCCACCCAGGAGAGAGGAATAAATCCCCCCCCCAGAAGGCTGTGACATGGCAGCTGGAGGAGGTTTGGCTAGGGATGGGTATAGCCATGAAGCAGCAGTGCCTGGGGCAGTGGAGCTGGTTCCTCAGTACTCACTCCAGCCCTTCATGGAGTTTTTTTGACCCACAAGCCCAGGGAAATTCCTTTCCTTCCCTCCCCTTGGTGGTCTCCAAGAGGCAGTTCTGGCTGCTTGGGTTTTGCTGATGATGCCACAGCAGCCAGGTGGGATGTGGGTGCCTGGCAGCACTTCACTGGTGGGATTTGGTAGCCCCTGACATGAGCCAAGGGCTCCCAGGGAGCTGACACAGCCACAGCATCCTTCCTCAGGAGGAGGAGGAGGAGCACTTCTCCTCACTCCCAGCCTTGCAGCTCTCTTCCACTGCTAATTCCTCCCCTCCAGCTGGGATAAGCTTTTTCTTTTTCCCCGCTATTTCTGTTTTGTTTGGGGAATTCAACTCTTCCCATTCAAATCTGGTTAGTCATGGAGCTGATAGTGAACTTGATGTCTATTTGAAAGGCTCTGCCATGATCTCCTGACTCCTGGAGAGGAGCAGGTGCTGGCTGTGTGAGTGTGGAGCACTCAGTCCTGGCTTTGCTCTCTCTATTTGTGCTGCTTGTGTGGAGGAGTTTCTCTCCTGCACAAGGAAAGCCAAGGCTGATGCTTTGATTTGTCTAGTTTGGGCTATTTCTTTTTGCCATGGGCCTGTTAGTTGTTGTGGGTGGGTTGTTGTTTTTTTGGGGGGCAAGCCAAATGATTTTCTTGCTTGCTTTTGTTTGGAAGTTGTTCTTTGCTTTGGTGACTCCCATGCCTGGCTCCAACAGCACCACACAGGAGAACTCAATGGCTTTTTGGCAAGCAGCTCAAGCAATTCCTTGCTGGCAAATAGCTGAGGGGAGGATGAGCATGGATCGTCCCAATCCATATTTGTTCAGCCTGGAGAAGAGAAGGCTTCAAGANTCCCTTCCAACCCAAACCATTCTAGGATTCTATACTCAGCCTGAAACATCCTGCAGGCTTCCAGCAGAGATTTTCCCATTCCCCATCCTCTTGCTGAAGCTCTTCTCTGCCTGACATCAGCCAAAACTTTCTCTTTTCTGCCAAATAAAATCCTTCCCAAGGAGCTGGAGACAAGTATTAAGGTGTTCTTTCCTTTTTCCCCTGCTCTTAAATCCTTCTCCTCCTCTTTTCTTTAGCTTCCTCCTCAACAGTTGGCCTCTGTCCTGCTGGAGCCTGGTTCCCTTTGCTCTGATTCCTCCTGGCCTTTCTTCCCCAGACAAGTGGGACATCAGGAAAAACATCCCCAGCACCCCTTCCCCTCTCCCTGCAAGCTTATTTTCCTTTAAATACACTCCAAAATAGCTCTAACTAGGACTCCTGCTTTTTAATTGTGTAGATATTACAGCTAATTACAGTTCTATTAATATTTCACTTTGAATTAAAGATTCCTTTCCTCCACCCTTCTATCCAGGAGGGAATTCCATCCATACCCAAGGCAATTGCAGGCACTGGCAAGGCAATCCACAGATGATGCCAAAGGAGTGTGTGTGGTTCCTGAGCTCCTGTGTCTGAGGTGAGTGACCTGGGAAGAGGAAAGGAGGAGGTGGTGGCTTGGCCATAAATGATTCAAAGGCCCTTTGAGGAGCCAAGCAGGAAAGTCCAGTCCATAAGATGCCTTTTCAGGTTTTCCTCTATTGAAAACAAATCTAGATTGCAAGCAGGATGTCTCCATGGTGGTGCTTGGTGGCTTTGCCTGTGGACACAGTGACTTTCCTTCCTGGATGAGGGCCAGGGCAGTGGGATGCTGGATGCTGGGCCTGGCTGGGAGACAACCCTGGGCTGAATGGGCTCAGGGCATGCCAGAACCTCCTGTCTGGGGATCTGCAAGTCCTGGAGGTTCAGGGAAAGGCTGTTAGGGGCCTTGGGTATAGTGGAGCATCCTGCAATCCCTGGATGGATGTGGAGATGGAGCTAGGAATTGGCTCAGGGTGTATCACTCCAGCCTTGCCTCGGGGATGGGAGAGGAATGACTTGTTCAGTTCCTGTCTTTTGGAGCCTGATGAAGCTGTATTGATCCTGCTGAGGATAGTTCTGCATCCATTTGCTGATCATATTGAGCTCTCCTGGAGTATTTGATAATCTCTTGACCTACGTGCTGAGGAGCAGCCCTGGCAGCAGCAGTGACCTTTGTGGGATTTGCTGAAGCTCTCTCAGGGTAACTCCACTCACAAGCTGCTTCCCAGCATCACTGGGATATCTCCTGTCCATCCCTATGCTCTCCTACCCATTCAGCTCAGCCACCATGGCATGGCCTTTCCCATCGTGCTGGAGGCATCAGCCCGAGCCAGGTTTCCAAATGTTAATTGTGCTTTGATGTTCTCGATGGTGACACAAGTGCTGTGATGATGTTTTGGCTTCTGGCTGATGGCAGGGAGAGGAGCTGAGAAGGGGAGATGTGTGGTCAGTGAGGTTAGGAGAAGAGAGACACTGCCAGCTACAGCCATGGTGGCAAAAGCAACCCCCAGACCCCTGGGGTTTGGGTCCCCCAGGCTGGGTAGAGAGCTTGGATGATGATTGTTCCCCATCAGAACATCACAGAGCATCCTTGGCTGAGCAGGCTGCTGGAGCAATTCAGGTGATGCTTCAGCCTAAACTTCCTCATTTAGCTCAGACTTTCTTCCCCCAGTGATTCTTGGGGATCTAGGCAAAGCTGGGCTGGTGTCCTCATACCCCAGTGCTCTGAGATGCCAGGGCTGTGAGCAGGATGTCCTCAGTTCTCCTTGAAGGCAGTGTACATGTCTTGGGAAGCTGCTGGGAGCTGAGGGCTGTTAATGTGACACCCACACTGAGCAGAGAGCTTGGCCTCAGAGTGCCTCTGAGAGCTGCTTTTGGTGAGGGGATTTGTGCCTGGCTTATCCCACAGTGGCTTGGAGCTCCCTCAGCCCTGGCCTGTGGGTTGGCCACAATCTGGGGCATTGGTTGGTGTCTCTGGTGTGCTCTGAGGCTTTTTGGAGCTTGGGGCAGGTAAGGGGGGGTCCTTTCCTTCCAGGGGCTTGATGGGCACAGACTCCCTCCCTCCTGCCCATGACACTGCCCTGCATCATGCCAGTCACCAGGTGATCCTAGATCCATAGCTGGGTCCTGGGGGGCTCTCCCAACCCCACTGCAGTGTTTCAGCTGCTTCCCATGGTGGGGAACAGCCTGGCTCCCTTGACATTCTGACCCCCACCTCATGTAGAAGAGTCTGGGTGATTCTTTACTGCCCTGAGAGCCTTCTGGAAATAAATCATGGACCATCCAGCCCCAAGATAAGCAGATGCTAGGTGAAAGCTGCTGCCCTGGAGCCCTCCCTGGAGACAGGAGGCTGCTCCTGCTGGGGCAGATGGCTGTTAAAAGCTGGGTTGTCACCATCAACCAGCCTTGTGTCCCCTCCCCACAGCACAGAGGTCTTTTTACTTCAATCCCTGGCGTGACTGAGGGTTGCATGTGGTGTGTGCACACATGGAGAGGGCTGGGAAGAGCTGGCTGGGGCTGTCCCCTCCACCCGGGAGCTTCCCAGCCCTGCAGCAGAACAAGGAGAAGAGCTCCGGCTCTCGCTGTAAACGGCATCACTGCAACAGCCTGGTCTCTCCGCAGGAGACAGCGCTCTGGGCATGATCCCGGCAGCGGCTGAATCCATGGGAATGCTGCCACTTCTTTTAATGGCAGGAAGGCTGCCGGTCAGCTTTTCAGGCGAGTGCATCTTGCTGGAGAGCATGCAGCTCCTTCAAAGGCTTGGGCAGGGTGTTGTCCTGGGAGCTGAGTGGTCCTGAGTGCCTCTGGAAAACCAGCTGGTCTCCAGCCTCCTAAAGAGGATCTGGAGGGGATAGGGTTGGGATTGCCAGGGCTGAGCCCTTCACAGTGATCCCCTCCTACCTGGGACCTTGGTGAGCCTGCCCCAGGGCTGGTGTTCCACAGTTCCAGGGTTGATGTTTCACTATTCCAAGCAAGCCCCATAAATCATCCTTAGAGGATGAAAATGTCTGTTGGAAGGGCTCTATTTAGCTTTTTGGTGCTCAGAGGGGTAGATGGAGCTGCAGAAAGCCCTGTCTCCAGCCAGATCCCCCTCTTTGTGTGCAGGGATGGGGTTCCCCTCCTGGGCTGGGTGCTCTGGTGGCTGGTGTACTCCTTCCTCCTTGCTCCAGTGACAGATTATCTCACAGTCATTACTGTGATGGATCGGAGCAGTTAATGTGTCAATGGCCATTACTAGGGGGCTGTGTTTTCTCTGGATTAATGAATTGACACACCACCATGGGCTCCTTGGAGCTGTTGGGGCCTGGGAGGGTGGTTTGATGGAGAAAGGAGGTGATGCACAAGCTGTGCACCATGGGCATCCATGTGGAGTGTGATGTTGGCATTGCTTTGTGGGAGGCTGAAGAGAAGGAGGATGGTTTGGGGCAATGTGGCTCTGGTGAGAGCCTCCTCCCTTGTTGCTGCCCATACTGTGGGGAAGGGCAATTTGGGGATGGTTTTTAGGGCAAACAGTGGGAATTGGAGTGTCTCAGCAGCCTGATGTGAGAGGACCCTTCCTGTGCCCCCACCACACACACATCACAGGGGCTTGGCAAGAGCTGGTGCATTGGCACCCATGGGTGCTGTTGTGAATCTCCACTTCTGCAAATGCTAAAATTGGAGGATGTGACCTGTGGGAAGCATGTTAGGATCGCAGAGTCTGGGAGCCTGGACTCCTGTCAGTCAGTCCTGCTGCTGTGTTCATGGCCGCGGGGATGGCAGGGAGAGAAGGACAAGTAGCAGCAGAATACATCTCCGTGCTGAGGACCAGGAGGGAAGAGGTGCTGGGGGCAGCAGGGCATGAGAGGGGCCAGGTCCATTCCTCCTCCCACTAGCCAAGGATGTTGTTTTGCAGCCCTCTGTACCCAGTGAGGGGTGGGAGAGGCTTGCGCTACCGCACCCCTTCCCCTCGCACCGGGAGCCGGGGGACAGCCCTGGGAGGGCTGCAGGGGTCCCCCGCAACCATGCACTGGTGCTTTAAAAGGCTGGAGAAAGACAGCAGCGGGCTTCCCAGCGTCTCTTCATGCTAAACTTCCCCAGCCCTGGCCCTCCTCCTTCTCCTCTTCCTCCTCCTTCTCCTCCCTCCTCCTCCTCCTCCTCCTCCTCCTGGTCGCGTTTGCGGAGCTCGGCAGGTCCCTCCCGGCTGCGGCTCTCTCGGCTCCCGGGGCCGGGGCCGGGGCTGGGGGGGCCGGTGTGTCAGTCTGTCTGTCGGTCAGTAGGTGGGTTACTCCCCACCGCATGCCGCAGGGTCTCCCCCGGGATACCCGAGCCCCGCCGGGACCGGAGGGGAGGATCGCGGGGAGCGGAGGCTGGAGACAG
>VWZO01020541.1:94699-118428 GCA_013396975.1 Bucco capensis | reverse complement strand
TCGGAGCTGCTGCCAACTCCGCGCTGCCCGCGGGTAAGTGCGGAGCGAAGCATCCCCGGGACCCCCAAACATTCCCCCTCCTCTTCCTCCTTCTCCCTGCAGCCCCACTGCTCCCCAACCCCCTCTGTCAGCTCCAGCAATTTTTCCACCTTTCCTTCCTGATTTATTTATTCATTTTTTGAGGAGGGGTGTGCTGCAGCATGGACCCCTCCCCGAGCTCCCCCCGAACCCTAGCCCGTGTCCCCCGCTCCTTCCTTCCGCCCACCATCCCCATTGTGGGGCTGCAGAGCACTACCGTTAGCATCTTGCCATGGGGTGGGGGGAGATGATGTGCACGACAGCCACTGTCCCAGTCCCCGAACTTAGCATCTTTGTCCCCAGAGGTGCCCATCGCTCAGGTGTGGGCTACGGGAGGGGAGCTGGTGGGGGGCTCTGACCGGCTGCAGGGGGGCTGGGCTGGAGTTTGGGGCAGGAGGCAGCAGGCAGGGGCCGGTGGCTGGTGGTGGGTGCCCTGAGCTCGGCTCTCCGCAGCGGGCAGAACCCGCAGAGCTAGCCGCAGGGCAGGGGCAGGAGGACAGGGAGCCGATGCTTTGCCCGAGTCAGCTGCCAAGGGGCTACCCTTTCGAGCTTGGAGAGGTTTGTTTTGGGGGGTAAACCGCTTCCTCCGATCTGTGGAGGCATCCCCGGCTCGGGGCAGGGAGCCCCGAGCTGTGTGTGGACGCACGCTCCCGGGTTTGTTTTCCTCTCTCGAGCGTCCTCGGTGCTATTTTTTTGGGAGAGCATATCTGTGAGGCTTTGGCAGCTGCTGAGGAAGTTGGCAGCCGTGGGAAAAAAACGGTGAAATCTCCCACCACCTGCCTAGGTGCAGTCCCGCTTCCCTCCTCCTCCTTTTCCTGGTGTGATGAGATTGCCGTGCTCTGCCAGCCAGGTTATTTCTCTGGGGGCTGCTCCAGGTTTAGTGGGGGGATGCCCACAACCTACAGCGGTGGCTGCGACGGAGAGGCTGTGGAGTGAGTCACTGCCATCGCTGCTGCTGGGCGACCTGGGGCTCGAGGCTTGACAAGGAGATGGCATGAAGCAGGGCTGGGGTGACCAGAGCACCTCACTGGCACTGGCTGCTCGCTGAGGCAGAGCCTGGGAGGGAAGGAGCTGAGCCGATCTGTTGAATGCAGCGAGGAGCTCAGGAAAATGCCAAGAGAAGTGCCAAAAGAACAAGCTTGTTTCCTTCCCTCGTTTTGCTTGCTGTAAGCTGAGCTTTATCTGTGGGCAGTGGGGGGATGTGCAGGGCACGGTTCCAGCTAGGAGTGAGACCCTCCTCCTTGTGACCTGCTGCTGTGGTCTGGTGGAATGCTCAGAGATCCTGGTTGAGCTGGGGGGGATGCAGTGCTGGGGGCTGTGGTGAGGATGGTCCATCTTTGTGAGGGTGCTGGGTCCCTGTGGGCAGCAGCAGGCTTTTTGTCTGTCTGGGCTTGGGGTGCACAGGCAAGCTCAGCTGGTGCTGGGCTGGTGGTGCTGAGCTGCACGTCGGGGGTGCTAAGCCAGCAGAGAGGAAGCTTCAAGGAGATTTTACAGTGGGAATCAAAGCTTGGATACAGCTGTGACCCAGCCCCATATCCTGGGGGCTAGCATCGCCTTGCAGAGAGGAGCCTGCTGGCTCCCCAAAAAAGAGCATCACATGCTTTAACTTTGGCATCAGGCAGGAGGAGGATGGATTTGTCAGCTCAGCCACCCCCTTCCAGCTCTTCCCAGAAAGGCATCAGCTCGAAGATGTGGCAGGTCCTAATTATAACATACGTGAGCCTGCTCCTGCTGCCCTCCCCAGCTCCGTCCCTGCCGCGGGCATTGTCTTTTCCTCTTGGGCTTTGTAGCTAGTGGGTGGGCAAGTTCCCTGTGCTCCTGCACAAAGCCTGGCTCAGGACTGTGGAGCTCTACCCGTGCTTCCCCAGACTGGATCCAGGCAGGGTTTGTGCTGCTGGACCCCAGCCTGGAGGTGGAAGTGAGGTGGGGAGCAGGATTGCCAGGCAGTGCCGTGGCTGTGCTCCCGCTCCGAGCTAGCTCCGTCCCAATTTGCAGGAGGTGATCAAAAATTAATGGGGGGATTTTGCTGCACATGGCAGGCAGGAGTAGGGATGAGCCTCAGCTCCTTCCCTTCCTCCAGCCTCTCCTGCCTGGAGCTCTGTGGCTGTTTGGCTGCCAGCAGAAAGCCCGCGCTGCCTCCCGCAAGGTGAGCTGCTGCCATCGCTGCTTGCTCCTCGGCTGGATCCTGCTCACCTTCCCCTGGATGCACCATCCCATCCTTCAAAGTGAGGGATTAGCCCTGGCCTGCTTGGCAGCAGGGAGGGAGGGGGAAGGAGGGAGCTTGCCTGCAGTTAAGGATGTGTATATATAGCATGATAAATATTCCCTAGGTCTGATCCACGCTCAGTGGGAGCATTTTTCTTTGGCTTTTGCATCCTTCTGGGGATGCTCCAGGGCAATGTGGAGGGTGGTGATACCCAGCTTTGCCCCCAGTGGGGCTCTGAGCTGGGTGCTGGCAGGAGCTGGTGGCAAAGGGGTCGAGTTGGCACCATGAGGATGAGGTTGGGCTTATGCAAGGGTTGAGATATTGGTTTGTACATCGAGTGAGGGGTTGCTGTTGGGGGGGGGCTGAGTCTTGGAGTGTGTCAGGTGGGTTTGGGTGGTACAATCTGGGGTCTCTGCTAGCTGCTGCCTGCTGAGCTGTGGCCTTGCTTTTCTTCTGAGCCAACACTGGGGTGCTTGACCTGAATATTTAAGGGTTTTGCCTGTCAAGAGAGAACTTCACCTGGCATCCCCTTCCTCCATGTCTAAATTCTGCTGTACTTCATGGAGCTTTTGCATTTAAAAATACCCCCAAAAGCAAACCCCCCAGGAGCCAGAGAGAAGCTCCCTGTCATCGCTTGCCAGCGGTGATTGGGGTATTGTGCTGCATGCAGGCTGGAGGAAGAGCAGGTGGGGAAAGAAATGGCCTTGATTTTCCCAGAAGATGCTGGTGAGCTCATGGCAGAAAGCAGCACAGCCTTGCTGGGGCTGGGGGAGGTCTCCTTGGTGGTGGAATGATGGGTGGTTGGCTCCTTGGCACCTGGGGATGGGGTGACTGCGGGGTGCAGGCTCTTGGCTGCTTGTTCCTTCATGCTTGGTTTGACAAGCCCCTGTGCAACTGGGGAGGGGGTGGGCTTAGCCCAAAAACCAGTGAGTGCCCTGGCTCTGAACTGGGAACCAACAGGTCCTGCACAGCTGAAGGAGCCTGGGGTCGGTGGAGAGGGTTAGGATGCTCGGGCTGCTGTGCGGTGAGGCATGGCTGGGATCTGAATACCTCACCTCGGGGCTTTTCCTGCTGGCAGGGGTGATAATCAGGGCTGATAAGGCTGCGGTGATTAGCGCTTGGGCTGATGGCACAAGAGCTGTGAACTCTGCTGCCTGCAGCTCCGTGGGCTCCACCGAGCTAACGGCAGTCAAATGATTTGGTTTTGACTGAGAGTCCTGCCGGGAGCAGAGTGAGGGAGAGAAATGGGCCGTTTCCTTCCTTATTTATGTATTTCCCCCTCCTGAAGGAGCTGTTTTGTTGCTGCAAAGTCCCTGCGTGGAGGGAGAGGGCTGGGGGGGGGCTCCAGCAAAGAGCATCCCTGTGATGGTTCAAGTCTCCTCTAGTCTCCTCTGGCTCTTGGGATCAGTTGGTGAGATTTTGGGGTCTCTCTGGACTCTCTGTTCTTGTTGCTGTAGCAGCACCAGGCTGGGGAAGGGAGATTTGAGCCACAAAGCCCAGATGATGCACACAGGAAGGGTTCCAGGTGTTCTCCTGGAGTTGCACCAGCCCTGGGGAGCAACCTTGCCTTGGCTCCAAAGGCCTGAGGTGCAGACTTCTATGGTGGGCTGGGCTGTGTGTCCAGTGGCAGCTGGTGACAACGCAGTTGGGGATGTGTCCCAGTGCCTGGGAGCACCCCTGGGCTCTGTGGGGTGTGATGAGTTTGGACTGTGTCTTGCTGCAGCCCCACAGGCTCTGGTGGATGCAGTGGTGCTTGCAGGGATGCATGGAAGGAGCTGCAGAGGTGAAGCCTGGGATGATGGTTGCTCTCTCCTCCAGGACACATCCCTCTAGATGCTGGAGATGGGTTTGCATTTTGCATGGGGATTTTTAATCAGTGTTTGAGCTCTCCTGCCCAGCTGAACCCTTGTCCTGCCCCATCCAGGGGCTTTGGTGGATGGTGAGGATGGTGCTGGTGGCTCAGTGGCATGGCCACCACTAGAGGGGAGAAGGATGCCACCGTGCACGACTAGCTCAGTGTCCTGGGGACCCATGGGGCAGGGACACAGTGCAGGAGCTGAGTGCTGCCCATGAGCCCCTGAACTCTCCCTGTCCCAGGGTGGCAGCAACCACTTCTGCAGCTCCTGACCCTCATTAGATCAGTCTGGCTCCAGCCAGGCAATGATCCATAGCCAAGGGCTGGAGATCTGCTTGGTTTGATTAGTCCTTGCATTATTTTCTGGATTCCTGGGATGAGGATGATGAAAGGCTCATTCCTCACTGATGATGTTCTTCTGGGAAGCAGGAGGAAGCAGCATTTCTCCTTCCTTTGGCATTGTGAGACCTGCCNCCCCTCAGGGGAGTGGATCTGCACCTGGATTGTTGCAGATGTTTCTTCCTCATGGAGCTGTGCAGCTGGGCTGGGAGAGTGACTCCATGCCTGTAGCATGTGGGGAAGGCTGTTCCCTGCTCCACAAACACCTGCTGGAGGCAGACGTCTCCCTCCAGATGTGCAAGACCAGCTTCAGAGTGCAAGGGCTAATTTGGGAAGGTGAAGGAACTGTGCTCCCTGGATATGCAGAGGTTGGTCCCACACCTTGAAGAAAGGATGAATTTCCCTTCTCCTTAGCCCTTGAGCTTTAAGTGCTGGGCTCCTGCCTGCTGCTCACCTCTCCTGCATGCATCCCTGGCATGAGCAGGACCAAGATTTGGGCTGTGGAGATGCTTGGGGCAGGTGGAGGGTGAGAGGGGGAAGGGGATGCTCCTCTCCTGCCCCTTCCTACTGAGTGCTCAGGTCATCTGCAGCACAAGCTGATGGGGTGATTCAGGCTGCATGTCTCCAGTGATTTAGGGAGGGCTTCAAACCAGCTCCCTGCTCCCCTCCCCAGGATTTGTGCTTTCTTCTTGCCTGCCGTGGTATTTTTACCTTCAGTTCGTTCAGATTAGATGATCAAAGGAGGCACAAAAGGGAGAGAACAGAGAGGAGAAAAAGCTTCAGTGAAGAAAGGGAGAGGCTGTGGGCTCTGGGGGCACTGCCAGCTCCGTGGGAGCTGCCGTGGGCTTGGGGTTTTGTTGCTGGGAGCTGGTCTATGTGGTGATCCATGTCACCTGCTTGGATGGGCAGAAATGTCACAGCTCAGCGGTGAGGGTGTGAGAAATGACCTGATTTCAGCTGGCATGGGGCTGTGTGGGGAGAGGCTGAAGTGTTTGAGCATCTCTAGGTCTCTCCATCCTCCATCTCCTCACCCTGGACAGAGCCTGACTTGATTCCAGGTTGTGTAGCAGGAGCTCAGCTCCTGCTGCCAATGGGATGGCTCTTGGAGACAGGACCAGGATGTAGAGGCTTGATCCTTGTCCTTGCTCCCCATCTAAGCAGGGCTGTGCTCAGGGAGGCTCTCCTCAGGATGGGATGGGCAGGTAACATGCTGCAGAGCTCCCAAGCTCCTGCTCTTTGGAAGCAAAGAGCTCCACACTGGGTACTTCTAGTTGCTTAAAAGCCCCAGCTGTCAAAACTGCTTTGGAGATTTGCCTTCAGGAGGCTCCAACAAGCAGACACCTGCATCATTTATGGAGCTGAGTTGAGGTAAGGGCCATCCTGGCTGGAGTGGCTGTGGAGCTGAGATTCTCCTCCATGGTGTAAAAGATGCTGGTTCTGGCAGGTGCAGGCTCAGAGGCTCAGAGTGCTGAGCTCTGTGCTTGAGCTGAGCTGAATTTAGGCTGTTTCTGTGCTGTCCTGCTTGGGGAATGCATTTTCCTGCTCTGTTCTCCTCTGCTTTTTGGTGCCTTGCATTAATCATGTGCTGCCCTCATAGCATCCATCAGTGGCTGCTGGGGTGGGGAGGCAGCTGCAGGGGACAACATGCTTCCAGAGGGGAAACTAAGGCAGGGAGCTGTGCTGCAGAGCAGCTCTGGGGTGTGGGGAGGGGGATGAAGGGCTGCCCTGCAGTGACCTTTGAGCCAAGACTGTGACAGCACCCTGTGCCCTCCTGAGGGGCTCTGTGCTGAAGGCAAAAGAGATGAGGTGAGGCCATGGGGGGGTTGCAGGAGTATGGTAAGAGGTAAGAAACCACCTGGGCTCCCCATGGGAGTGTGGGAATGGGATGGGCTGAATCCTCTCTGCCAGCTTCAGCACTAGTTCTGGAGGAGCCAGCATCTCCAAATTACAGAGTGGGCATGGCTGTGCTGGGGCAGCAGGGCAGGGAGAAGATCAAATCTCACCCCATGCTGTTGGGTGGGACCCAAGGGTGCCTTCTCCTCCTTGCACTGTGCTACAGGGCAAGGCTGCCAATACCCCATGGCTCTTGAGGGAAGTGTTGGGATGCAGGTTGGGATGCAGCATGTGTCTGGATGCCACCTGTGAGCATCACCCAGGCATGGCTCCCACTGCCTTCATCACCAATTTCCTCCCCAGTTTCCCAAGGGACGCTCCCTCCTTCATGCCCCCCTGGGGGTCTGATGGTTTGTACAGCCTGGTGTTCTTGGCACACAGCTCTCTGTCTGTCCTTATTGCTTTTACTGTGAGCAGAGCCCCAGGCTGCTGGCAGCCAGCAAGCCCAGCTCCTGCCATGACTCAGGGAGCTCTCGGTGCTGTCGATACTTGCTGCTGGAAGCTGTCAATATCTGATGCTTGCAAGAAAACAGCTGCTGGCTCAGGAGTCAGGGGCCTGAAGGATGAGTGGCAGGAGCAGCAATGCTTAGGGTAGCCAGTAAGATCCCTAATGCTGGGTTTGGGCAGTGCTTGGCTTGGTTGTTGGCTCTCTCTTCAGACACAAAGCAGTTCTCAGCCTGTTTGGTTTGCATGGGACCTGGGGACTCATGACAGGTGATTGAAAAGCCTGGTGGGAAACAGCTCCCAGCTCCTTTGGTATCTCCTTTGATTGAGCTCAGTGAGGCAGGAGATGGGGAATGGCTCCTGGATCTGACCCCCTGCTGAGGGTATGTGCCTGGAAGACTTGGGATGAAGGCTGGGAAGATCTTCAGCCTCAGACTGCTGTGCTGGGGACAGGAGTTTGTGCCTGGCAGGGCCATTGATGGGGACAAGGAAGGGACAGGTGGGTGCTGCAGGGGCTGCTCAGGAGAGGAGGGGACTTGTCACTTGACAGCAGGGTCTAGATTGAGCTCAGCTTTAAGGTGGCTGCTTAGCTCCTGT
Source organism: Bucco capensis (assembly GCA_013396975.1). Taxonomy (NCBI): domain Eukaryota; kingdom Metazoa; phylum Chordata; class Aves; order Piciformes; family Bucconidae; genus Bucco; species Bucco capensis. Next base: position 111,016 of record VWZO01020541.1, on the reverse strand, counting down.
GCCAGGCAGGGTTGTGGAGCAGGAGGGATATGCTCTAGGACAGGCAGGGACCAGGCCTGTGGGTGCACATGAGATTTGCCCTGCTCTGAGCATTCACTTGGGGCCTGTCCAATGTGGCAGCTCCCTGAAGAGGGGAGATGATGGGATGGAGTGCCAGGACCTCCCTGAAGCACTGAGTTGGTCACTGACCTAGTCCCATTCCTTGGGATAGAGAAAGCTCAGAGGCTCCTGCCTGGGTGCAGTGTGGGCTGAGCCAAAGCTGCTGGAATGAACCAGAAATCAAGAGAATCCCAAATCTATTCTCTGCAATAACCCCCAATGCTCATTTCCACCAGGTTCCCTGATCAAAGCTCAGAATAGCTGATGTCCTCTTCATGCTCCTTCTTCATTTTCTCTCTTTCTCTCTCCCTCCCTCCTGTCCCCTCTCCTCTCAAGGGCTCCAGAAGAAGGATCCAAAGCTTTGCTTGGACTCACATCTCCAGCTCTGCCTCTTCTCCGTGGCATAGCCATGCAGCCCTCGGTGCCCTCCTGCAGCCCAGCTGCCCGCTGCTGCCAGGGGCACTTCCTCCCGGGCTGGAGCCACTGACAGAGCCACGAGCAGGAGGGAAGCTCCTCGGGAGCCATGACACCGCTCGCCCATGCCAGCCTGGCTCCCTGAGCAGCAGCAGCAGCAGCATCACCACGATTTGGGCTGCAAGCCCTGCCCCAGCACGGCCTTGGCGATGAGCTGGGCTTCTGTTTGCATGGAGCGTCTCTCTTTCTGCCTCTTGCTGAGTGCCTGGAGCTGGGGGTGGGCTCCCGGGGGTGCTGCCAAGCCCAAAGGCCAGGGCTACCCACACATGAACTCCATCCGCATCGACGGGGACATCACTCTCGGAGGCCTCTTCCCTGTCCACGGCCGGGGCACCGAGGGCAAGGCCTGCGGGGAGCTGAAGAAGGAGAAAGGCATCCATCGTTTGGAAGCCATGCTCTTTGCCTTGGATCGGATCAACAATGACCCCGACCTGCTCCCCAACATCACTCTGGGTGCCCGCATCCTGGACACGTGCTCGCGGGACACGCATGCCCTGGAGCAGTCGCTGACCTTTGTGCAAGCTCTCATCGAGAAGGACAGCACCGAGGTGCGCTGTGTCAATGGAGGACCCCCCATCATCACCAAGCCAGAGAGGGTGGTGGGGGTCATCGGTGCCTCAGGCAGCTCTGTCTCCATCATGGTGGCCAACATCTTGAGGCTCTTCAAGGTAAGGCTTGTTAACTGCTGGGTGAAAGCACTGCTTGTGTTTGCTTTGTGGCTTTTCTCCATGCGTGCCTCTTCCTCCACTCCGGGGGCAGGCAGGAGTTGGAGTCTTTAAAACCCTTCTCTTGCCTCCCCCAGATCCCTGGGGATCCCTTCCTCCATCTCCCTCCAGTGATGACATGGTTAGCAGGAGGATTTTTCTCTCTTCTCCTCCAGGAGGGAGGATGCTGATGCTGCTGGCGTCAGTGGGGCTGTGAGAGGGAGGTTGCCTTGCAGGGGCTGGATGGTGGGGGTGGGATAAATCAGACTGGAAGGGATCACAGGGAGGCTCAGCCATCTCTGGGTTCAGATTGGGTTGTTCAGGACTTGGTTGTGGTGGATTTTAAAGATGTTTGAGGCTAGAGAGGGTCCATCCTCCCTAGGAGCTCCCTGAGGGTTTCTGAGGTGCAGCCCTCACCCTCCTCCTTGGCTGAGGAGATTTGGCTGGGCTGCAGGAGTGGTGTCACCTGCAGGGTGACAGGAGCACCCTTTACCATCACAGAAGACATGCTGAACACCTCCCTGCCTGTGACTGTCACCTATAGACTAACTGTCTCCCCTGCCTGCCTGCCTGCAAGCAGCTGACAGTTGGGAGCATTGACACCAGTTATCAACCACGATTTCATCAGGGGGTGTGGGTTACACCCCCAAAATACAAGCCCACACCTTAGCCAAATGCCCTGGGAGCCTTAGGGTGGAGGCAGCTACCACCAATGGGGTGCAAGGACAGCTGTGACCACTCTGCTCCAGCCTAGGGGACATTGGCCAGGCAGGGGACACTTTGTCCTGTGCCACCACTCCTGGGTGTGCAGGGGGGGACACCAGGATACTCAGGGCTGTGGTGGGGCAAGAGCTGCCTCTCCCTCCCTCTCTGTGCCATCCACTGGAAAGCCAATGAGTTTATAATTGCTTTCCCCCTGGCTGTGTGTTTATTTATCCTCAGCAATGCCCCTGGGCTAGAGAGTGTTTGAACAAGAGTCCCCTCAGCAGCAAAGGACAGTGACAAGTGGAAAACCTCCCCAGAGTGGCATCCCAGCACCCCAAAAGTCCTCAATTCTTGCAAGGTTGATGCCAGTTTCCTTTCTCCCCCTTTCTCTTCCCAAGATGCTGAGAGCACTGGGTGCTCTCCTGGGAGGGCTGGAAGCTGTTAGTGAAGAAGGAAAAACCAGACTGCTGATGGAGTTTGATTTTTCTGGGTCCCCTTTTAAAGCAAAAAAATCCCCCAACGTGTTAATGTTGCAGGCAAAGGGTGAGCAGGCTATTCAATAATTAAACTAATATAAATTAGAGGGAGCAGGAGGAACTTAAAAGCTATTTGCAGAGACAAAAAAGATTGAATGCTTGCCTGGGCGAGGAGGAGGGAGGCAGGCAGTGGGGAAGGAGGCAGGAGCGTGACAGTCAGAGGAGTGGGAGATGCCTACAGACTTTCTAGGTTCTTGCTGGTTTAGTTTTCTCCCCTTTATTCTCTGATTTTGGGTGAAAAAGCTCGTGCAGGAAGGATGTCACCAAGCCTTAGGTGCATTCCTACTCCAACCTTGCACTCGTGCTGCTGGTGGCTTGGGGAGGGCATGGCTAAAGCAAATCCAGAGCTGATCTCAGCCCAGAGGTGGGAAGAGGATGGAGAGCTCAAAACCCCTGGGAGAGGACAATGCAGGATGAGTTCAACCTTTCCTAGACAGCAGCAAATCCCTCTGTGTGTGTGTGTGTGTGTGTGCACCCACTCCCCAGCACTGGGACATCATTCCCATGGGATGGGAGGTCTCACCCCACCTCCCTAGGCACAGCTAAAGGCTTGAGGAGGCTCTTTCCCTCTCCCTGCCACTCTTTGTTATTCAAATAATGCGTTTATGGCAGGGACATGTTTCAAATGGAAATAAAGCCAGTTCCATTTCAGGCTGCTGCTGACCTTTAAGCGCTGGTGACTCCGCTCAGAGGTTCAGCAAAGAGTTTGCCTTCCTGGGCACAGCTGCACAGGCACTTGCCTTTGCCCATTCCCTGAGGAATGACACTTGCTGGAGCTCTGGCTCCTGTTGTGGCATGGTGAGGTGAGCTCTGCTCCCATCTGCTCCCCCAGCAAGGTGTGAAAGCACTGGGAGATGAAACAGGGACCTGCACTGGGGATGCTAGCCCTAGATGGGGGTTCTGTACCTCCTCCCTGGGGGAGAGTTTCAAGTGTCCTCTAAGCACTTAGGTTTTTTCAATCACTGAAGTGGTTCTCCAGGAGATTTGTAGCACATCCAGCAAGCAGCACAGGCACAAAATCAATTAGAAGGTCCAACAAGGTGAGGAGGAAACAGCTTCCTCCTCCTCCTTGCCTTGGTGTGCACCCACACCCCTATTCCCATCAGATTGCAGGCAGGAGCCATCTCCTCCCTTTGCTGACCTTCAGCAGCTCCCCTCAACCTGCTCTAGAAGCTCTGCACCCCACCAGGCAAGTGGTGCTGGGAGGGAGTCATAGCAGCCCCAGTTTATCCCTGGGAGCTTGGAGCAGCCCATTTTCTACCTCTGGCCGTCTGCATGGACATATTCCTGCCCTGGGGATGATGCTATCCCCCTCTGTGGTCTCTCAGCCCTCTCTCCATCCCTCCTCCCCTCTCACAGAGCACTCCAGCCCTTGCTCCTCCCTGCCTGGGGTTTCATGGCTCCCGTGCTCCAGCAATAAAGAACGCATCCTTCGTTAGACTCCTTGCCTAATTAAAGCTGTACATCAGTGGAACAACTTGCAGATGTGGCCCCCTGTGTCCAAGCTGGTTCCATCACTCCTGCTAGCTCTCTGCCTGCAGAAAAACCTTCCTCCAGATCCCCAGTCTGGGCTCCTTGTGACAGCATCTCTCTGGCGTCACTGGCAGAGCTTTCTGGCATGCTCCAGTTCCTTCCCACCCTTTTCCACTGTTTTTCCAGCCCCAGCTCTACCCACTTTCTCCGTGATGGTGTGAAAGGAACAGGATTCATCCCCTGCAAATATGATCCCTCAAGAGCTGCCTCAGGATGTGGGCTGCATTTCTTCTTTCAACCCCCTCCAGAAAGAACTGGGAGCTGGTGAGGTGACCAAGTGCTCAGTCAGGGTGAGGAACATCCTTGGAGAGAGGATATATTCCACACAGCCAGGACACTTGGAGCTGCTTGTTTTCTTTTTGCCACAAAGTGCAGCAGCTCTTTTTGGCTCCAGGATGTTGTGCAGCATGAATAATTCACCTACTGGAGGGTGAGGAAGGAGCTGGGTGTGCTCAGCACCTGCAGGCACAGGGAAGTTGTGCTATAGCCAGGAGGGTGCAGAGCTGAGCCTTAGGGATGCTCGGAGGCTTTGAGGGGAGGGGGCTAGGAGGGATGTTGTATTCAGCACCATGCTTCCCCACTTAGTGGGGAAATAACCTTCATGAAGGCAGGAAGGTGGAAAGGTGGCTGGGGGATGCTCTGATTAATCACCCACTCCTGCCACTTCGTTGCCTCCTCCTTCACTGGCTTTATTAAAACAAATCACAGCTCCATGGCTTTCCCCCAGGCTACCCTGACCCTGCAGCCCCTGGACACAGCAGCTGCACTCTTGGGCCCTGGGCTTGGTGAGGAGGAGCAAGAGGCTGAAAGCAATGAGGAGAGCAGATCCAGTGAGGAGAATCCCTGTCTCACTGCACCCTGAACTTTAATCTGGACTGAGGTGGGAGCTGGTTTTAGGGACAAAGTGGTGCAACCATCCTCTGAGTGTTCTGCTGGAGCTGCCTCCTGTTGTGGGAAGCTAAGTTCACAGGCAATTAAGAAAAAAGTTTTCTTTCTCATTGCTGGTTTTACATCTGATGCCAGATCCTCTGTGGATGGGCTGTGTGAGAGCCCTGGGGCTGCTGAGGCTGGAGCAGAGCAGAGCCAGAGGGGAGCTGCTCCATGCTGAGCAAGAGCTGAAGGGTGCAGGGGGCAAGAGGCTGGGGCNGAAGGGTGAGTGTGAGGAGGAGAGAGCCAGGCTCTGCTCCATGGCATCCAATGGTAGGACAAGAGGGAATGGGAGCAATTTGGAGCACAGGAGGTTTAGGATTAAGCTGAGGAGAAACTTGTTTGCAGTTCAGGTTCCAGAGCACTGGCCCAGGCTGCCCAGGAGGCTGTGGAGTCTCCTTGTCTGGAGCCATTGCAGAGCTGCCTGGACACATTGCTGTGTGAGCTGGTCTAGGTGCTCCTGCTCTGGCAGGGGGGTTGCACTAGATGATCTTTCTAGGGCCCTTCCAACCCCTAATATTCTGTGATTCTGTGAGGGTGCAGAGCCCTGGCCCAGGCTGCCCAGAGAGCTTGGGGAGTCTCCTTGTGTGGAGAGATTCCAAAGGCACCTGGAGGTGATGCTGGGCAAGCTGCTGTGGGTGACCCTGCTGGAGTAGGGGGGGTTGCACTGGATGATCCCCAGAGGTCCTTTCCAACCCCCTCCCTGCTGGGATTGTGTCTCCTGTGTGTATGAGCCCATGGCAAGGTTGGCTGGCAGATCCTCCTGCAGCTGCCACGCTTTATTTCTTTATTTCCTTCATTCCCAGTGCTTTCTTGCTTGGCTTGTGGCAGATTTATAGCAAGCACTCAGCAGCCTGTGGCATCCCCAGTGCCAGAGCTCCCTGATTTACAGGCTGGCTGGAGGAGGTGATGCCACAGGAGCAGGCAGGTCAGAGACTCCATTGCTCCCTGCCCCAAACTGTGTCCCCTCCAGCAGGGTTCTTGTGTGTCAACCTGCAGCAGTGACACCAGAGCTGGGCAAAGGAGGAATTTGCTATCAGCATCATGATCCCTGAGGGATTTGCCTGCTCTGTGCAGCAGGAGCATTTCACCCTATTTTCAATAGGGGAAACTGAGGCACAGAGATCTATCTGGTCAGCAGCTCCAAGTCTGGGAAGGTATGGGATGCTGATTGTTCCAGGAGGAGATGCTGAGGGCTGAATCCTGCCTTGGTGCTGAGCTGATGCTGCAGCCCTAGGGAAGGGGCAGTGGGATGGGAGCTGCAGCTTGCTCTGTTGTGCTGCTGAGCTCTGGTCATCCCTGCTCAGCACCTTCCCTCCTCCAGCCCCTGAGGTGCCTGATGCTCTCTCTAATTAAAAGCTGCTGTCCAAATGGCTCAATGATGGAAATTCTAATTAAATCAATTCCATCTTGTCAGTGAACCAGAGCTTTGCATAAGATATGCATGAGATTAATAATTATGGTTAGGGAATTAGCTGCTTCCAACCCTGTTTCTGGGGGGAGGAGAGGGAAGGAGGGGGCTGGAGCAGAAGCCTCTCCTCGTGGGGATGCTCCTGAGCACTGTGCATGGCTCTAGCTGGGTAATGATCCATTTGGGTTTTGGCTGCTTCTCTCCTGGCTGTGTTCAGGTGGATGGTTGAAGTCTCAGGGCTGGACTCACCACCTTTGCCTAATTCTCCTCAGTCTGGAAGGGTTCTGGCTGTTGTTGGTAGAGCAAATGCTGCACCAGCCAGTGCTTGGTGAAAAGAGCATGAAACCCAGTGACAGGACAAGGGGCAGTGGGCACAAACTGGAACCCAGAAGCTTTGCAGTGCACTTGAGGTTGATCACACTAGGCCACTGAGCCCAGGATGCTGGGGAGGAGCAGGATGACATCCCTATCCTCAGCTTCTGCTTGCTGTCCTCCCCTGAGGGACATTGCTCCAGGTTGGGAATGCTTCTGGATGATGCTGACCCTGGGGTTTGGGTCAAAAAGGGGGAGGAAGGAGGTTTTACTCCTGCCCTGGTGTTACTCCCTAATTTTGATGGGTCAAGGGTACAGGAGAGCTGCTTCCACTGATACCCCAGCACCACTGTGGCATTTATCTCAGGCTGGAGATGAACTAGGCAAGGTACAATTAGTGCCCAAATATGCAGCTGAGCTATGTTTCCAGCTCCCTCTCCCCACCACATCCTTCTTCTTTCTAAGAACCTTGCATTCCCTGCCTGCATTTTGCTTTTATGGACCTAAAAGGACTTTTGTCTTTTATCTGAGAAAATAGCTGGTGCCAGGAGTTGGGCTATTGTAGACCAGGAGATCAAAAAGGCAGAGGAGACAAAAAGGCAGAAGAAATCTGTGAAATGGTCATTTGGGAACTGGCATTTTATTTTCACTTCCATTCAAAGCAGAGGAGTGAGAGAGAAAAGCTCCTTCCCTTTGTTTATTAAAACACAGCTTCCAGTACTGAGCCTATAGATCAACAGATATTGTCTAGGCTTAGTTTTCCAGCAGGGATTTAAGCAGGATGGGAAGCTTGGAGGTTAAACTCAGATGTTTCCTGGCCATTTGAACTTGGTCTGAGCTTGGATAGGATTGAGGAATAGCTGGGAAGTCTCCATCACCAGCACTGTGCTGAGGGGGCAGGGACCTGCTTAAAGCAAACCACTGTGCACAGGAATGGAACCATTGGGAAGGGAGGATCCTTGGCCCTTCACTATGAGAAGGACATGGAGGTGCTGGAGTGTGTCCAGAGAAAGGCAAGGAAGCTGGGGAAGGATCTAGAGCACAAGTGTGCTGAGGAGCAGCTGAGGGAGCTGGGGTTGGTTAGTGTGGAGAAGAGGAGGCTCAGGGGAGATCTTCTCACTCTCTGCAGCTCCCTGAGAGGAGCTTGGAGTGAGGTGGGAGTTGATCTCTTCTCCCAAGGAACAAGTGATACGATGAAATATCCTCAAGTTGTCCTAGGGGAGGTTTACATTGGATATTAGGAACTATTTCTTCCCTGCAAAAGTGTTGTGAAGCCCTGGCCCAGGCTGCCAGGGCAGTGCTGGAGTCACCATCCCTGGAGGGCTTGAAAAGCTGTGTAGAAGAAGTGCTGAAGGACATAGTTTAGTGGTGACCTAGCAGTGTTAGGTTAACACTTGGACTCTGTCTTAAAGGTCTTTTCCAACCAAAAAGGTCTANCCTTCCAGGACCTAAAGGGAACTTGCAAGCAGGCTGCAGAGGGCCTGTTTGCAAAGGCCTGCAGGGAAAGGACAAGGGGCAACGGTTTTAAATTGGAGAAGAGTAGATTTAAACTGGACATTAGAAAGAAGTTCCTCCCCACAAGGGTGGTGGAACACTGGCCCAGGTTGCCCAGGGAGGTGGTTGAGTTGCCATCCCTGGAGGCATTGCAGGTGAGGCTTGCCAGGGCTCTGGGCAAGCTGCTCTAGTTGGGGATGTCCCTGGCCACTGCAGGGGGGTTGGACTAGATGAGCTCCAGAGGTGCCTTCCAACCCAAATGATTCTGTGATCTGAGATTCTCTGAAAGGCAGGAAGCTTGCATCCCTCCCCCAAATCTCCTCTGATGTGAGCATCACTGCTTTCCATGCCTGCTTGCCCTCATCACCTAAGCCCCCCTGTCCATCCTTTGGCCAGGCTAGCCAGAAAGGAGGCAAGGAGAGCAGGCATGGAGCAGCCCTCCCCATCCCCTCCCCAGGGTGAAGGATTGCCAGACAAGTGCTTGGCCTCCTGAGCAGAATTTTAATGGAGCCTCCTGTAGCAGCTCCTGCTCCCAGATACCCAGCCAGCAGATCACAGCCCCTGTGAGAGGAGCACAAAGCAGATTGTCACACAGACTAATCCTATTTGTGCCTTGATAAAGATTCCTTCCCTTCCCTCTCCCACTCTTTCTCCATCTCTCTCTCCCTTTTTTTCATCTCCTGTTTTGCAGGTAGGCTGAAGGGTGGTTGCTCCTTTCCAGGAGCCTTTTAGCATTCAGGTGGAGTTGTGGGTTTATATCACCAGTATCGCATTTAATAGAGAGAGAGCTGGGAGGGAAAGAGGGGGAAATAACAGAGAAACCAAGGAGAGATTGGGAGATGGCAGCCTGGGAGGGGGAGCAGAGGAGGATGGAGTGGGCCAGGAGGGGCTATGAAGGGGCTTCAGAGCAAGCCTCCCCACCCTGGGGGGGATGCTGGTACCCAGCTGAGCTCCCAGCAAGATCTGATAATCATCCTTCCTGATTTGGGAGGGACACACATTGAGTTCAGCTCCTGTCTATGCACAGGACAACCCCAGAAATCACTGCATGTGTCTAAGAGCTTCAGAATTCTGTCAGCCTTGGTGTTGTGACTACATCCCTGGGGAGCCTGTGCCAGTGCTCTATCCCCCAGCCCCAGCTCTGCTTACAACCTAGTTGGTTCTAACACCAGCTAGGATTCCACAGACCCCCAAACCTCTCCCCATCCCCTCCAAGCCCACCCATGTGTGTCTGCTGCTGGGAGCTGGCTAACTGGATAATGGGCAGTGCTGGTGGCTAAGGTCAAAGGCATCCTGAGCTAACTGGGGCACCCAGCATGACCCAGGGGAGATAACTAGGATCCATTGCAGCTTCCTATATCTCTGGCAGTGTTTGTGCTTCTGCAAGCAGTGATTACTGAGTGATTCCTAAACTGGATTAGGGGGAAAGTTCTCTAAGAGTTGAGGATTGCTGCTCTGCATCCACTTCACCCTGAGGCTCAGGGTGGTTTGGGATCAGGGCTAGCAAGATCCTGAAAGGAGTGGAGCATGTGCCCTAGGAGGACAGGCTGAGAGAGCTGGGTCTCTTCAGCCTGGACAAGAGGAGACTGAGAGGAGACCTCAGCAATGCTTAGAAATATGGGAAGGGTGAGTGTGAGGAGGAGAGAGCCAGGCTCTGCTCCATGGCATCCAATGGTAGGACAAGAGGGAATGGGAGCAAGTTGGAGCACAGGAGGTTTAGTATTAAGCTGAGGAGAAACTTGTTTGCAGTTCAGGTGCCAGAGCACTGGCCCAGGCTGCCCAGGAGCCTGTGGAGTCTCCTTGTCTGGAGCCATTGCAGAGCTGCCTGGACACATTGCTGTGTGAGCTGGTCTAGGTGCTCCTGCTCTGGCAGGGGGGTTGCACTAGATGATCTTTCTATGGCCCTTCCAACCCCTGACATACTGGGATACTGGGGTACTGTGATCAGCAATGCCCTGGGCTCTTCCTCCTCTATTTGCTCTGTCCTGGCATACTGTTTGTGGGAAGGTCAGAGGGCAGTGGGTGGCCAGACCCTCCCCTGAGCTCTGCTGGTTCCAGGTAGGGCTGTCACCATCTCTACAAGCATGGTGAAGCTCTCCCAAGGCTGGTGGCTGAGCTCCAGCCCCTGCAGTGTGCTGGGCTGTAGCCAGACCAGGTCCCTGCTCAGCTATGGGCTGAGCAGATGATGGATGGGGCTGTCTGACTATGTCTTTGGTAGGGAGCTTCAGGCTGGTGGGGAGAACCTGGTCTTGATAATTTAATAAGCCTTTTTCCATCTCTGAGATAAATGAACATCTGTGGAGCATTTTGGAGATGTAAAGTGCTGTGTAAGTGTTCAGCATGGCACGATCCTCTGGTGCTAAATCATCCTAATGTACTGGGAGAAGTGCAGCAGCTCTGATTAATTGAAAGAGCTTATTTATGGCTTGGGTGGACAGGACCTGGTGGGGTGAGGTCAGAGCTCTTCTTCCTGGGGCAGGATGTCAAAGGGAGACTTTTAAAGTGCTATGCAGGGCAGGAGAAAGGGTTATTTTCTTTGGCTTCTCCCATTCTGGACACGTTCAGTGCTTGGGGAAGACTTGTGGGCTCTTTCTGGGTGTTCATGAGCTTCAGGTGATCCCCAAACGCCTGTATCTCCAGGGGCTGAGCCAGCTTGCATGGCATCCAGTGTTAGGATAAGAGGGAATGGGAGCAAGCTGGAGCACAGGAGGTTTAGTATTAAGCTGAGGAGAAACTTGTTTGCAGTTCAGGTGCCAGAGCACTGGCCCAGGCTGCCCAGGAGGCTGTGGAGTCTCCTTGTGTGGAGCCATTGCAGAGATGCCTGGACACATTGCTGTGTGAGCTGGTCTAGGTGCTCCTGGGGAGCACAGAGGGGACATCAAAGTAGGCAGGGGACATGTTACATGCTGAAATGAAAGCTTGGGATGCTCTGAATCTCTCCCTGCAAAGCCCAGGGCTGCCCAGCTCCTTGGTGGGCCTCAGAGGGATTATGGTGGCTGCTGTGCCCTGGAGTTTCTCTTCTTCCTTGGGAGATTCTGGAAACTTTCTGAGGTTCTTCTGCAAGCAGAAATGGAAAGCAGCTGCTCTGCACTTTCTGATGTGTTCCTCCCACCCTTCCCAGACATTGGTGTATGTGGATTTAGATTGATCTGGATGATGCAGAGGAGATCATAGAATCCTAGACTGGTTTGGGTTGGAAGGGACCTCTGGAGCTCATCTAGTCCAACCCCCCTGCAGTGGCCAGGGACATCCCCAACTAGAGCAGCTTGCCCAGAGCCCTGGCAAGCCTCACCTGCAATGCCTCCAGGGATGGCAACTCAACCACCTCCCTGGGCAACCTGGGCCAGTGTTCCACCACCCTTGTGGGGAGCAACTTCTTTCTAATAGCCACTCTAAATCTACTCTTCTCCAATTTAAAACCATTGCCCTTGTCTGACAGATGTGTGTGCTGGTATGGGTTGGGGTGGGTTTGTGTCTCCTATACCCAATTTTGGATGGAAATCTCAACATAAAAGCCTTTGGATTGCCATTAATACTCAGTAGAGCTGATATTCTTCCACTTCATGGTCTCACTTTCATGAGTTGCTGGTCCTGAGTACTATGGATCACCTGTCTGGTGACATCTTGGTCTGTTCTCCCTAGTGGAGAGTGATAGGACAAGAGGAAATGGATGGAAATTGCCCCAGGGGAGGTTCAGGTTAGATATTAGGAGGAATTTCTTTGCTGCAAGGGTTGTGAGCCATTGGAACAGGCTGCCCAGGGAGGTGCTGGAGTCCCCATCCCTGGAGGTGTTGAAGAGCCAGGTGGATGTTGCATTGGGAGGCATCATTTAGCAGGTTGCTAGGGCTAGGCCAAAGGCTGCACTGATGATCTCCAAAGTCTCTTCCAGCTGGAACTGTTCTAGGATTCTATGCTTCTGTCTCCTCCAGAGCAGGGCTTTGGGAGCATGAACAAAGTGAGGGCATCACAGTGACATAGAAATCACCTGTTTTCTCCTGACACTTTGTTTTCATCCATCCCAGATCCCCCAGATCAGCTATGCCTCCACTGCTCCAGACCTGAGTGACAACAGCCGCTACGACTTCTTCTCGCGCGTCGTCCCGTCCGACACCTACCAGGCCCAGGCCATGGTGGACATTGTCAAAGCCCTCAAGTGGAACTATGTCTCCACCTTGGCCTCTGAGGGCAGCTATGGTGAAAGTGGAGTGGAAGCCTTCATCCAGAAGTCCAGGGAGGATGGTGAGTGTGTTTCCCCTGGGATGGGAGCTCAATGTGGGCTTTGGAGCAGCTAGGGCTGGAGGTGAAAGGCAATGGATGGGAATGAAGGGATGGATCTGGTTGGGCTTCTTGGCTTGAGCTGGGATGTGGTTGTGGTGGATGAACAGGGGTGGATGGCACAGTCTGGGGGATGATCTCAGGCTGGTGTGGTTTTTGGGGCTACTCTGCTGATTGCAAGGACAACATGAGGATGTTCTTAGAAGGAAGTTCTTTACCTAGAGGGTGGTTAGGCACTGGCACAGCTTGCCCAGAGAGGTTGTGGATGCTCCATCCCTGGCAGTGTTCAAGGCCAGGCTGGATGTGGCCCTGGGCAACCTGCTCTAGTGATTGGCATCCCTGCCCATGGCAGGGGGGTTGGAGCTAGATGATCTTTAAGGTCCCTTCCAATTTGGCCATTCTATGAATCTATGATGGCCAACATGGATCCAAGCTCTCCAGCAGTGATTTGGAGCAACATTCCCAAGCTCCCTCTGCTGCTCAGGGCAGGCTGCTTTATTGCTGCCAGCTCCATGCAGAAAGCTGCTGGACATCCTGTTCCCTGCCCACCAGGAGACCTCAAATCCCTCAGGCTGGTCTGATTCCCTCCCTCTAGAGCTGAGCCACAGTGCTGAGTGGGTTCCAGAAGAAAAGCCTTATACAAATACTCCCAGGTTTTAACAGGAAAATATCCTTGGCACCGAGGCGCACGTCACCCAGTTTGAGCAGAATTATCCCTGAAGGCAGGTGCTTTAACTTGTCTATAGGCTTTGGACAGGCAGAAAGTCCATGCTCAGCAAAACTCTTTGGGAGGATTTATCTGGAGCCAGAAAGCATTTTGCTGACAGGAGCACTGGGATGCTTAAGGGGATTAGCAGCCTCGGCAGTGGTGGAAGAGCTCATGGGTACCCCATGGGTGGCTGAGCATCAGTCCCAGGACTGGCTGAGGTGGTGAGGAGCCCTGGGTGTTGTCGTGGTGGGTGATATGATGTCAGCCTGATGCCACCCTGAGATCCCTTGGAGGAACAGGCACAGCATCAGAGTCCAGGTGGCCAAGAAAGCTAACACCTGGATCAAAAATAGTGTGACCAGCAGGAGCAGAGAAGTGATCATCCTCCTGGACTTACCTGGAATACTGTGTTCAGTTTTTGGCCCCTCAGTTCCAAGAAGGACACAGAGGCATTGGGGTGTGTCCTGAGAAGGGCAAGGAGGCTAGTGAGGGGTCTGGAGCACAAGTGTTATGAGAAGCAGCTGAGGGAACTGGGGTTGGTTAGTCTGGAGGAGGCTCAGGGGTGACCTTCTCACTCCCTACAACTCCCTGCAAGGAGGTTGGAGTGAGATGGGGTTAGGTCTCTTCTCCAGGGATAACAGTGAGAGGACAAGAGGAAATGGCCTCAAGTTGTACCAGGGGAGGTTTAGATTAGATATAAGGAGGAGTTTCTTTATTGCAAGGGTTGTTAAGTCTTGGCCCAGACTGCCCAGGGAGGTGCTGGAGTCACCATCCCTGGAGGGAGTTAAGAAACTTACAGATGCTCTCCTTAGGGTCATGGGTTAGTGTCCTGGGGGTGATAGGCATGGTTGGACTTGATGATCTTAGAGGTCTCATCCAACCTTCATGATTCTGTAATGATTCTGTCCCTCCTGGCTCTGGCATGGCCTTGCCTCAGCAGCATCACGTGCAGGGGGTGAGATGGGAGCTGAAGTGTTCTGTGAGGCAGCTCCATCCCTGCAGCGCGCAGGCTGCTGCCTGTTAGTGCCTTAACTGTGTCTGAACGGCACATTAAGTTCTGGCAAAATCGGTGGGACACCAGCCTATCTGCAGCTAGTCAAACTGTGTTATGGCCTTATAAATGGATAAAGGGAATAAAAACTGCTAGGTGAGGAGCTCCTAATCAAAGCTCTATAAATAGGAACGGCGTCGGTTCCGTCTCGCGCACTCCCCGGCGCTGGCAACCGGCTGGGCTTGGAATGTTCAGAGAAACCCATCTGGGATTCAACCTGGAATCTGCTCTTCAGGATTGCAATTTGAAAAGCAGAATATTTTTTCTACAGGGCTGTTGTTTGGCAAAGAGGAGAGTTGTGGGGATGCCCGGGAACTGGCAGGTGGGATGCCTGTGGTAGGGCTGGATGGAGGGAGTGCTGGGGATGTGATGGTGCTGAGCTGGGCTTGGGTCTGCACACAGCCAGGTGTGATGCTCACTTGCTGCAAGGGATATGTGGATCTGCAGATGGGAAGAGGTCACTGGGTGTGTGTGGTGCATGGCAGCTGCTGGGGAGTGAGAGACGGTGTCCCATGGGATGGGGCAGCAATGTGTGCTTGTGGCCAAGAAGGCAAATGGTCTTCTGGGCTATGTTCAGAATAGTGTGACCAGCAGGGTGAGGGAAGTTCTCCTCCTCNGCAGCTGGAGGTGATGCTGGGCAAGCTGCTGGGGGTGAGCTGCTGGAGCATGGGGGATGGACTGGATGATCCCCAGAGATCCCTTCCAAGCACCACCATGCTGGGATCCTGGAATTCTATGGAGAGCTGTAGGGCTGCAGGCAAAGGGCTGTGTTTGTGGCAGTTAACAGCTCCACCACTATCCTACCAGGGTCTGTAAATGCTAACAGCAGCCCCATCTGGCTAGCAGTGATAATGAGACTATCACCTAGCTACAGGAGGAATAAGGGAAAGCAGCCTTCTGTGAGGGCATTTTGCACTACCATAAGTTTTTCCACCCAAAAAGGAGAGTTTCCTTGTCTGCCTTGTGCCAGCTGGCCCTGTGAGGCTACACCTTGAGTACTATGTCCAGTTTTGGGCCCTTCACTATGAGAAGGACATTGAGGTGCTGGAGTGTGTCCAGAGAAGGGCAAGGAAGCTGGGGAAGGATCTAGAGCACAAGTGTGCTGAGGAGCAGCTGAGGAACTGGGGTTGGTTAGTGTGGAGAAGAGGAGGCTCAGGGGAGTCCTCACTCTCTGCAGCTCCCTGAGAGGAGGTTGGAACAAGGTGGGGGTTGATCTCTTCTCCCAAGGAACAAGTGAAAGGATGAGAGGAAAGAACCTCAAGTTATGCCAGGAGAGGTTTGGATTGTATTTCAGGAAAACTTTCTTCCCTGTAACAGTGGTTTAGCATTGGCCCAGGCTACCAGGTCAGTGGTGGAATCATGATCCTTGGATGGATTGAAAAGCCATGGAGATATGCTGCTGAGGGCCATGGTTTAGTGGTGACCTAGCAGTGTTAGGTTAACAGTTAGACTCAATGATCTAAAAGATCTCTTCCAACCAAAACAACTCTCTCTTTCTCAGAGGCACAGGCACGACTCAAACCCACGCTCCTCCTCCATCAAGCACCAGTGAAGAGCAGTTGTCATGACTGGTGGTCCCAGTGCAGCATGAGCACTTGGAGGAGATCCTTGTGGTTCCTCTAAGCAGATGCTTAATGATCCGACAGTGTAATTGCAGAGTAAATGAGTGTGCATGGAGCTGAAATGCTCACGGATTAATCTGGGGCTGAGGCAGTCCTGTAATTTGTGTATCCACATAACCCAACCATTATGTGCATTAGTGATAATTTAGTTATCAAAAAGCATAATTCCACTGTAATTGCAGTATAACAGCAGCATAAGTGCAGCCCAAGTGTTAGCAGCAGTGATGCTGCTTCCCTGCTGGTGCTGCCAGGAATGGGTTTGTTTGGAAGAGTCAGGGAATATCAGCCTGAGTGGGGGGACCTGGGGCAGCAGCTCTTGCTTTAGGTGCCTGGCTGGGCTCTGAGCTACTCCCAGAAGGGCTTCACAGAATCCCAGCATGGTGGGGTTTGGAAGGGGTCTCTGGGGATCATCCAGTCCATCCCCTCTGTTCCAGCAGGCTCACCCACAGCAGCTTGCCCAGCATC
>VWZO01020541.1:78817-94652 GCA_013396975.1 Bucco capensis | reverse complement strand
AGCATGGAGCAGCTCCCCTCTGGCTCTGCTCTGCTCCAGGCTCAGCAGCCCCAGGGCTCTCAGCCTTTCCTCCTGCCAGAGCTGCTCCAGTGCCCTCAGCATCTTGGGAGCCTCTGCTGGACTCTCTGCAGCAGTTCCTTGTCTCTCTTGACCTGGGGAGCCCAGAGCTGGACCCAGCACTCCAGATGTGGCCTCACTAGGGCACCTCCTGGAAAGGAGCAATGTGGGTTGTCCTCTCTCCTTTGCCCATGGAGGCAGCTCTGCAGCCCTGGATAATGATGAGGTTGGACCAAACCCATGCCTTTTCTTTTTCCTTGATTTGTTCTATTTGCAAGTCTCCCAGCCCTGGCCCCTGTTGTGGAAACAGCAAGGCTGGAGGAACAGCTAGTCTATACCTGTTTTACCTTTCTATCTTCCCTTATAAAAACCATCATAAACAACTTTACACCAGTGCAGAGCCCCTGGGAATGGCTGAAGGATCCATCCCCTCTTTTATAGGCTGTTTGTATCTGCCTGGCTCTCAGTTGCACTTCTCTGGCAGCATAAAGGCTCCTGTGATTCATTGTGGCTTCAAGGTGCCTCCAGCCTGTCCAAGTGATGTCAAAGAGCTGTTGGTTGGCTGAGGATCTGACCTCTGCCCAGGACTCAGCAGCAGTTTGTCAGGGGATGGAGGTTACCCCTGTGGGGCTATTTATGCTGGGGGAAGGAGCCAGCTCGTGCCCTGCTGGCTCTGCCCTGGGGGATGTTTCTCACCCAACTTTGCAGTCAGGGTGATCTCTCCCTGCTCTCCTCCCCAGCAGCATTCTGCTTCATTTTTCATGTCAAGCCTGAGTCTTCAGAGAGGGTTTTTATTTCCATCAGGCAATAATGCTCATTGCTGTAGTTAGCAGTTAGCATTCAAGCTGTTTGCTTTCTGATGCATTATCAACTTGACCTTCACTTTCAATTTTTAGCAGAGACTCCTGTTAAAGCCTTCACCATTGCAGTGGAAAACATCTCTGCTCAGAGAGTCACAGAATGGTANTTATTAGTTTCATTAAAGTAGTTTCAGTTTTCACTTCCAGTCCACAAGTTGCTCTGTTAATTCCTTTTTCCTTCCTGGAAAAGCTGCCAGCTTGGATTTGCTATAAGGAAAAAGTCGTTTGGTGTGAGGGTGCAGAGCCCTGGCCCAGGCTGCCCAGAGAGCTTGGGGAGTCTCCTTGTGTGGAGAGATTGCAAACCCAGCTGGAGATGATGCTGGGCAAACTGCTGTGGATAAGCCTGCTGGAGCAGGGGGGATTAGATTAGATGATCCCCAGAGATCCCAGAAGGGGAGAGACTTTTTAGGAGGTCAGACTGTGCTAGGACAAGGGGGAATGGCTATAAACTGAAGGAGGGGAAATTTAGATTGGAGATTATGAGGAAGTTCTTTCCCCAGAGAGTGGTTAGGCACTGGCACAGGTTGCCCAGAGAGGTTGTGGATGCTCCATCCCTGGCAGTGTTCAAGGCCAGGCTGGATGCAGCCCTGGGTGACCTGGGCTAGTGATTGGCATCCCTGCTCAGTGTGGGGAGGTTGGAACTAGATGATCTTTAAGATCCCTTCCAACCTGCCCATTCTAGGATTCTATGATTCTATGATCCCTTCCAACCCCCACTATGCTGAGATTTAGAGTTTCTGTGAATTTCAACTCTTTTAAGTACTTCCCAAAGCATCCTGCAAAGGCAATGGTTGTCAGCTCTACTTCCACTTGCCGCCAAAGTCCCCAGCATCCCCATCTCCAGCCTTTCCCCAGGACCCTGCTCCATGACATCCTTTCAGTGGCTGGATAGACCCATCTGCAACCTCATGTGCATTGCCATCTGCACTGTCCCTGAGCTTTTGGAGCTGCAGCACTGGCTGGATGTAGCTGTAATTGAGCTGGGGAGTGCAGCACGTTCTGGCACACATCGTAACGTGCAGTGCTTGGCTCGCTGACGAGGGGAAGATTTCCAGCCTGGCTCAAGACTCCTTAGTCATGTGTCTGGATTAATTTTACACTGTCATTTCCCTTCTCTCTTGTTTTATCCTTCAGTGGGTTTTCTACAGTTTTAGTTAGGAGGCTGATAGATATATTTGTGATGCATTTGTTCATCCCCATGTGACATCCACGGCTGTCTCCTTCTGCTTCTTATCCGTGTTCATTACTTTTGGTTGATGCATTAGGATGTCTCCTCCAGAAAGCTACTCCCAAGCCTTAAGGCATAAGTAAGCCTAGAATATCTGTATGTGCAATCCTAGAGGTTGTTAATCCTTGTTCTAAGTGCCACTATCCTGGGCCCCATCCCCATGGAATAACAGAGATGGGCAAGAGGATGAGGTTGCTGGGTAGCTGGTACGTGCCCCTGGAGTTTTTCCTTGCTGCTACAAGTCATGGAGGAGTTCAAAGGGGTGACCTTCAGCCCTGTGCCAGTGAGGTGTGATGAGCAGGAGGGCAGAGCTGGAGATCCAGCTCCCTTTCATCCCTGAGGATAGCTGTTCTTGTGCAGTCAGCACTCAATTATCATGCCTCACCAGAGGGCTGCTGGCATCTCCTCAGCCCAAATCCTCCCATTAGCAGCAGGCTCAGAGCTGGATGTTTTCTCATGGCATGGTGCTGAGAGTGTGAAGAGTCCCTGCTCTACAGGAAGCCTGGATTTGGGTGAATTTTTTCCTACAGATGTTTTCTGGCCAATGATACCCAGCGTGGTGGCATCTCTGTCCCATCTGGGGCTTGAATGGAGCATCTCAGAGGGGTCCTTTCAGAGCATAGCTCAGGAAGGGCACCCATGGGCCAAAATGATGGTGATACCCATCCACTGAGTTCCTGTGCTGGTCTCTATAATCCCATCCACTGCCCAAAAGAGGAGCTCCAGTTCTTGCTGGTTGTGGCATCTCTTCATGCTGGATGGGGCAGCCAGAGGGGCAAGTCTAGTTGCTGAAGCTCTGCTACCATCATTACTTTGGGTCCTAAAAGTCTTGCAGGCTCCTCAGAGGCAGAAACCACATTTTTTGGGTTATTCTCTTGTTTCTTTTCCCCCCATTGCTTCACTTCTTTTACCACTGTGTACCCCAATACTGCCTGAAGGAAGCCATGCCTCAGTTTCCCCACCTAAACAACTTCCCTGCCCTCAGGCTGTGTTTGCGCTGGAATGCAAAGGGTCTAGCAAGCTGGGACTAGGGAGAGTCATGGGTGATGGGGGAAGCAGAGAATGTGGGTGTTTTGGGTTAGAAAGGATGAGCTAAAGGATTAGGATAAATGAAAGAAAAAGCTCTCTTTGCTTTCAGGACTTAGCTGGCATTTCAGGCTCCTGGAGTCCTGGGATGGGTGAGGGTGTCTGCTGCAGAGAAGAAACTCAAGCCTGTGACTGTGCAGCAATGCTCCCTTTGTGGAGCAGGAGATGAGGGAGAGACTGTGAAAGCTTGCTCTAAAACACTGAGGAGGGACAGATGGATGGCTGGACAGATGGATGGCTGGACAGATGGATGATGCAAGCTCTTGCCCTGTGCAGGGCATCCTGTGCTCCAGGATTAGACCAAAGTGTACTGCTCTCATGCTAGCTCAGGAGCTTTGTCTCTGCCAGGGCAGAAAGTCACATCCCTAATGACTTCTCCTCTAATGAGTTAGCTCCTGGAGGCTTTGAAGTGACATGAATAATGAATCCTGGGGCAGGGGAGCAGCCTGTCACTCGCCAATTAAAACTCTGAGCTTGGGAATCTCATTTAGCTGGCTAAGGTCAGGAAGGGGAGGCCAGGAGCATGCAGGGGAGCTGTGCCCACCACTGCTAGGCTGGGCAGGACTTGATCTCCTCCCTGAGATGCCCAGGGAGCACATTACAGTGTGTGTGTGGGGAAACATGCCCCTCACTGTTCCCAGCATGGTTGAGCCAGGACTCCTTTCTCCAACACACCAGGGCCTGTGCTTGCCCAGTGCTTGGCAGCTGCTGGCTCTGCAGGAAGCACCAGCAGAATATTCCCTGATTGATAGTGGATGTTAGCAACAGCACAAGCTTATTATCTACCTGCAATCAAGAGGGCACTTCCCAGAGCTCCCACTGAGCCCATCATGGTGGAGATTAAACCCTGACCTGTGTTTGACAACATCTCTTAACCTCACTGTAATGAGGAGAGGCTCAGAGAGCCCCAGTGAGAGGCTGGCAGAGCCAAAGGGATGCTGACATCCCACAGGGATGGAGGTGATGGTAGAGGCATGGGCATAGCTATATGCTTGAGGATGGATACAGGCAGTGGTTTGCTTCTGGAGGGCTTTGCCCTGCTTGGCTTGGGGTGATTCCAACTGTTCCTATGGTTAAGTGTTGCTACAGGCTGCCCAGGGAAGTGGTGGAGTCACCATCCCTGGAGAGGTTCAACAACCCTGTTGATGTGGCAGGTCATGGCATGGTTTGAGGCTTGCCAGGGCTCTGGGCAAGCTGATCTAGTTGGGGATGTCACTGGCCACTGCAGGGGGGTTGGACTAGATGAGCTCCAGAGGTGCCTTCTAACCCAAACCATTCTAGGATTCTATGGTTTAATGGCATGGGGCTGTTGGGTTGATGGCTTGATGTGCTTAGAGGTCTTTTCCAAGCTCAATGAGTCTATCATCTGCTCACAGGCAAGCTTTGCAGGGCTGGGCTTGGGGCAGGAGGCTGTTGGGTGGCACTGGCTGCAGACCTTGGTGGTTTTATAGAATCACAGAATGTTAGGGGTTGGAAAGGACCTAGAAAGATCATCTAGTGCAACCCCCCTGCCAGAGCAGGATCACCTAGACCAGCTCACACAGCAATGTGTCCAGGCAGCTCTGCAATGGCTCCAGACAAGGAGACTCCACAGGCTCCTGGGCAGCCTGGGCCAGTGCTCTGGCACCTNATCAGTTCCCAGTCTGTACTGATCCATGGGCTTGTTCTTTCCCAGATGCAGTAGTTTACACTTGCCCTTGTTAAATTGCATCCAGTTTCTCTGTGCCCATGTCTCTAGCCTGTCCAGGTCACTCTGGACCTAGGGCTGAGGTGGCACGTGGCTGTAGATGTGTCTGGAGGCCTGGCTCTGCTAGCAGGATGGTGGGTTGCTTGTTTGTTGGAGGACAAGCCCCATGGCAAAGCTTTCCCTCTGCAGAGCTGTTTACCCTGCACAGCCTGGTTTTCATGGGAGATCTTCCCTCTTGGAGCAGCCTGGGTGGGATGAGGGGGCTGCCCCTTGTTACCTGGGCTGGGATTGTTAGGGTGAGCTCTGGCATGCAGCAGAGAAAAGGCTGCACCAGGCATGCTTGGCCACCTCCTGTAATTACATTTCCCTCTCCCTGATGGTCTCCCCTTGCCTGGATCCAGGCTGCTGAATATTTCATCCTCAGCTCTTCCAGCAAGCTCCCTGCCAAGCTGCTGCTTCTGTCACAGTGGGACCAGGCTGCCACCAGCACAGGGGCTTGGGCCAGGAGCCAAAAGCAGCTCTGGCTTCTCCCACACCCTGGGGCTGTAGCTCTGGGGCCCTGATTGCTGCCCCAGCCTAGGGGAGGTTTGGGAATAGCTCCAAGCTGGGTTTTTTGAGGCAGTTTCTTGCTCTGAATCCCCTGCATCCTGCACTGCTGTCCCTCAGTGATGCCATGCATCTCATCTGAGCATCCTTAAACTGGGGGCCTGTCTCCAAGCTGTCTCCAGCAGCTGCTTGTGGGATGCTGCCCCAGCCCCAGAGGCTTTCCCCACAATTCCTGCTCTTCTTTGGTCCTTTCCCAAAGCAGGAGGAGGAGTGGGGTCCCCATTCCTCACCTCCTGTCCTCTTCCAGAGTCAGACACAGTGATGTTGTGCTGTGCCACTGGAGCAGGGAGAACAGCCACCTCCTTCCCATCACCACCACCTCCTGCCTTTGATTTCTTTCTTTAAAGGAGTGTTTTGACTAAATGGATTTTCCTGCCAAGACAGTAGGAGCATCTCTTGGCAGCTTCCCCTTCCTGCCCTGGGGCCATGAATAATGCAGGTGCTGAGAGCTTGGGCTGCTGGAGGTGAGCAGGGCTGCCCTGAAACTTGTAGCTCTTCCTACCCCAACCACCTCCCCCCCTGACCTCTATGATTTGGTTCATTATTAAGAACATTCGATGAAGGAAGAAGATAAAAATGTGAAGTGATGGTTTTGGGTTCCTATCCCTGCTTTCCCCTCCTGGTGCCCTGGCTGAGTCCCTCCATGTGCTCTCTGCTCTCTAGCCACTGCCTTAATCAGTTCCTCATTAGGTCCTAATTGCCCATATCCCTTTTTTGTTACATTCCTTGTTAGGTTGATTTAAAGCAGTTGCAAAGGAATGTGGTCATTTCTGAATTGCCATCGATTTAGCCTCTTCTCTTACTTATTTATGGGCCCAGGTGCTCTGCCAACCCCTTTTCTGTGTATAGCAGAGGATGATCCCTGCCACACGTTCCCCTGAGGCCACTTGCTGCCCCTGCAAGTGCCACAGGATGCTAGAGATGCTCCAAGCTGCTGCTCATGGAATCATAGAACAGTTCCAGCTGGAAAAGACTTTGGAGATCATGAGTGCAGCCTTTGTCCTAGCCCTAGCAACCTGCTCAATGATGCCTCTCAATGCAACATCCACCTGGCTCTTAAACACCTCCAGGCATGGGGACTCCAGCACCTCCCTGGGCAGCCTGTTCCAATGGCTCATAACCCTTGCAGCAAACAAATTCCTCCTAATGTCTAGCCTGAACCTCCCCTGGGGCAATTTCCATCCATTTCCCCTTGTCCTATCACTCTCCACTAGGGAGAACAGAGCAGTCCCTGCCTCTCTACAACCTCCCTTCAGGGAGTTCTAGAGAGCCAGGAGGTCTCCCCTCAATCTCCTCTTTTCCAGGCTAAACAGGCCCAGATCCCTCAGTCTTTCCTCCTCAGGCTTATGTTCTAAGCCCTTGAGCAGCTTGGCAGCCNGTGACTGGCTGCCAGTTGCATTGAACTCCATTGATCACAACTCTTTGGACTCTGCTATCTCTCCAGTTTTTAACCCAATGAAGCATATGCCCATCCAAGCCAAGAGCACTTAGTTTCTTTAGGAGAATGCTGTGGGCAACTGTGTCAAATGCTTTGCTAAAATCCAGATAAATAATATCCACAGCTTTTCCTTTATCCAGTAAGCAGGTCACCCAGTCCTAGAAGAATGAATCACTGGTGGAGGACACTGATGCAAAGCTTGTTGGTGCCTGGTGGCACTTGGCTGGGTGCTTGTGCCAGCCCCAGGCTGTCCCTCATGTGTGTGTGTGTTCCCACCTGGCTCTGCAAGGGAGTTTTGGGAAGGTTGTCCTGTTTGCAAACTGCTGCTTAGGTTGGGTTTTCTCCTTTTATTGCCATGGAAACTGCAATTAAGCTGCCCTGACTCCTTAGGCACAGCTCCTGTCTCTAGGGGCACAGTTGGTGCCACTCTGGCCTGCGTGGGGCTCAGGGGTCACTGGGGCTGAGTGCTCCCCAGGCAGGGACATGCCAGCCCTGCTGCCACTGCCTGCTGCTGCTCTGGCTGGCCAGGAGTCTGTTTATCCAACTCCCTCCTCTCCATCCATCTGTCTCCCCATATGGGAAACAAACAGCAAATTAGCCCAATTTCTCACCATACAAAACCAACCCAACCCCAAAAGCAAGCCCCAAACCTCTCCTCTCTGGGCTGTGCAGGGCCAGGGCTGGGTGATGCTTCCCTGGCCAGTGGGGGTTTGCTGTAGGATGCTGTTACCCCATCCCTGCATCCTCCTGCCTTGCTGAGTGCTCAGCACCCATCAGATCCCTCTATCCCTCTCTCTCTCTTTCTTTTCATTGCAAGGGGCCAAATGACCCCAATTTTCCTCTAGCTCTACAGGAGGGAGCAAACCTCCCTGCCCCAGAGGCTTCTGCCTCAGTGCTTACCTCAATCCCATCCTCCTCCTGCTCTTCTCCAGGGCTGGAAGCTGGAAAAGCTCTCCCTGCCCCTGTGTGCTAATTGCTCTGACCTTTGCTTAAGTAAGGATCTTTTAGTGGCAGACTAGGTATCAGCAGTGTCATTTACTATGCAAATGGAGACCATCAGTTACATCCAAAAAGTCCCACAATGTTTCCTTTTCTCTCCCATCTCTCTTTTCCTTGGCATCTGCAAAAATGCAGGAGCAGGAGGGCTCTGGCTTTGTGGAGCTGGAGGCTGGGAGCTGTGTGGGGACTCTTCCCATTGGCAGCTTTCCCCCTTGTCTCTTTTCAGTTTAATTAGCTGCTTTTGCAATCACTTCGTGGAAAGCTGAGCTGGGAGCTCAGGTGGTGCCACAGGCATGGCAATAAAACCTTTTGCAGGGCCAGGCTGCTGCTTTGGGGCTGAGAAGCTTGTGGCAGGACTGCATGCAGCCCATGGTCTCCTCTTCCCACCAGTTCATTTTGCTAGGATTTGCCTGTTGCACCTGCAGAGCCCTTTGGGAAGCTCAGCCCTGGGCTGCTGAGGGGCTGGAGCTCTGAGGATGGGCTGGAAAAGCCTCTTTGAGCTACTGGGATGGGACCATGTGTCTGTTGAGGGCATGGGGTGTGATGTCTGATGAGGACAGGCTGAGGGAGCTGGGATTGTTCAGCCTGGAGAAGAGAAGGCTTCAGGGGGAACTACTAGTGACCTTCCAGGACCTAAAGGGAACTTGCAAGAAGGCTGCAGAGGGCCTGTTTGCAAAGGCCTGCAGGGAAAGGACAAGGGGCAATGGTTTGAAATTGGAGAAGAGTAGATTTAGACTGGCTATTAGAAAGAAGTTGCTCCCCAGGAGGGTGGTGGAACACTGGAGCAGGTTGCCCAGGGAGGTGGTTGAGTTGCCATCCCTGGATGCATTGCAGGTGAGGCTTGCCAGGGCTCTGGGCAAGCTGCTCTAGTTGAGGATGTCCCTGGCCACTGCAGGGGGGTTGGACTAGATGAGCTCCAGAGCTCCCTTCCAACCCAAACCATTCTAGGATTCTATTATTCTATGTGGTTGTGGCTCAAGTGACATGCTCTAAGAGGAGTGAGTGGAAGGTAGAGAGATGTGGGATGGGAGGGAAGGCAGCAGGGAAGGGCTGAGTTGTGAGGGAGAGGAGAGATGCAAGGTCAGGGCTGGAGTGTGTGTGGCAGAGGGCTGGCTGGTGGGAATGGGGCTCTGGAGCTGGGGTGACCCCTGCATGCCTGCTGTGGGATGGGGTCTCATGTGGGTATCTTTCTCTGCCTCAGGGGGAGTGTGTGTGGCCCAGTCTGTCAAGATCCCACGGGAGCCCAAGGCAGGAGAGTTTGACAAGATCATCCGCAGGCTCCTGGAGACTTCCCACGCGCGAGCTGTCATCATCTTTGCCAACGAGGATGATATCAGGTGTGGAGGGGCTGGGAGAAGAGCTTGGGCTGGGGGAAGTGCCCTTCAGGGCACCCACAGCAAGCCCAACAGGTGCTCTGTGTGGGGTGCAGGATGCTAAAGGCAGGAGGTGGGCACAGCAACAGGAGCCAACCACGTCTGCAGAGTGGTGTAGACTCTGCAGTGGGGAGCAGATTGGGCTTGTGTAGTTGCCTTTGCAATGTGGCATGGATGTGTCTGCAGTGGGGAAAGGATTCACCTTGCAGTGTGGCATGGATGTGTCTAGCAATGGGGAGAGGATTCACCTTGCAGTGTGGCATGGATGTGTCTGCAGTGGGGAAAGGATTCACCTTGCAGTGTGGCATGGATGTGTCTGCAATGAGGAGAGGATTCACCTTGCAGTGTGGCATGGATGTGTCTGCAATGGGGAGAGGATGCACCTTGCAGTGTGGAATGGATGTGTCTGCAATGAGGAGAGGATTCACCTTACAGCATGGCATGGACCTATCTGCAGCAGGGACCTACTGGAGCTGACTTAATGGCCTCCTGATATGCTGCTCCCATCAAACCACAGCAACACAGAGCTGAGAGGAGGAACATTCTGCTTTCTGTTGGCTTTGCAAAGCTCTCCTGTCATGCCCCAGCTGCTCCGAGTTGGGTCAGAGCTGGGTCAAGTGGGGCCTCACTGAGCACCAGCCATGGCAGGATCCAGATGCCAGTTCTGCTTTGCTGTGCAGCCTCAGCATCCAGCATGGATGAAGATTGATGCCAGGAGGGCATTTTGTGGAGCACCCTCTCCCCATGCCTGCCCAGTGTTGGCTTGGAGGGGATGAGCTGCTCTGCAGCTCCCATTGTGTACACAGCAGAATGATTCAGATGGAACTAGCCCTGATTTCCTAAGTATCTAATTTATTAATCAGCAAACATTATGTAAATATGGGTAAACTGTGATTTTCAAATCAGTTTACATCAGTTCTGCAACCACTCTGAGTTCCTTTTTGCCTTCCTTAATGGAAATGTCTGCAGAGCTGACGTTCTGGAGGTTGGGAAGTGGGGGATTCCAGTCCCTGTGTAAATGGCAAACCCCATTAACTGGGCTTGGTAAACATTTACTCAGCCAAATAGGATTACAGCCTATGAGCAGTGGTTCCCTCACACCCACCCCAGGCTGGAGATGGGTGGTTTTAGCCTGGCCATGAAGACTGCTATGATCCCAACCCTAGTGCCAGCTTGGAGCCTGGAAGCTGGTGTGCTGCCTCTTTTCCTGAAACATGAGGGCCATGCTGCTGAGGGAAATGGTTGGTGCTTGAATTTCTGCCTGGTTCAGACTGAGTGTAACTCACTGATCTCACAGGAATGTCCTTGATGTACCCCAGAGAGATCTTGCCCTGCATGAGGCCCCGCGGGCAGCTGGAGATGCTGCTCTGCTTGTGCTCAGAGCCTGCCTCTTCCTGTCTTGTCTCCACTCTCTGCTCCATTTGTGTGCTTTTGGCTTTTATTTTTTCCTTATTCCATGTTTCAAACACCATCTGGACTTGAAATGATCAGCTCCTGATGGCAGGGGTGAGTCACAGCTCTGCCTCCTCTCTGCACGAGGAGATGAAGCTGCCCTGGGCTCTGCTTCTTACAGGGCTGGGGACCCACACAAACCCCTGAGGGGACAGCAAACCATGCAATCCAAGAGCCCAGAGGGCCAGAGCCAGGAAAGCTCCTAACATTTTCTGAACTGGCTGGTGTCAGGGTGTGCAAGTGTATTGGCTGAGTGTCTGGCCATGATGAGGGATGCTCAGCAGGACAGATGGAGAAAAGAAGGCTTCAGGGGGAACTACTAGTGATCTTCCAGGACCTAAAGGGAACTTGCAAGCAGGCTGCAGAGGGCCTGTTTGCAAAGGCCTGCAGGGAAAGGACAAGGGGCAATGGTTTTAAATTGGAGAGGTGTAGATTTAAACTGGACATTAGAAAGAAGTTGCTCCCCACGAGGGTGGTGGAACACTGGAGCAGGTTGCCCAGGGAGGTGGTTGAGTTGCCATCCCTGGAGGCATTGCAGGTGAGGCTTGCCAGGGCTCTGGGCAAGCTGCTCTAGTTGGGGATGTCCCTGGCCACTGCAGGGGGGTTGGACTAGATGAGCTCCAGAGGTCCCTTCCAACCTAAACCATTCTAGGATTCTAGGATTCTATGATGACATCTCCAGCTCTCCACTGCTGCCCAGTTGAGCCCAGCAGAACCCAGTTTAGCTCCAACCTGGGCACTGGTGGCCCTAGATAGCTCTCTCCTATACCTTGCTATGCTGAGTGAAGCTGAGAGCTCCCACATATTCTCCAGTGCTGCTGCTTTCCTGCCTGCTGCAGCATAACCTGGTTTTTTTTCCCCTTAATGCTGGCTAATTAAGGGGGAAATGCAATTACCAGTCAGCAAATATGCAGATGAGGTGGGAAAAGCAGCCTGTGTGCCCAGGCTGGGGAGGACAGAGGGTGTGGGAGCTGAGCAGCACTGTTTGCTCTTCTGTACCCCTATGAACTGAGTCCTGCATGGTGCTAACTGAGTGCCTGGAGCAGGAGATGCAAAGAGCACAGAGCAGCCCTGCTGCCATGGGGCTGGGACATCAAGCTAGTGCTAATTCCTGTGGCTTCTCTCTGCAGGAGGGTGCTGGAGGCAGCCAAGAGGGCTAACCAGACAGGACATTTCATCTGGATGGGCTCAGACAGCTGGGGCTCCAAGATTTCCCCTGTCCTGCACCTGGAGGAGGTGGCTGAGGGTTCTGTCACCATCCTGCCCAAGAGAGTCTCTGTCAGAGGTAAGAATCACAGAATATTCATGGCTGGAAATGACCTCTCAGATCACTGAGTCCAACAAAAAAACCCAACAAAAACAACAAAACCCACACACCTAAAAGCCCAAACAAACCAAACCACCCAGCCCCTGCCCTCACTAGAGCATGTCCTGGAGCATCACATCTCCATGTTTCTTAAACACCTCCAGGGATGGAGACTCCAGCACCTCCCTGGGAAGGCTGTGCCAGTGCCTCACCACTCTTTCTGGAAAGAATTTCTTCCTAATATCCAATCTAACCCCACCTTGCCTTAAC
Source organism: Bucco capensis (assembly GCA_013396975.1). Taxonomy (NCBI): domain Eukaryota; kingdom Metazoa; phylum Chordata; class Aves; order Piciformes; family Bucconidae; genus Bucco; species Bucco capensis. The sequence continues at coordinate 82,290 of VWZO01020541.1, read as the reverse complement.
TTCAAACCATTCCCTCTAGTTCTGTCATTAGTTCCTAAGGAGAAGAGGCCAACCCCCACCTCTCTACAAGCTCCTTTCAGGNCAGAAGTTGTTCCCCAGGAGGGTGCTGAGCCACTGTGCCAGGTTGCCCAGAGAGGTGGTGGCAGCCCCAGCCCTGGAACCATTCCAGGCCAGGCTGGCTGGGGCTGGGAGCAAGCTGCTCTAGTGCCAGGTGTCCCTGTCCATGGCAGGGGGATTGGCACTAGATGAACTTGGAAGTTCCCTTCCAACCATGACAATTGTCGGATGTCTTTGCCATCGCAGAGATTTATCCCCTCCCTCCTCTTTACCCTGGGCAGGTTTCGATCGCTACTTCTCCAGCAGGACTCTGGATAACAATCGCCGCAACATCTGGTTCGCTGAGTTCTGGGAGGACAACTTCCACTGCAAGCTCAGTCGCCACGCGCTGAGGAAGGGCAGCAGCATCAAGAAGTGCACCAGTAAGAGCCATGAGAGGGATGCTGAGGGTGGGGGGGGAAGCATAGGGGCTCGTGGGCACATGGTGCTGTAGCACACAGGGGACACAGGGATGTAAAGGTGATAGCAGAGAGCCTAGGGCAGGTGTTGTTAGGAGAATGTCACTTCTTTCCCCCTTATGGCTTTTCAGCTCAGCCAAGAGCTGCCAGCCCAGCTCAAGGCAGCTCTGTGGTAGTTAATCACAGAATCATTAAGGTTGGATGAGACCTCTAAGCTCATCAAGTCCAACCATACCTATCACTCCCATGCCACTAAAGCATGGCCTTAAGTACCACATCTCAATGTTTCTTAAAGCCCTCCAGGGATGGTGACTCCAGCACTTCCCTTGGCAGTCTGGACCAAGAATTAACCCTTTTAGGGACAAAATTCCTCCTTATATCTAATCTAAACCTCCCCTGCTTCAACTTGAGTCCATTTCCTCTTATCCTCTCACTCTTGACCCTAGAGAAGAGACCAACCCCCATCTCACTCCAACCTTCTGTCAGGGAGTTTTAGAGAGAGGTAGTTGTAATGTTCTCTGTGTGGTGGTCTTAGTCATGAGCTATTTTGGACTAAGCAAAAAGCCAAGAGGGAATTTGGGGAAGGCTGGAGAGCTGCTGGTGCTCCTGCAGTGTGGGGAATATGGGTGATGCAGAGCTGCTCACCTGTGTGGGCACTCAAGTGTCTGCTAGGCTCGTGACATAGCTTAAATGTGGACAGGAGTGTTGCCCCAAAAGTGCTTTTGTGCATCCCTGTGTGCTCCAGGGAAGCCTGTAGAGTCTGCTGGGCTTGTGTGGGTGTGAAGGCAGAGTCCCTGTGCAAAGCTTCCAGGGCTGCTCCCTCTTGTATATGCTTCTTGCACATCTCCTTTCCCTTGGCCCCATCTTCTGCAGATACAAACCCACCTAGATTTGGGGTGTTTGGGGATGAATTCTGTATTGTTTCTCAGCAATTGGACCACTGTCCCTCTCTCATCGTGTGCTTGGCAGAAGCACCACTGTCCCATGAAAAGCAAGAAGGCACTGTTACATCCTTGCCCCCTGGGGCCAGTAGCTTCTCTCTCACCTGAGCAGGTTAAAGCTGGGGAGCTGGCAGAGAAATGAAGCCAGGATCTGGCTCTTGCTTAGGCAGAGTTGAGGCTGCAGCTACACCATGTCCATACCCACAGGGAGGATGCTGCCAAGTGCCCCATGGGATGCTGCAGAGGTGCCCAGGGAGGAGGAGGTGATCACCCTGGGGTGATGTTTGCCCAACTCTCCTTGCAAACTACTTTGCTGCTGTGCCTCAGTGTGCCACTCCAGGCAGGAGAATCTCCTCCTGGCACAGCCTGATCCCAAGTCCTTTTCTCCTTCCTCACTCCCTCACTGAATTTTTAGCCCTTTCCAGCTAAAAAAAGGCTTGTAGGGATTAATTCAGTAAACAAGGCAACCAGGGGATCTGTCTTGCTGTCAGAGCTGCTGCCAAGGTGATGGTTGGAGGCTCAAGGAGGTGACATGTTTACTGAGAGATGGGAGAGATTTACTGCCTGCCTGGCACTGGCTGAAGACAGATAAGGACGTGGTGGCTCACAGGCTGGGACGTGGCAGGACTTGGGGATATTTGTGTGCTCCTCCTGTCCCTTTGGAAGGGATGTCTGTGGGAGCTGTGCTGAGGATGGACCTGGCTGTGCTTGCAAAGTTTGATCATGAAGCTGTTTGTTCCCTGCTGAGGATGAGGGGGATGGTGCTTCCACATCTTCTCTCCTATGGGAGAACATTCCTTGAATGTTCAGCTGATGATTTGAGGATACCTCTGTGTCCCCAAGAAGGCTTTCCAGCCTTCTCCAGTAGCCTTGTGGGCTAAGGTGTGGGATCACAGATTCACAGAATCATTATGGTTGGAAAAGAACTCTGAGATCACTAAGTCCAACTGTTAACCTAACAGTGCCAGGTCACCACTAACCCATGTCCCTCAGCAGCACATCTACATGTCTTTTGAACCCCTGCAGGGATGGTGATTCCACCACTGCCCTGGGCAGCCTGGGCCAATGCTTGATAACTCTCTCAATGAAGAAACTCCTCCTAATATCTAATCTGAACCTCCCCTGGTGCAACTCAAGGCCATTTCCTCTTGTCCTCTCACTTGTTACTTAGGAGAAGAAATCCACTCCCACCTAGCTCCAACCTTCTTTCTGGTGGTTGTAGAGAGTGAGGTTGTCTCCCCATCACAGGCATGAGCTTGGTAACAGCAAAGGCCTGGAGAAGACCTTTCCCAAGGCCATGAGAGAGCTCCTCATCTTTCTCAGCACCAGGCAGAGCATGAGCAGGTCCTGCAAACCACTGATCTCTTCATCTCCATCCTAATGTAGCTTTTAAACAAGCAATAATTCAGGGCCAAGGTATTAGTGGAGGCAGCTGAAACCACAATGTGGCCTAAGAACTGTCTTTAAATTATCTGAATTTGTCAGCAAATAAATTATCTGCTGAGCGTTTGCTTGGCAGCTAGGCAGAGAGGGGAGAGAACGACACGATGCAGCAGATAACCTGCCTCTGCAGCTCCATGTCCTCCTGCTTAGCACAGCTTATGCAAACCTCCCAGTTGGGGCTTTTTTTTTTTCTTGAGAGAATGCTATTGACTTTCCCCAGGTAGCTCAGGTTTGTGTAGAGCCCAAGATGCATACAGAAATTCCAGCTTTTCATAGAGTCCTAGAATGGTTTGGGTTGGAAGGGATCTCTGGAGCTCATCTAGTCCAACCCCCTGCAGTGGCCAGGGACATCCCCAACTACATCAGCTTGCCCAGAGCCCTGGCAAGCCTCACCTGCAATGCCTCCAGGGATGGCAACTCAACCACCTCCCTGGGCAACCTGGGCCAGTGTTCCACCACCCTCGTGGGGAGCAACTTCTTTCTAATATCCAGTTTAAATCTACTCTTCTCCAATTTAAAACCATTGCCCCTTGTCCTTTCCCTGCAGGCCTTTGCAAACAGGCCCTCTGCAGCC
>VWZO01020541.1:28147-45824 GCA_013396975.1 Bucco capensis | reverse complement strand
AAGGTCTCTCCTGAGCCTCCTCTTCTCCACACTAACCAACCCCAGTGCCCTCAGCTGTTCCTCACCACACTTGTGCTCCAGAACTGTCCCTAGCCTCCTTGCCCTTCTCAGGACACACTCCAACACCTCTGTGTCCTTCTTGGACTGAGAGGCCCCAAACTGAACACAGTACTGTAGATTTTCCTCTTCTTTGCCACTGTGGAAGGTGCCAAGGGCTTTGTTGGTGGCTGGACATGGCTGAGCTGTTGTGGCACTGTGGCACCACCTCCTGAGGGGACATGGCTGTTCTGTGGTGGTGATGGAGCTGAGGGAATGGTGTTGGGTGCAGTCCTAGGGGTGGACACCTGCCCATGGTCAAGGCTTGTGAGGGGTAGTGGCTATTTTGCTGAATTGGCAACTTCCTGTGCTCCTCTGACTGGGCATCCCATGGCCAAACTTTGGGAGGGAATGTGGCCATTTGACAGTGGTGCTGGCACTGAAGGAATGGCAGCCTGGTGCCCACCTCAGGATGAGCACCATCCCATTCCTTCACCTTTCCTTCCTAAATCTCTTAGGTTTGGGTAGGAAAGCAGGAGGAGAGCAGCCACAGCTGCTTTGAGATGTGGGCAGCAGGGCTGGGAATGAAGCTGGCAATGATCTTTCCTGAGGGGACTGTGTTTCTGTGTAGGGGAAAAGATAATGAAGTGAGGAAATGGCTATTTTCAGTGAGCAAATGGCTATTTTCTTTCTTTTTTTTTTTTTTAATAGGGTTCCTCTGCATTTGATGAAAAATGAAGGTGGCACTTAGCTTCATGACAATCAGAGTGTTTCCTTTCAGCTTTTGTTTGCCTTCCTTCTCTTGTAGTATAAAACGAAATGGTTCAGTCAGGAATTTTACAATTGTGAATGTTTTTTTTTTATTTTTTTGGGTGACTATTCTGTCTTTTATTATTATTATTATTTTTTCTTTCCAAAGTAGTTTCCTGGGGGATTTTAATTAGCAACTCTCCCTCTCACTGTCAGTGGAGGGGAAGCCTGCCTGTGTGCTGATGCTGGCATGGAGCAGGGTTAGCCCACCTGCCTACAGCCTTACCTGGCTTGCCTTCTTCTCTTCCCTTCAACCCAACGTGGGGAGGGCTTCTGCACTGAGAAATGAAGAAGCTGCTCTAGATATGGTGGTGTTTTCTCTGCAGGGAGCTTGCCTCAGGCTCCAGGATGCCGTTAGTTGCCTTATATATTGCAAATCGAAAGCAGAGGCAAACAAGGCGTTGAGCTCATTTCCATAGATTGATCTGCTCTGGAGGAAGGAAGGGGGGAAAAAAACAAAGGTCTCTACTGAGTCTGAGCTAAAAGAGGAGGAAAAACAGGCACCATAGGCTTAACTTGAGCTGGCAACTGGAGTTCATCGACACTGAGGAGGGAATGGGGTTGAACATTCACTGCTCACCTGAGTTAAATCCCAGTCTTTTGCTCTCCAGCTCTTTCCAAGCCATCCCTGTTGCTGCACCAGACTTCAGGGCTGCTCTGGACCAAGGAGAGCTTTTGGCCCTGCCTGCCATGGCATTGCATCTCTCACCTTTCTCTCCTCAGATGTGATGTGCTGGGTCCTGTGGGGACCAGGTGAGCTGGAAGTCAGGATGTGAGGCTGTGAGGCTGTTGCTGTCTCACCTCAGCCTCTTCTTTTCTCTCCTGGAGGTTGTGGCACTGTCACTGGAGAAGGCAAGGAGTTTCCAGCCCTTTTGCTGAAGGCTCCTCTGCTCCTTGCAGAGGAAAGACACCATTTCCATTAATTTCACAGGCTGTTTCCACCACGTCTGACTTTCCTGCTGCTGGTAGCTGAGGATAATTCTCTCTTCCCACGTCTGCAAGAAGAAACAAACCCTGAAACAGTAGTGCTTGAACAATCTGCAGAGCTCTGGAGACAGCCTGGAGGGTCAGGACTTTGTTTCGTGACAGATACAAGGCTCCCCTAAACTGTAATTTCATTGTCACTGGGAGCTGACATCTCTTTGTTTTACATACTGGAAGGAACTGGCAACAGAGCTGGTTTCAGCGTGCAGAGAGGAGCTGCAGTCTCTTCCACCTGAGAGAGCACAGCTCTGCTGCACCGAGGAGCTGCTCTGGATGCGACAGGCCAGGCTTTGCTCCCTGCCTGCTGACCTGGAGGCAATGGAGGGACCTGATCCTGCCTCTGACTGCCCTGATCAGTGACCTGAGCCAAACTGCTGTGACCAGCTTTCTCCCTCTCTTACCTCCACCAAGGGCAAAGAGTTTCCCCTTGTCCCTGTACCTCCTCAAAACTGGGTGATGGTATTTCAGGGATGTCAGAAGCAGTTGAGGGATCAAGTCAGATTCCTTGTCTCTGTCCGCTCGGTGCAAGTGGGGATGTTGGCTTCTCTTTTGGGGTGCACAGGGGAGCATCTAGGTCAACCCCTAGATTATGCCTGCTTAAATTATCGAGGGGCTGCCTGACAATCCCAAATCTTCCCAAGGCACCATATTCCCCCTGTGAAAAGCCTAACTGAACAGCCTGCTGACTGCATTGCCAAGATGTACATGGAGCTGCTGCTGCCTGCGCAGACCTCTTGGGGAGATAAAGCAGCCACCTGACCCAGAGGAAACTGTGCTGGTGTCTATCTGAGTTGCTTTTTTGCTTTCAAAGCCATGCTGAGCCCTGCTAGAGAGAGCTGAGGGTGAAATGGTTTCTCAGTGCTCCTTTTTGCCAGATACAAAGCTGCCGAGGTGTAATAAGCCGAGGGGAAGGCGATAAGCTCCTCGGTCAGCTCCGCGTGCCGCAGCAGCACGTGTGCTCTCATTAGCCTTTGGAAGCTGTAGCTCATGTAAAAGTCACTTGGGAATGAACCAGCTTCTAGTTCCCGTGGGGAGATAGCTATTACACCTTGGCTTGGGAGCAGGGAGAGCATTTGAATTGCAGCCTGAACCCCTGTGCGTGGTCAAGGACCCACAGTGCTGGATGCTGTACCTAGAGCTGGGGATAGTGTTTATCCCAGAGATGAAGAAACAGAGGAGAAACAATCCCTTAGAGGAAATGAGGTGCTGAGATGAAATGATTTGCTGGAGTCGTGCAGAGGATAACCCAATGCTTGGGTGGCACGCTCGAGGCGCTGATGGCAACTCTGGCTTGAGGTTTACAGTTTGTGATGAGGTTTAAACAAGCATTGGCTGGAAGAGCTCAGAGGGAGAAAGCTGCATCACAGAGGGTGCTAGTGTGGAGCCCTGAACTAAATCTAGCTAGACTGGGTTGTGTCACGTTTTGGGCCAGGCCACCCCTAGCCAGAGGCTGTTCAAGCTGAAGAACAGAGCCCAGGTCTGCTGAATCCACTTAAGAAAACTCTGCTGCTGGGTGTTAGTGTTCCCAGTGTTGCCATCAAGCTCTGCACAGGATGTGCTTGTGTGACAAGGGATAAATCTTCCCCTGATGCCAGCTGGCATACCTCCATCAAAGTCAGTGAGGACATGGACAGTCTGGAGAAGAGAAGGCTCCCAGGAGACCTTCTTGTGGCCTTCCAGGATCTGCAGGGGCTACAAGAAGGCTGGGGAAAGACTTGTTAGGATGTCAGGCAGTGACAGGACTAGGGGAATGGACACAACCTCAATGGAGATTTAGGTTGGATATTAGGCAGAAGTTGTTCCCCAGGAGGGTGCTGAGCCACTGTGCCAGGTTGCCCAGAGAGGTGGTGGCAGCCCCAGCCCTGGAACCATTCCAGGCCAGGCTGGCTGGGGCTGGGAGCAAGCTGCTCTAGTGCCAGGTGTCCCTGCCCATGGCAGGGAGAGGTGGCACTAGATGAGCTTGAAGGTCCCTTCCAACCCTGACAATTCTCTGATCCTATGGGACATGTGTCCCAGAAGAGGGGCTCCAGGAGCTCTAGCTGTGGGTCCTGATGTTGCCTGCAACAAGAGAATGCCTCTTGCCCACCTCTGGTGCCAATCCCACAGCCAATTGATTTGTGCTCATTTGCACGAGCAGCCCCAGATCAAAGTGGCCTCTGGGACCTGATGTGTGAAATGATTTCCTGTCTTCCATGGCTGTGCAATTATTTCCAGCTCTTTCCCCTTTACAATTGCATGGAGAAAAGTTTAAACCATGAGACTAGGCAATATTACAGAAAGAAATTAAAACCATCAACATGGAAGGAGTGGAAGGAGTTCAGGCCTGAGCTGGCATGATGATTAATTACAGATTAGCAGCTTCTGTGTATGTGTGAGAGGGAAGTTGCTCTCATTGCAGAAGGGCTCTGGGCATACCCATGTGAGTAAACCTAGAGAAGGCCTGAGACAAGCTGCCTGAGACAAGAATCAGCCCTGCAAGGCATTTTCCTTCTGTCTTCCTCATTGCTACCCTTTGCCTTGGGCTTATCTATGTGCATTCTTTAATAGAGCTTCTGAGAGAAATGAGGCACTTGCAACTGCATCCTGACCATCTCTCCTACCCTTTCTACCCCAGTAATCATTGAACACATTAGCCAATTCGAATCACACTTGAGAAAACAATCAAGGTCTTGGAGATGTGCTGTTTGTGCTGTTTTGTAACTTAACTCAATCTTTCTGTTGACAATAAAGAAAGAGGAGTCACTCACTGAGGTCACTGGGGCAGGGACAGCTTTGCTGTTCTGCAGCCAGTATGAAGGAATACTAGTTGCTTGCTGACACCCATGGCCATATCTCAAAGCAATTGGTGATAAGGGGACTAAGAAATAGGCTAATCTAGAAAGAAGGGTTTGTTTCCCCTGCCTTTGTCCTTTTCTCTTAGAACATCCTTACCTCTGCCATTATCTTTCCAACTGAAAACTGCTGACAACTCCTGGTCCAGCAGCCCTTGCCTTCTACTCCTTGTTCTACTCCACAGCCTCTTCCCCTGGAGCTGCAGCCTCTCCTTTGGCCAGCAGAACCCTCACAAAATCCCAGAGAACACCACATTTTAGCAATTCCTTTAGGTCACCCCTTGCTGAGGAGGAAGAACAGCTCTTCAGCTGTTCCTAAAAGTGTTTTATTCCTCCCTGGAATTCATCAGCAAGTGGGTTGGAGACCATGCCTGGGTCCTGAGGAGCACACATGGTCACTATGCTCCTTGCCTGTGTCCCCAGCTCACATGGATATGCCAGGCTGTGGCAGGGATGTGACTCAAGACTTTGGCACCTGCCTTTTGCACAAAGAATGACTGAACAATGCTGCAAAGCTGTGCTGGGGCTGACAGATATGTTTGGAAAGGAGACCTTGAATGAGGTGGAAAAGGTTTGGTAGCCTGTCTTCTGTGAGGAGGAGAGGTTTGTCAGCCCTGCTGTATCTGCAGAGTCTCCTGCCACTGAGCTAGCTGTGCCACAAGAGCTCTTACAAGCCTCTGACCTGCTGCTTTTGTTGTTTGGCCTTTGCAAGATGATGCCCTTGGGGGTTTTTTGGTGAGGAGCAGAGATGTTCTTTTGGGACAGGGCAAATCTTGATGCTGACTGATGTTTCTGGACAGCCAGATAGATCAGGCTGCCCATCAACTCCAGTGAACTTGGAGACTTTGAGCTTTCTGCAGTCCTCCAAAGGCAGGAGGTTTGCAGATAGAAGTTTACCAGCTCTGCTGAAGAGCACCAAGCTCCTTGGTTTAACTCATGGCTCTGGAAATGTTAGGTGCTGATGCCTGCTGCACTTTCACCTTCTGTTTTCTGCCTCAGTGCTAGGAAAGGAGCAGAGATGTGCTGCCTCTTCAAGAGGAGAGGACAGAGGCAGTGTTTGTGCAGAGAGGACTGGACCAGGCACTGCTCAGCTTGACCTCACAGCTCTAATTGTGCTGTTAATGGCAAGTTAAAACACACATTGCTAGGAACCTTCCAGGAAAATAAACGTGTGAGGCTTCATCACTCTTACTAAATGCCTTGAACCATGTGTGGAGGAGGAGGGGAAGCTTTCAAATGGAAATGCTGGCATGTCACTAAGCCAGCTGCTGGCTGGGAGCATGGCAAGGGGCTGTGCCACCACTTGAAGATGATGTTGTGTGTTGGAGCCCTGCTTTGCTGGATCTGAATAGCTCTGAGCAATGCATGAAGCTCTGTTCCTGCTGTGTCTCTGTTGTGTCTAAGCTCTCCCCAGGGAGAAGAGTGTGTGTTTGAATGTCTTGTTTTAATAGAGCATCGCTGCTGTCTTTTAGCATGCACAGAACCACGAGCTGTCTTGGTGTGAGGATCAAGAATGATGAGCCAAACTCTTCTAGGAGCTTCAGAAAAAACAGGCCTGCCTTTTCCTTGCCTGTTTGGGATTGTTGTTTTTTTTTTTGGTGTGTGCCTGTATGTGGGCAGGGATTGCTGGTATTTCTGTTTACTATCCCTGGTTAAGCAGCAGTTAAAGATCTGGTTCTCTTTCACATGCCTAGTCCTAATTACAGCATGGGCACTTTTGTTTTCTCTGAGGGGCTAAGCTCTACAGCAATTTTCATCTTTGCTTTTGTTTTCATCACCCTGCAATGGGAGAGATCTGAGCAGCTGTCTCGGGTGCTTTGCTCCAAGTGCAGAACAAACCCTAGTGAGAAGGGCAACTGGAAGGAGAGATTAATTAACCTGGCCTTGGAAACAGGGGGGAAAAAAATCCCTTTCAAACTGCTTGTTACTTATTTAGCTTGTAAAAAAGCAGCCTGATCTCACTCTTAATCCATTCCACCTTCCCACAAAGCTAATTGGCAGTAATTTGCTTGCACTTCTCTAATGTCCTGGTGAGCTTTACCAGTTGTGGGCCAAGGTGATGCAGAAATACATTTTTCCCTTTTTTTTTTTGGCTACAGCACAGGCAGTAAAAGTCTGTTGATCAAAGCCATTTATCTTGATAATCCCAGGAAGATACTTGTCTCAAGCAAGGGAGAGGAACACAAAGCAGAGGTGGTCGTGGAGAATGTCTCTCCTCTGCTCCCGACATATTTACAGAGAGATCTAATTAAATGAAGGCTTGGGTAGCTCAAATCCATTGATTTTCATCAGTGGCAACCTTGCTATGTTATCAGAAGTGAGTAATCCCTTCTCTGTAAAGCAGACATTGATAGATCAATAGGAGAGAACATGCTGTACCTCCTGGCAGCAACATCAACCTTGGAGGGAAAGCTATCAAGGGCACCAGCATTCCTGGTCCTCTACTTCCAAAGCTTCATTGCTTCCTTCCCTGCAGTCTCTACACAGTACAAACTGCTCATCTGCTCCCAGCCTGACATTCCTCATCTCCCTAGGAAAAGTTCTGGCATTTCCTTTCTGCCTCATGGGACAATCTGCCACTCATCTCTCTCTTTTGCTTTGACTCTTCTAATTACTGTGTTGGATGTGTTATTTCTAAGGGCACAGCACAGGTGAATGCCTTTTAGCCTAAACTTGAGCAGCTGTAGAAGACAGGTGCTTGGCTTTTTGAAGAAGACCTCCAGGAGTTGTGGATTACCAGTGATAGGACAAGAGAAAATGGCCTTAAGTTGTACTAAGGGAGGTTTAGATTGGATATTAGGGAAAATTTCTTCATGGAAAACATTGTTAAGCATTGTCCCAGGAAGTGGTGGAGTCAGCATCCCTGGAAGGGTTCATAAAACATCTAGATGTGGTCTTTAGTAACATGGTTTAGTGGCATGAGGATGATAAGCTAACAGTTGGACTTGATGATCTTAAAGGTCTTTTCCAACCTTAATGATTCTATGATCATAGAATCATAGAATGGTTAGGGTTGGAAGGGACCTCTGGAGCTCATCTAGTCCACCCCCCCTGCACTGGGCAGGGACATCCCCAACTAGATCAGGTTGCCCAGAGCCCTGGCAAGCCTCGATGATAAAAGGAGGGAGAGAAGTTGGCCATGATGTGGCCAAAGGTTTAAGATTGTGTTGGGCCTTGCTGCAGCATTGAGTTTTTGTTGTGTGAAACACTAAGTGTGCCTGGTCCCAGAGATCTTTACAAGACTGGTTCAGAGTGAAAGGCTTGGATTGTGTGCATGCTTTGAGCATACGTTGGCTCACTCCTGGGAAACAAGGCTCTGGCAGTGAAACTGCAGGCTTGTAGGACAGGGAAATGAGATGGATGGTTGAGTTTGATGTTTAGTAAACAAACTCAAAGAGCAGGTTTTTTTTCCCTTCTAGAGATGGTAGCAAGCAGAAGTGTTTACCCCACAAAGTGCTGGATCCACAACTCGAGCACAGCAGGCAGAGCTGGCACTTGGGACAGGGAAGGGAAAAGGCAGTGGGGTGAGAAGGATTAAAACCCATCAAGGCTGTTCCAACCCTCTCCTCTGAGCTCTGCTGTTGAGACTTGGGAGAACATATTTGTTTTTGGAAGCTTTCACGCCCTGCTGCTCCTGGCCAGGGAGTGAGGAGATGCTCTGCTTGCTGCAAATTGTCTTGCTAGCAAATAGTGGTACTTTGGCCATTAGCTGCTTGAACAACCACTTTGTTCTGCTCTCTAATCGCTTTGCCTATACATAATTTGGTGCCTAACACACCACTGCAAATACAGTGATTATTCTTAACAGTCATATACAGCACATATAATTTGAGGGTGAATGGGGGAGCTGTCAGGAGGAAGTGTCTAGCTTGTGAAGAGCTGAAGGTCATGGCACTACAGTGGTACCTCTTCTTCATGCTTGCTGTTAGGGATGTGAAAGTAAAGTCTCTGTGCCAAGAGGTCTTAGTCTGTGTGGGACAAACAGGTAGGTAGGAAAAGGGAGAGAAAAGAATCAGAGAATTGTCAGAGTTGGAAGGGACCTTCAAGCTCCTCTAGTGCCAACTCCCCTGCCATGGGCAGGAACACCTGGCACTAGAGCAGCTTGCTCCCAGCCCCAGCCAGCCTGGCCTGGAATGGTTCCAGGGCTGGGGCTGCCACCACCTCTCTGGGCAACCTGGCACAGTGGCTCAGCACCCTCCTGGGGAATAACTTCTGCCTGACATCCAACCTAAATCTCCCCTCCTCAAGCTTGTGTCCATTCCCCTAGTCCTATCCCTGCCTGACATCCTAACAAGTCCTTCCCCAGCTCTCTTGTAGCCCCTGCAGATCCTGGAAGGCCACAAGAAGGTCTCCTGGGAGCCTTCTCTTCTCCACACTGAAGAATCCCAACTCTCTCAGCCTGTAACCCACAGGATGAGAATGTCTGCTTCCAGCAGTGTTCACTCTGGAGAAGCATGGAGCCCTGTTTAGTGCTAGAAGTGTCTAGTGGGATGCCCTTGAGCAGTTGCTGCAAGTGTGAGCTAAAGGCAGCTCTGCTCTCCAACACTGGGTAGCTGTTGGATGATGCTCCCTTGGCAGAGCACTGCCCTACTCTCCATCTACAGCATCAGAGTGTGTCATGAGCAGGAGGAGCTGGAGCTTTCCCTTTGCTCTGGGAGCAGAGGAGCAGTTGCTTGAGGCTTGCTAAGAATTAAAACAGGGCAAACAATCAGCTTTGCCTCACCTTGAGTTTATAGGAGACTGCATGGCGTGATGTGTGAGAGGAGATTTAGATTAGATGCTAGGAAGAAATTCTTTACTCAGAGGGTGGTGAGGAACTGGCACAAGATGTGGATGCCTCATCCCTGGAGGTGTTCAAGGCCAGGTTGGATGTGCACTGGGCAACCTATTCTCATGTGGCATCCCTGCCCATAGCAGGAGGGTTGGAATTAGATGATCTTTAAAGTCCCCTCCAACCCATTCCACCACTCTATGATGAGGTTTGCTGTTCCTATCTCACAATCTAGATTTATTTCCCACCTAGCATTCCTCCCTCTGTGTTTTTAGAGCAGATTAAGAAGATGTTGCAATCCAGGGGGTAGAGTCCTAAGAAGCCTCAAACCCCTTAACAACTAATAGCTCGTGAGTGATTCTGCCCTTGTACATCTTATCTGCCCAAATTAGGCACAGACAGACAATCCAAGTCAATGCCAGGCTTATTGTAAAATCTTTACAGCAGAAGTTACAAGAGGAACATTGAGTTGTTCCCTAGCTAAGTGATCTTTTTTTACCTCCCCATTCCTTGCTTTGAAGCTTCCCAACTGGAAGTCTGCAGCTGGTAGGACTCATTGGTATCTGCACTGCCTGAGTAAGGGAAGTGTTGGCCATGCTTGAGTTGCTAGATCCAGCTCTTCCCTCTTAGCCTCTGCCCCTGAGAAGTTTGGGAGAGCCCAAATATTACTACTAAGCCTGCAAATGTTTGGAGTGAAAACCCAAATCTTTTGCCTTGACAAAATGAAGCTTTGGGAATATACTTGATCCTATGGAAGCTGGAGAGATGGAGGAGTTTTGGTGAGGGAGGTGGGAGAGGAGGCTCTCACTGCCACTGAATCTTTGGTGTTTGTGTGCAGCAGTGTCTGAAAGGTTCAGTTCAAAAATCCCTGTGTGTCCTGTGCCCAGCCCAAGGTTTCAGCCTGGACTCAGCATCTCCCCATGAGGCCATCCCTGTGGGGTGGAAGAAGACAAGGAGAAACCAAAGCATTCTCTGTGTGTGTGTAGAGCTTGACTGAACCTTCCAAACCTTCCCTGTGATGTGTATGGAGCTGTGATGAGGAGGAAACACCCACACTCACTCTCTCCATCACTCCATGTCTGCTTGGCAGCTCAAGTCTCTCCTGTGCTGAGGTTGTTGGGGCTGGGTTGGCTTCCTGTGGAGAGCATTCCAGCTTCTCCCAGCCCTGTTGGCTGGTGCAGGGTGGGATATCTGGGGAAATAGTGCTCCTTCAGCATCAGGTGTGCCTGCTGAAGGTGAGACATGGGAAGGGTGGATGTGGAGAGTGAGTAATTGGAGGCCAAGAGGCAAAAGTGCCTGACAGAACAAGATTGATTTGAAGCTTTTCACTGAAACACTTGCAAGGAGAAAAAAAAAGGAAAGGGGAAAAAAAAAAAAAAAGAAATCAATGCTTATTCCCTGGACTCAAGTGTGTGTTTACTGTATTCAGCAGCTAGCATTAGAAGTGAATTCCAGCAATTGCAATTACAGCTTTCTCCTTCATTGCCATGTTCCTCTCCCTCCCCTTCCCCACTCCCCTCTCTTGCTGCCTGGTTTTTGTCATGTTCAGGAGCCTAAGGCAAAGCTAATGCAGTCAAACCTAAAGTGGTTTTCTAAATGGTAAAGCCCACCTTCCCCCTTCTTTTCCTCTCCCTTGGGATCTTTTCCTGAGCACTGTCAAACTCCATTCAGCTCAGAGCCACAGCAGTGCCTTGCTGAGGAGGTTGTGAGGGGCTGAGCCTGGCTGGAGCACACAGCTCAGTGGAGAGGCAGTGGGCCAAGGCCTGTTAGTCCTAATGCTTTCTGATAAGACTATTTGATTTCCTGCTGCCTGATGGCACAAGTCTGAAACAGGAGATTTCAGAGAGGAGGAGGTGATGTGGTGATGGGGAGCTGGGAGCAAGGAGCCTGTGCAGTGCCCAGGGAGGGAGGACTCTCTGCCTGCCAACCTCTGGAATGGACATAGAGTCATAAGGAGACCTTTAAAGGTCATCTAGTCCAGCTCCACTACAGCCAGCAGGGACATCTGCAACTAGAGCATGTCAAACCTAGCACTGAATGGGGCATCTACCACCCCTCTGGGCAACCTGGGCCAGGGTTTCACCACTCTCAGTGTAAAAACTCTCTTCCTTCTATCTGAAATGTTCTTCCTTAGAGCTAAGGAGCACATCTATCCTGCACCAACCTGGCCTCCCCAGGCCTGGGTGCATCCAGCCCTTCTGAGGGTTGCTGCACTGAGTGCCCAGAGCTCCCCACTAAAGCCTTCTGAGTGGTCCCAGTAGAGGGCACTGATGTCTGCACTCCAATCCTCTTCATTAACCAGTAATTAACATGCAGGCTGCACTGCTCCCAGCTCTGGACAGGGATTGTCCTGCCCAGAACAGAGACTGCAGCTAAGGCATTGGAATCCTAGAATCCTAGAATGGTTTGGGTTGGAAGGGACCTCTGGAGCTCATCTAGTCCAACCCCCCTGCAGTGGCCAGGGACATCCCCAACTACATCAGCTTGCCCAGAGCCCTGGCAAGCCTCACCTGCAATGCCTCCAGGGATGGCAACTCAACCACCTCCCTGGGCAACCTGCTCCAGTGTTCCACCACCCTCGTGGGGAGCAACTTCTTTCTAATAGCCACTCTAAATCTACTCTTCTCCAATTTCAAACCATTGCCCCTTGTCCTGTCACTGCAGGCCTTTGCAAACAGGCCCTCTGCAGCCTGCTTGCAAGTTCCCTTTAGGTCCTGGAAGGTCACTAGTAGTTCCCCTGAAGCCTTCTCTTCTCCAGGCTGAACAATCCCAGCTCCCTCAGCCTGTCCTCAGAGCAGAGGTGTTGCAGCCCCTGAGCATTCTCGTGGCCTCCTCTGCACCTGCTCCAGCAGCTCCATGGCCTTTGTGTGTTGAGGGCTCCAGAACTGGACCCAGTATTGCAGAGGAGGTGTGAGCAGAGCAGAGTGCAGTGGCAGAATCACCTCTCTGGCTCTGCTGGCCACGCTTCTCTTGCTGCAGCCCAGGATGCCATTGTGCTTCTGGGCTGCCAGCGTGCACTGTTTGCTCATGGCCAGCTTCTCAGCCACCAGCACCCCAAGGCCTTTTCTGCAGGGCTGCTCTCTATCATCTCATCCCCCAGCCTGGATTGATAGTGGGGATTGTTCTGACCCAGGGGCAGGACCCTGCACTTGGTCTTGTTGAAGCTCCTGAGGTTCCCCTGGGCTCACCTCTCCAGCTTGTCTAGGTCCTTTTGGATGACATCCTGTCCCTCCAACTTATCCCCAGCACCCATAGCTTGGTGTTATCTGCACACTTGCTGATGGTGCACTCAATATTTAATACATACAAATATTAAACAGTCCAGGCCCCAGCACAGAGCCCTGAGGGACACCACTTGGCACTGATCTCCAGCAGCACTTGGAGCCATTAACCACTACCCTCTGGATGCAACCATCCAGCCAGTTCCTTATCCACTGAACAATCCACCCATCCAATCCATAGCTCTCTAACTTGGCCAATAGAACATTGTGGGCTCATTGCTGGGCTGCCCAGGACAGGCTCCAGAGCAAGGGGCACTCAGGAAATTGCCCTAAAGTGAGAAAATTTAGTTAGTTTGTGGTTTTGATGGGTTTTTTTCTCCCCATTTGCCCCCCTTTTGTATTATTTCTTCCTTGCAGTGTGGATTGCAGCTGCAGAGCAGGCAGATGGAGCCTCCCCTGCCCTGCTGCAAACACAGCTCTGCTGTGAGGATCTCATCTCAGCTTAGGGGTTTGCTGATGTGTGAAGTGGAACAAGCTCAGCTTGACCTGCAGACCCCAGCCTGGGCTTGGGGGGTTAAAATGCACTTGCTGTTGCTTGTAAACTGAGTAGGTTTTGATCTGGAAGTTGCTGATGGGGAAAATAAAATATGGGAAATCAAGAATTCATTGTTCCTGCTCTGCTTTCCCAACTGTAATGGTTTTTCTGGTTTGATTGTGGTTTTTTTTTTTTTCTATGTGATCCTGTGTGGAGTAAGACAAAAGGCCTACTGACTGTATTTTGCTTGTGCTTTCCATCTGTGTATTGATCCAGTCCATTCCTCTGAGGAAGTGTTTCCAAAAGTGCATAAACCTGCTGCTTTGGGATGGAGCAGAAGCTTCTGATTTATTTCTTCCAGTGCTTCTGCCAGCTTAATCCAAAGGCCCAAGCTGCTTCCCACCGAGCACGTGGGATGCCACTTGCAGGGATTTCCTGGCTGTGCAGCCAAGACCCTGCTCAGCCCTTGATGCAAACCTGCCAGGAGAGGTGGGCTGAGGCTCTAATCCTCCTCCTGTGTGAGCTGCTTCTCTGTCTCTCCCCACTGTGAAACCAGCTTTTATCCTACTCCCAGGGAGGGGTGCTGCTGCTGGTGGATGCCAGCAGGGCCCATGCACAAAGCTCTGTGAGTAGTGATGGTGTCAGGGTTTGCTCTGCATCTGGCAGAACCTCTGAGCTGCATTTTGCCTCCTTGCCTCTCACTTGTGTTGCAAAACTCCCAGTGCAGAAGGAAAACACTTGGCCAGATCAACTCCTTCTGTTGGAGTGCCTGGGTTTGTAAATAGCTAGGAGAGGACTGTTGAGCAGCAGCAGTGTTTAATCCAGTTTGCTTTGATAAACACACTTCAGAGCCTGCCCTCCTGAGCTCTGCCTTCTCAACACTTGGCTGAGAGCAGGGCTGGAGGGACAGGAGCTCTACCCTTGCCTTAGCTTTACTACCTGCACCATCCACCAAGGTGCTCCAGCTCCAATCCCAGCTCCTAGATGCATTTGGAGCTGTGTTGGCTTCAAGAGCATGTAGCCAGCTTTTGGTAGGCAGTAACAGCTCTCAGCATCTCCCAGCTGCTCAGCATTGATGTCCCCAGTGTGAGATCATTTAGATGCTTGTGGGCTCTGTTGGCCCAAGTAGTTCTGAGAGCAGCATCTTGTCTTCATGGGGGACTTGGTGGCATGACAGTGACAATATGCTGGGGGTGTTATTTCTCCCTTTAAATTGCTGCTCTGAAGAATAACAGCTGGCCCAGCCAGGGCTGGGTTCAGGGCATATTGCCCCTCACTTGTAACTTGATAAGTTGTGTGGGAAGAGGCTCTGGGCAAAGAGGAGTAAAGAGGAGTAAAAGGCCAGAGTGTGCTTCTGTGGCAGCCAGAGACAGTGCTGGTGGCTATGAGCTACAGCTGCTTTTGGACAAGCAGCATTTGCAAGTGTTCAGCCCTTTGAATTTGCTCTGGGCCCTGACTGCTCTGCAAGATCTAGCACTTCATTTCAAACCTAGAGCTTGATGGAAATGATTTTCCTCTTGAGTTTGAGGGACACGGAGCTGGGCACTAGGAAATAGACTCTGTGATGGCCTGTCAGGAATGAATTCTGTGCTCTCTTTTTTCCTTGGAGATGCTTTAGAGATGGCAAATTGATGCTGAGCTTTCCAATGGAGCCCTGGTGCCTGTTTGGATGTAGAAAGCATGGAGCAGGACTGAGCTGCAGACCCTTGGTGCTCAGGTTAATCACCCACACACCCTGCACAGAAACAAACACTGTGTTGATCTTCTTGAATGGAGGTCAGGAGCATGCAATTCCCAGGATTGCTGGCTCCAAACCTTCCCCCAGCAAGGCTTCTCCCAGCCTCTGAGTGCAGGAGTGTTTGTTTTCTTGATACCTAACTGAAGTTGCCACACACAGCTAATGAATATTGACTTAAGCACAGTTGCTAAGAGAAGAGCCCAATGAAGCTGAGGAATTCTTTTCCCAGCTGTTTGCAGAAGCAGGAGAGGAATACAGAGAAAGGGGAGCTGCTGCATGGGCTCTTTTCCACCCCTTTCCCTGGATATTTGGGGCTGGGGACAGAAGTGACCTCATATGGCCTGCCTGGCTCTCTTAGGCTGGGACAAGACAGTGTCAAAACTTAAGCTGGGATAGTCCAGTGATCTAATTCCCTTCCAGCTTGGAAGGAACATCTTAATTTGTGCTGAGAGGAGAAAACAGACAGTTTGGGGACTAGGTTGCTCAGCCAGGGCAAAACTATCTGCACGTGGAGAAAGTTATTGCCTACCTGCTGCTGATCCCTTCCCCTGGAGAAGCTGTTTGGTTCCAGCCAGCAAACAACAGGAGATCCCCAGAGGGATGTGATCTCCTGAGCACACAAACATGATGATTACTGGCTCTGGAATGGATCAAGGAGGGATTGTGAGCCTGGGAACTCAGCTGCATGGCTTGGAGATCTCCCTGGATGGAAGTTGTCCTGTTTGCTGACATTGGCTTTCTCTCCAGGTCGTACTGGCCTGGAGCAGGAACAGTGTNCAAAGGCTGCACTCATGATCTCCAAAGTCTCTTCCAGCTGGAACTGTTCTAGGATTCTATGCTTCTGCTATAAACCTCTGGACCCCAAGATAAATCACTTGGTGCTGTGATTACACAAACTCCTTTGCCCAGGATTAAGCAGTTTGGTGGAAGGTGTTGGAAAGGTGGTTCTGCTGGGTTGTGCTTTAATTAGGATGAAAAGGATTTCCTTTTCTTCCTCTCCCAGCTCTCCCTGGGCCTTCCAGCAGATCTGACAGAGGCAAGTTACTGTTGGCTTGACCCATTGGTGACCTACAGGAAATGAGTTCCTTCAGTGCAGAGCAAACTTTAGGATGTAAAGTGCTTTAATTAGACATCTACACTTTAATTTGTGCTGGTGTGATTAACCCCATCCTTGGTAGCCAAGAAGGTGTCCTGGCAGAGCTCTCTGCAGCTCACCTCTCCAGGAATGGAAGGATGATACAAATGGCAGTGGAGGTTCATTCTTTCCCTATCAAATGTCCTGGACAAGCTTGCACAGATCACCTTACCTGCTCTAGGTTCTCCTCTTGCAGTGGGGTTGGACTAGATGATCTCCAGAGGTCCCTTCCAACCCCTACCATAGTGATTCTGTGATCATATGCAGGCTCAAAGTAGCAAGGGAATTTGAGGATATTTTGATCCCCATAGACTTGATGGGAGCTGGTGTCTTGCTGAGGCTTGAGAGCATGGCTGTGTTTTGTGTCTGCCCAGAATAGAACCATCCTGCCTGCTCTCTTGAGGTGGTAGCACCTTGCATGGAGACTGTAAGGATGGCCAGGCCTGACCTGGAGGTGTTGGGAAGAGCTGAGAATCAAAGATGAGTCCTTCTTTAGTCAAAACCTGAGTGGAAATTATCCCCTGAGGACTGTGTTAATGGAAAAAAAACCCAGCTCCTTCTGCAAGAGACTTCTGTGCCCTTCCCTGGGAACTGGGAGCAGCCTCACAAGCAAGGAGAAGACCTTTAATCTCCCCGTGTCCACAAACCCATCTGAGGTTCTCTGCTTGCACAGAGCATCTTCCCTTGAGCATCCCATACTCCCTGAGGGGAGCCCAGGGATGCTAATTGCTCCTGAAGGCTCTCTGAAGTGTTTGGCTTGCTGGATGTTATTTGTGTGATCTCCAAGCAGGAGTTGTGAGAATCTGTGTCCCCACTGAAGCTCCTGGAGCATCCCAAACTTATTTCCTTGGCCACAGTCCATGACTGTCAGATCATGCAGCGTGGAGCAGCTAGGAGAGAACTGCTCTGGCTTGAGGTGGGGAAGGAAGCTCTTAGGAATCAGTGCTTAGAAGAGTCAAGAGGCAGTGTGGAGTTGTAGTGTTCCCTCAGGATTCACTGGCTTTTGTTCCTCTCCCTTCTCTGTGCTGCTGATCAACCTGCACAAAGCTTCCTGCTGGAAAAGAAAGACCCAAGGGAATGGCATCAAGCTCTGGCAGGGTAGGCTTAGGTTGGATATTAGGAAAAAATCCTTTACCCAGAGGGTGGATGAGCACTGGAATAGGCTCCTGAGGGAAGTAGTCACGGTGCCAAACCTGACACAGCACCCTCAGACACATGGTGCGATTTTTGGGGTTGGCCTGTACATGAACAGGAGCTGGACTTGATGATCCTTATGGGTCCCTTCCAACTCAGGATATTCTGTGATTCTAAAAGCTCTCTGCATTGGTTGGGGAGCCTCTGGGTTAGCTAAAAGCAGACCTGGGTTGTTCTTGGTGAGCTGCTCCTAGCCTTTTCCCAAGGATGGCAGTGTACAGTGTCTGCAGTGTCACAGAATCCTAGAATGGTTTGGATTGGAAGGGACCTCTGGAGCTCATCTAGTCCAACCCCCCTGCAGTGGCCAGGGACATCCCCAACTAGAGCAGCTTGCCCAGAGCCCTGGCAAGCCTCACCTGGAATGCCTGCAGGGATGGCAACTCAACCACCTCCCTGGGCAACCTGGGCCAGTGTTCCACCAC
>VWZO01020541.1:0-16624 GCA_013396975.1 Bucco capensis | reverse complement strand
AACTTCTTTCTAATATCCAGTTTAAATCTACTCTTCTCCAATTGAAAACCATTGCCCCTTGTCCTTTCCCTGCAGGCCTTTGCAAACAGGCCCTCTGCAGCCTGCTTGCAAGTTCCCTTTAGGTCCTGGAAGGTCACTAGTAGTTCCCCTGAAGCCTTCTCTTCTCCAGGCTGAACAATCCCAGCTCCCTCAGCCTGTCCTCAGAGCAGAGGTGTTGCAGCCCCTGAGCATTCTCGTGGCCTCCTCTGGACCTGCTCCATCAGCTCCATGTCCTTTCTGTGTTGAGGGCTCCAGAACTGGCCCCAGTATTGCAGAGGAGGTGTGAGCAGAGCAGAGTGCAGTGGCACAATCACCTCTCTGGCTCTGCTGGCCACGCTTCTCTTGCTGCAGCCCAGGATGCCATTGTGCTTCTGGGCTGCCAGCGTGCACTGTTTGCTCATGGCCAGCTTCTCAACCACCAGCACCCCAAGTCCTTTTCTGCAGATCCAAGGTCTTAACTGCTAAAAACCCTCCTTGCCTGCCTGTTAACCTTGCAGCAGGGAGGAGAGAATGTGACTAACACCTAAAGCCATGGAGGCTGGGGGGGGACAGCAAGCCTTCTGACATCTCCTCTCCCTGTTCCTCAAGACAAACTTGGGGCTGCGATCCGCTCGCTGCTTTATTGAGCTCTATTTCCTCCAGTCTAACTACAGAAAGGAATTGGCAGCAAACACTCTCTTGGGCAGCGTGGAAGGGCAGGGGCTGGCTGTCAGGGCCCCTGGGGGTTTTATTGCCCTGCCAAACACCTACATCATGGTGACACCTACATAATTACATAGCGGAGCAGGGAGGATGAAGCACTCGGCACCTCCTAAACGTGTCAACATGATTTGAGAGGTTTGGGCTTGCTTGGACTTCTCAGGCATTAGGTTTTTAGACTCCAATCACACAGGCTTCCAGAGGATCAATAGCTGCACACCTCAAAGCAGCTGACTGGAAGGTGAGGGGTGCTGGGTGACTTGGGAGAGGACGATTTAGTTGATGTATGAGTTGGGTTTGGGGTTACTCGCTCTTCCTTCTTGCTGGGAAGAAGAAATCATAGAATCCTAGAATGGTTTGGGTTGGAAGGGACCTCTGGAGCTCATCTAGTCCAACCCCCCTGCAGTGGCCAGGGACATCCCCAACTAGAGCAGCTTGCCCAGAGCCCTGGCAAGCCTCACCTGCAATGCCTCCAGGGATGGGAACTCAACCACCTCCCTGGGCAACCTGGGCCAGTGTTCCACCACCCTCGTGGGGAGGAACTTCTTTCTAATGTCCAGTTTAAATCTACTCTTCTCCAATTTAAAACCATTGCCCCTTGTCCTTTCACTGCAGGCCTTTGCAAACAGGCCCTCTGCAGCCTGCTTGGAAGTTCCCTTTAGGTCCTGGAAGGTCACTAGTAGTTCCCCTGAAGCCTTCTCTTCTCCAGGCTGAACAATCCCAGCTCCCTCAGCCTGTCCTCAGAGCAGAGGTGTTCCAGCCCCTGAGCATTCTCGTGGCCTCCTCTGCACCTGCTCCATCAGCTCCATGGCCTTTCTGTGTTGAGGGCTCCAGAACTGGACCCAGTATTGCAGAGGAGGTGTGAGCAGAGCAGAGTGCAGTGGCACAATCACCTCTCTGGAGCTGCTGGCCACGCTTCTTTTCTTGTGGGCAGACTGTGTTTGGGCATTTCCATCTCACTTCCATCCTCTGGCAGCAGTCAGGAGCTGGAGCAGGTTGCCCAGGGAGGTGGTTGAGTTGCCATCCCTGGAGGCATTGCAGGTGAGGCTTGCCAGGGCTCTGGGCAAGCTGCTCTAGTTGGGGATGTCCCTGACCACTGCAGGGGGGTTGGACTAGATGAGCTCCAGAACTCCCTTCCATCTCAAACTATTCTAGGATTCTATGATCCTCTCAGTCCTCCACATCCCTCTTTGTCCTCCCCATGTCCACAGGACCACTCTCTCCCCTCCTCACCAGGGAAGGTTTCCACGTGCCTGTGCCTGAGTGGCTGTTTGCTGGCAGGTTCCTCAGCCCAGCCTGTGCTTCACCTCATTCTTTTGACATGATAAATTAATTTCCCCTGATGTGCAAGCTCTGCTTCAGCTCCTTGACTCTCCTGTCATGTCTTGCAAAGCATCCCTGGATGGTTGAGGTTTGTGGCACCTGTCTGGGGCTCCCCTGCTCCAGTCCCCATTACCCAGAGTTACTGAAAGGGAAAACACCTGTAAACAAATTGGATGTTTCTAAGTGCAAATTGGTTTTTCAATTGCTGAAGATTTAAAGTGGCACTACTGCAAAATAATGTTATTTTTAGGTCAAGTGTCTCTGGAATACAGATTTTATGGGGGTTTTTCAGAGGGGGGAGCTTGGCTTGGAGCAGTGTGTTGTGCAGGGAGGAGGAGGGAGCTGTGAAGAGGCACGTGGCTTGGGTTGTTTGGGGACACTGAGTTGAATGCAGGGAGGTTTTAGCTGGCTCCTGATGTTGTACAAGGCAGGCAGGTCCTGGCAGGATGGTTGCTTTGGGATGGTTTGGGTTGCCACCTGGAAATAGGCAGTAGATGGATCTCACCCCCATGCTATTGGCCTCATTGCTCCCAGGCTGATGCTCAAGGAAGGGAGGAAGAGCACTACCCTGGTGTGAAACCAGCTGAGAAGTGCCTGTGCACAGTCACTCTCCTATCTGGGGTGGATGAGATGATTCCTGCTCCTGGGGGGACCTCTACCTGCTAGCTCCACACTGCTGGATGCAGATGCTGCAGCTCCTGGTGAGATGCTGAGCAGAGTCCAGCACTACTCCAAACTTCCCCTTCTCCTCTGCTTGCCCTTCTCATTTCCACTCCATCACCTCAATGCCTTCCTCTCAGCAGCAGGAGAGCCATGGCCAGCTTGTAATGGTTGATCTTTTATGACATTTAGCACCACTGGCTGTGAACTGAGCTCCTCTTTAATTCACTTGTTGCTCTGCCATCCATCAATCACTCTAAATGTTAGAGCAGCAGTCTGTGTGTGCACAGGAACCTCTCTGAGGGCTGTTGGGTGGGTTTCAGTACTGATGTGCCACTTCTGGAGTGGTTTTGGGAGGGGACATTCATGTCATAGAATCCTAGAACAGTTCCAGCTGGAAGAGACCTTGAAGCTCATCAGTGCAGCCTTTGTCCTAGCCCTAGCAACCTGCTAAATGATGCCTCCCAATGTAACATCCACCTGGCTCTTCAACCCCTCCAGGGATGGGGACTCAAGCACCTCCCTGGGCAGCCTGTTCCAATGGCTCACAACCCTTGCAGCAAAGAAATTCCTCCTCATGTCTAGCCTGAACCTCCCCTGGGGCAATTTCCATCCATTTCCCCTTGTCCTATCACTCTCCACTAGGGAGAACAGAGCAGTCCCTGCCTCTCTACAACCTCCCTTCAGGGAGTTCTAGAGAGCCAGGAGGTCTGCTCTCCATCTCCTCTTTTCCAGGCTCAACAGGCCCAGATCCCTCAATCTTTCCTCCTCAGGCTTATGTTCTAAGCCCTTTAGCAGCTTGGCAGCCTCTGTCCCCTCTCCAGCACCTCCATGTCCCTCTTGGAGTGAGGAGCCCAAAACTGGATGCAGTACTGGAGGTGAGGCCTCCCCAAAGCTGAGCAAAGGGGCAGGATCAGCTCCCTGCTCCTGCTGCCAACACTGTTCCTGCTCCAGGCCAGGATGCCATTGGCCTTCTTGTCCCCCTGGGCACACTGCTGGCTCCTGTTCAGCTGTCACTCAGCACCCCTAGGTCCCTGTGTGCCTGGCAGCTCTGCAGCCACTGCTCCCCAAGCCTAGAGCACTGCTGGGGGTTGCTATGGCCAAGGGGCAGCACCTGGCATTTGGCCTTAGTGAACTTGATGGCATTGGCCTTGGCCCAGTGATCCAGCCTGTCCAGATCCCTCTGGAGAGCCTCCCTGCCCTCAAGCAGATCCACACTGCCACCCAGCTTGGTGTCATCTGCACACTTGCTAACTGTCTAACCGGTGCTGTTGGGTCCTTTAACGCTCCAGCCTCAGCAAGGGGCTGGTGGAGCAAGTCTGAGGTTTCAAGCAGTGAAAGGTTGTGTGGTTTGGGGTTGTTTGCATCCCCAGCAGCCCATGGAACAGCAGCCATCCACAACAAACTGCTCAGCAGCAAAGCAAATGAAGACAAAGTAGTCTTGGGTTTTACTTCTTGACCTTTGCAAGAAATTCTATTAAAGCACCTGTGAACTTGTGTGTAATAATGAAGAGGGCTCCAAAGATGATTAAGGGACTGGAGCAGCTGTGGCAGGAGGAAAGACTGAGAGCCCTGGGGCTGCTGAGCCTGGAGCAGAGCAGAGCAGAGGGGAGCTGCTTCATGCTGAGCAAGAGCTGAAGGGTGCAGGGGGCAAGAGGCTGGGGCCACACTCTGCTCAGTGGTGCCCAGGGCCAGGCCAAGGGGCAATGGGCACACACTGGAAGCCAGCAGCTTCCATGGGAGCAGGAGGAGCAAGTTGTTTGTTGTGAGGGTGGAGAGCCCTGGCCCAGGCTGCCCAGAGAGCTTGGGGAGTGTCCTTGTGTGCAGAGATCCCAAAGGCACCTGGAGGTGATGCTGGGCAAGCTGCTGGGGGTGAGCCTGCTGGACTGGATGATCCCTAGAGGTCCTTTCCAACCCTCCCCATGCTAGGATTCTGTATGACATTTCAGTGATGCCTTGTTTGGGTGAGGACAGGCTTGCAGAAGATGTTTGAGCATCTTGAAGCAGCTTAGCATTTCCTGCAGCATCCATCACACTTGGATGCAGATCTCAGCTGCCTACCTGTGTCCAGCTGGCTGGGGTTGGGAGATGCTCAGCACAAGTGAAGGCAGGGGGATAAGCCTCAGAAGGAAGATCAGAGCAGACTCCTGCTGTCAAAGGATGTGTCAGAGCCCAACATGACAGGTAAAAACCCTGCACGTTCCCCTCAGTGTTTCACATGCTCCTTTTCCCTCTGCACAGAGCTCTTTATTAATGACAACTTAATGAGGAGTGGTGAAGTTCATGAAAGGCTGATCAACCCCAAAGTCACAGCTGCGTGGGACTCCTGTTGCCTGGGGAAGGGATAAATGTCTCCCTGGATCCCCAGAATGGCTCCATCCCCCAGGGAGGCCTCTGGCTGCTGCCCAGGGATGGTGGGAAGCTCTTGGAGGAGAGGCTGGAGAAATCCTCTAGTATGGAGCCAGCAAGCTCTCTGCTTTCTCCTTTAACCTTCACAGGTGTGTTTTTTGGCCTCAATATGTCTCTCAGCCCTATGTTCCCCCCAGGGTTGTCTCTGCATCCCAAAATCCCCTCTTATGGGATCTTTGTGGGCTGGTGGCTGACAGCTAAGCAATGCCCTTGGGATTCAGCCCCTCAGGAGCCACTCTGGAAGTAGATGCATTGGTCTGTTCCCTGTCTGAAATGGAGTGAGTTTATCCTTCCCTCTGCTGCAGTGACACTGGCTCCTCCAGCCCCTCTTGGATTCTATTCTCTTCTCAGCAGAAGTGTGCAAAGGCCCTTGCCTGTGTCCAAGGCTAATGGGCAGCATGCTCAGTGAGCAGGGACAAGGCTTTTCCTATTAAACCACAGGAGCTCCAAGGCAGCTCTCCCCTCCCCTGTCATTCCCCAGTTATTACCCTGTATCTCCTCCTTCCCACTTCCCTCCCTGTCCTCCCAGCTCAGCTCAGCTCAGCTCAGCCATCCCTGAGATGTTGTGAGCAAAGGAGGGAGCAGGGCTGGGAAGTGCAGACTCGATGTAAGCAAGGGATTTTCCTGCTAGGGTTGTGTCTGTGTCCCCAAATCCCCCTCATGGGCTCTTTGTGGGCTGGTGGCTGAGGAGTGAGTGATGCCACTGGGATTCAGCCCCATGGGAGCCACTCTGGAAGCAGATGGGAGCATCATTGGACCAGCTGCCAAGGCTGCTGGGCAAGCTCTGAGCCTGGCATCTTGCTTTTGGGGCAGGAACAGGTGTTTTAGGCATTTGCAGCTGATTTGAGCACATCTCTAATGCTCACATCTGGGCTTTGAACCTTGAAGACTGTTCTTAGTCCCTGGTATTTCAGTTGTGAGGCTGGCTTGGGAATGAACTAATTCACAGAATCACAGTATGTTAGGGGTTGGAAGGGCCCTAGAAAGATCATCTAGTGCAACCCCCCTGCCAGAGCAGGAGCACCTAGACCAGCTCACACAGCAATGTGTCCAGGCAGCTCTGCAATGGCTCCAGACAAGGAGACTCCACAGGCTCCTGGGCAGCCTGGGCCAGTGCTCTGGCACCTGAACTGCAAACAAGTTTCTCCTCAGCTTAATACTAAACCTCCTGTGCTCCAACTTGCTCCCATTGCCTCTTGTCCTACCATTGGATGCCATGGAGCAGAGCCTGGCTCTCTCCTCCTCACACTCACCCTTCCCATATTTCTAAGCATTGCTGAGGTCTCCTCTCAGTCTCCTCTTGTCCAGGCTGAAGAGACCCAGCTCTCTCAGCCTGTCCTCCTAGGGCACATGCTCCACTCCTTTCAGGATCTTGCTGGCCCTGGGCTGGACTCTCTCCAGCAGCTCCCTAGCCTTCTGGAGCTGAGGGGCCCACAACTGGACACAGCATTCCAGGGGAGGCCTCCCCAGGGCACAGGAGAGGGGAGAAGAACCTCTCTGGCTCTGCTGGCCACGCTCCTCTTAATGCATCCTAGGATGCCATTGGCCTCTTGGCCACAAGGGCACATTGCTGCCTCATGGGCATCCTCCTAGCCACCAGCACTCCTAGAGCTTTTTTCCCAGGGCTCTTCTCCAACACATCAATTCCTAGCCTGTACTGATCCATGGGCTTGTTATTGCTCCTGCCTGGTTTGGGGGTCTTGGGTTTTGAGGAATGGCTTTTCCTTTGCTCCCCAGCCCTAAGGGAGAGGCTCATCAGCTCCTCCCAAATGAAATCAGAGAGCCTTGCCTCTTGTCTGAGGTTTCCCAGCTCAGCTGTGCCAATGCAGAACTGCCAGGCAATGGCACTGGGCACAGGTTACTCCAGCATGGAGCTGGCACTAGGAGCATCTCCTTAACCTGCTCTGTGTAGGAAGGCACTGGGTTACATCTGGCTTGCAGACAGCTGGGCTTTACCCTGCAGAGCTGCTGAGGATGCCTGGGGAGGGCACTGCAGGAGGATAAAGAAGGAGGAGAGCATTTAGAAGAAGCAATCAGCAGCCAGGCAGTGGCAGTGGGCTCCAGCCAGGCAGAAGAGGGCTGCTGGAGCAAGTGTTGGTGGCTGCTTCCTTCAACCCTTCAACATGAAGCTTTATAATGGAAAGGCTGTTGGAGCAGGAGCCTAGCAGGGTGAATGGAGCTGCTGTAATGGATATTAAGTGATTTGTGAGCCTGCTGCTTGCAAACACAGCTGTAAATAGCAGCAGGGAGGGAGGGGGGAAGCAGCTGAGAAGAGCTCAGGCTCTTTAGTGGCATCGTGTGAAAAATGGGGCAAGGTTCCCTGTGCAGGGCTGGGGCAGGGAGAGAGACAAAAGCCATGGCATCTATTTTCATATCTTTTATGTCTTCCTTGCACTTCATCTTGTTTAGCCCCACAATTAAATTTTAAGATGCAGAAGAGTGTTCTCTTACACACTTGGCTTCTTTGCCGATTGAATTATTTAATAGAGTGTGGAGCAGCTCCATGATCTCCGAGCTCTGGCACCCAGGGCAGCCAGGCAGAAAATTAATAAACACTGCCTGCCTCCTCCTGCCTGCCCAGCTCCTNTCCATGTCTCAGCCTCTTGCTTGGCTCTGTGGCTTGCTCTCTCCATGAGTCCTGAGGGCTGGGGCTGTCCAGCCCCTGCTGCCATGGGTGGACAGGCAGCCATGGATGCAGGGACTGACTGGGAGCTGAGATAGCTCAGGCACCATCAACCACAGCTTCCCCTGTCCTGTGGAATCCTCTATGCTCTGAGGAATGGGACAGGCCTGTGCCTTCCTGCTATTGCTTGGAAGGGTTAGGGTGGGAAGGGAAGCTCATCTAGTCCAACCTCCTGCAGCCAGCAGGGACATCAGCAACTAGAGCAGNGCACCTTCCCGCACCTTCCCTTCCCTTCCCTTTTTCCCTCCCCACACCTTCCCTTCCGGCACCTTCCCCTTGTNCACTACATGCCCTTGTAAAAAGTCTCTCCCCACCTTCCTTCTACACTAAGGCTACACTAAGTTCTCCCTGCAGCCTTCTCCAGCCTGAACAACCTCAGCCTGTCCTCACAACAGAGAGCTGCCAGCCCTCTGATTATCTTCATGGTGTGAAAGTTATTCTTCTCTCCTTTCCTTTCTTTTTTTTTTCCTGGTAACCTTTCCAGGCATAAACTGGAAGGGGCAATTATGCCATGTGCTAAAGAGAGCATTAAGCCAGGCACAATTTCCACAGAGGATGTTGTTCAGCAAACAGCAATCCAGAAGCAGTCTATGAAATTCATCAAATTGCCTGTTGGCTGAAGGCATACATTTACAATGCACTTGGAGCCCTTGTGAATTATCTGAAGAGAAATCAGGTTGTTATTCCTTTTTTTCCTTTTAAATTCTCCCCCTTTTTTTACAAGCAACCAAATAAAAAGGGTTGGAAATTGCTGTTGAAGAAGGGGTCTGGCCTTTCCTTCCTTGGAGAAGTGGCAGTTTTCCTCCATCAGCTCTTGGCAGGGACGTGCTTGGGGTTCTCTGGCTGTTAATGTGAGTCTCCATCACTCCTTTCTGCAGAGCCTTACCCCTCAGCCCTCAGCTCCTGCCCTTCACACTGCTCTTGGACCTCCTGGTGGCATTTCATGGGGCTTTGGGTGACAGTAAATGGAGATGAAACTGCACATGCCCAAGGAGGTGAGTGGTCTCTGCATCCCAGCACCTCTGTGGAGTCTGTGGTCCCCAGAACTGCTCTCCTCATTTAAGTAGGCAGCTCCTAAATAGTATCCTATAGAATCATAAAGGTTGGAAAAGACCTTTAGGATCATCAAGTGCAACTGTTGGATCCCCATGTTGCTAAACCATGTCCCCAAGTATCACACCTACATGGTTTTTTGAACCCCTCCAGGGATGGGAACTCCAGCACTGCCCTGGGCAGCCTGGGCCAATGCTTGATAACCCTCTCGGGGAAGAATTGTTCCTCATATCCAACCTGAACCTTCCCTGGTGCAACCTGAAGCCATTTTGTCTTGTCCTATCACTTCTTCCTTGGGAGAAGAGACCAACCCCCACCTCACTCCAACCTCCTTGCAGGGAGTTGTAGAGAGTGAGAAGGTCTCCCCTGAGCCTCCTCTTCTCCACACTAACCAACCCCAGTTCCTCAGCTGTTCCTCACCACACTTGTGCTCTAGATCCTTCCCCAGCTTCCTTGCCCTTCTCTGGATACACTCCAGCACCTCCATGTCCTTCTGGGAGTGAGGGACCCAAACCTGAGCCCAGGATTTGAGGTGTGACCTCCCCAGTGCCCATTCCAGGAGGACACAGAGGCAGGAGGGAGAAAGAAAAGCTTCCCTGAGGCTTTTAGGTGAGACTGAGGGCTCAGCTGTGATGCTGTGGGGTCAAGCAGTGATGCTTTCCTGGCCCCAAGGTCTTAATGCAATTGAAATTCTGCAGGGAACAACAGGGCCACAGCAGAGAAGTAGCTAAACCTCCTCATTAATTGCTAATCAATAACCTAAAGAAATATTACCCTGGCTGAAACCTGCTCCAGGGGGGTGACAAATAACAATCCTCAGCATGTGTTTTGTGGTTAGAATGAGATTTTATTTGTCTGGCTTCTGCTTTGGCTTTCCCCCTTCTCTCTTTTGGGCTTCTCACCTACCTTATGCTCAGCTTGATGAAGATATCACTCACTCCTTGCTTCAGAAGCTCCCTGAGAAACTTTTGGCTCAGCAGCCAGACCGACACTAAGCTGCTGTGTAATGGAATCATCCTTCTGGATGTTTTTTGGCTGCTCCAGAACAATTCTGTTGCTCAAGTCATGCTTTGATTAGCTTTTGGTGCTGTTGCAGAGGGCTTGGTTTGTTTTTCTTTCAATAGTAATATTGTTTCCTTGCTTTCAAATGCTCTCTGCAGCCAGGAGTTTGGGCTCTGCAGGCTTAGGGCTCTGCAGGCTTAGGGAGCTGGGAATCTCTCTATTGTTGGCTCTCCAGGGACCAGGAATTAAGG
Source organism: Bucco capensis (assembly GCA_013396975.1). NCBI lineage: Eukaryota > Metazoa > Chordata > Aves > Piciformes > Bucconidae > Bucco > Bucco capensis. Next base: position 6,505 of record VWZO01020541.1, on the reverse strand, counting down.
GACTAACCAAGGAGAGTTTGCCTGCATTTAGCAGTCTCTGAGCTCCTAAACCATCACTTTGCAGCTTGCTTTGGGCTAGTTTAGTGTGCAGCTTGCTTTCGGCTAGTGTGCAGCTTGCTTTGGGCTAGTTTAGTTTGCAGCTTGCTTTGGGTTAGCTTAATTTGCAGCTTGCTTTGGGCTAGTTTAGTGTGCAGCTTGCTTTGGGCTAGTTTAGTTTGCAGCTTGCTTTGGGCTAGTTTAGTGTGCAGCTTGCTTTGGGCTGGTTTAGTTTGCAGCTTGCTTTGGGCTAGTTTAGTGTGCAGCTTGCTTTGGGCTAGTTTAGTTTGCAGCTTGCTTTGGGCTAGTGTGCAGCTTGCTTTGGGCTAGTTTAGTTTGCAGCTTGCTTTGGGCTAGTTTGCAGCTTGCTTTGGGCTGGTTTAGTACCTAGCTTGCTTTGGGCTAGTTTAGTGTGCAGCTTGCTTTGGGCTAGTTTAGTTTGCAGCTTGCTTTGGGCTAGTGTGCAGCTTGCCTTGAGCTAGCTTGCAGCTTGAATTGTTCTAGTGTGCAGTTTGCTTTGGGTTAGTTTAGTTTGCAGCTTGAATTGTTCTAGTGTGCAGCTTGCTTTGGGCTAGTGTGCAGCTTGCCTTGAGCTAGCTTGCAGCTTGAATTGTTCTAGTGTGCAGTTTGCTTTGGGTTAGTTTAGTTTGCAGCTTGAATTGTTCTAGTGTGCAGCTTGCTTTGGGCTAGTGTGCAGCTCAGTAGAGTTCTCCCCATTCCCTAAGTGTTGGATAGGATGTCCTCCATCCTTTGGGGATGGGAAGGCAGATGCATGGACCTCCCCTAACATGGATAAACCTCTCCCTAAACACAGCTCCTATCCCAAGGGATAATCCACATGCATGCCCTGATGCTCCTACCATCAAGGAGAAGAAAACCTTGGAGCAAAGCAAGGTGAGATGGTTTGTGGCATCTTGGAGAGCAGAGTGGGGAAGGAGCCAGGGTAGGAGCTTGTGGGGGAGGTCAGGCTGAGCTTGCCAGGGGCTGCAGGAAGGATTTGTTGCTTCCTGCCATTGCCTGAATTCATTTCAATCACTGGCAGCTCTTCTCCTCACAACTAAATAAAGTAAAACAAATAAGGAAAGCAGAAGGCAATATCAAGCAGTTAGAGAGGATCAGTGGTGGATTGAATAATTCATTCAGGAGAGGAAAAAAAGGAGCTATTTGTAATGTCAGCCTGCTCTTGATTGTGTTTATAGACAGGAACTTTTGACAAGGAAATTACCTGTAAATTCTTTTTTAGATGGTTTTATTGTTTTTTTCCCTTCCTTCATCCCAGCAGGCAGATTTCCTACAGGTTACTGTGGTTTATTTCTTGTTTGTGGGTTGGTTTTTTTCCCCCCTTTCTTTGGCTTTCTGAGGTGGTTTGATGGATTTCTCTGAAGTACATGCAATCTCCTGCCCTCCCTGGGAGCCCAGGGGAAGCTGCTGCTTTGATGGAAACTGAGATAGCAGCAACTGGCAACTCAGGAGGGGGAAAGGAGCCTCAAATGCTCCTCAATGCTGCCAAAAATGGGATGGAGGCCACTCGTTTGTATTCCATAAGCTGGGCTTTGCAGCAGGAGAGGTCCCTGCTTGCTGGGAGCTGAAAGGCACTGCTCTGAGTTTCCATGATTTTGGGATGGGGATTTGCAGATGTGCTGGTGGCAGGGAGCCAGTCCCCATCACTGCCAGCAGGACTCTGCCCATGGGCTAGGTGCAAGCAGGATACTTGGCTTCCTGCAGCCCTAGGGATGCTGGGGAGGAGGAGGAGGAGTGGCTGAAGGGCAGCTAGGGCAGTCTGAAACACCTCTGTGAGCACAACTTTTCCTCTTGCAAAGCTGCAGCCTGCCACAAGTGTCATTTTATTTCAGAAGACATCATTTGGAGTGAAAGATGGCTGGGAAAAAAATTAATCCTGCTGAGATCCTTTGGCAGACACAGACCTAGGGGCTTTAAAAATTTATTTACAGCTCTCATGCCTCCTATTTGCTCTTCCCCTTAGTGAGAGATGGAAGACTTTGGGGATCAAACTCCACTTTTCCACCCTAAAAATTGGCCCTGGAGTGAACTTACAGTAATCTAGCCCAGGCCAAGTCTCTTTATGGCCTCAAGTTGCACCAGGAGAGGTTTAGATTGGATGTCAGGAGGAATTTTTTCCCTGAAAGGGTTGTTAAGTCTTGGTCCAGGCTGCCCAGGGAGGTGCTGGAGTCACCATCCCTGGAAGGGGTTAAGAAACAGAGATGCTCTCCTCAGGGCCATGGTTTATTGGCATGGGAGTGATAGGGATAGTTGGACTTGAGCTTAGAGTTCTCTTCCAACCTTAATGATTGTGTGATTCTGCCTTCTGGACCCATTTCTCCACAGCACCAGGACTCTTTTGCTCTGCTGGCCCTTCCTGCAGAGCTGCTGGTGAATCCTTTCCTGGCTCCATAACTCCTTAGCATCCCTCAGCAAAGAGGAAACAAGCTCCTTTCCCTTCCTTTTGGTGCCTTTTGGTTTTAAATCTGACGTTTCCAGGGATAAATGTTGGCAGCACTTGAAACAAGATGTATTACTTAATGAGCAAAGCACTTAATTTAGCTTTAATGGGATAATCCTTTGCTGCGTGGTACATAAATAGTAATTGAATATTAAGAATGCATTGAATGAGAATTAACTGCTAGAGGAGAGATGCAGTTTATTGCATTCTGGTTAAAAGCAGAGCCCCAGCCTGGCTCTCCAGAGGAGGGAAAGCAGGATTCACAGGCTCTGGAAGTCAATGCACAAACTGCTCTGAGATTTGTGTGGAGCCACAGGGTGAGAAATTCAGGATTAGGCTTTTGTTCTTTCCCAATCCATGGCCTGACCTGAAGCTCAGCTGGCCAGGAGGGACCTCCTTGCATTGACTTGGAGAGCAGCTGGATCATTCAGCAGGTGAAATGTAGCCATCCTCCTAAACAGCTGCCTTGGAGAACCATTGGTNCTTCCAACCCCTGACATTCTGGGATTCTGTGATACTGTGAATCAGCAGATCTGGAGGCAAAGTGCTACTTCCATCCTTATCCAGAGCCATGGGGAGCTCAACAGCTTTGTCAGGTCTGGAAAGCAGCAGAGCCAGCCTGGAGAAGGGTGACTGAACCCCAGTGATGTGCAGGATGGGACCTTGGCAACTCTTCTTTGTAGCTTGAGCCAGGGAGAGCTTTCCCTGGGCAGTGTGTCCCTCAGCCCCTGGGTTACCTCAGTCTCCTCCTGACCCACCAAATGGATTGACCATAGGAAGTGCAGCTCCTGCATCCTTGCTCAGCCTTGGAGGGGAATCTGCCACCTTTCTTTTGCTCTGGGGTTTTATTTACTGCAAAGAGTGAGTGATAAAACCCTTAAACTACTTATAGCTCATCCGTATTTAAAGGAATAATTGGTGTGCTTTAAACAGGGAGCAATTCCTCACCACAGGGTATCTAGGCTTTAAGGACATTTCCCCTGCAACTTATGCTACATAATTTAGCACTGATTACACAAGTGTTTTATCCTGTCTAGCCCTAAAACTTCTCCTCCTTCCCAGGCCACTTTACCTCAGCCCTGGAGGTCATTGCACATGGAAGGTGTTGCAGGTCTTGCTTAGGAGTTTTGCTGAGAGCTGTGGCAGGGCAGAGGAATCATATCAGCTCCCCTAAGCTCTCCATTGATGGAGCAGCAAAGCCTGGGATGCATCCCTGAACTGTGCCCACCCTCAGCAGCTCTGCCAGCTCCTCCCAAACCCCCAAAGCATCTTCCCTCAGCTCAGCCCTAGCCTGGCACTGGAAGTCAAGTTGATCTGAGTTCTTCTAGCTCTTATTTGAATTATTTTCCTCCTTGGCCAGAAAAAAAACCCCTGTTTCCAATCTCAACTGTTTGCCTGGTGTCACTTCAGCCTGTCCAGGTGATTTATGGAGGAGAGGAGAGGGGAGGTTATTTAGCTTTTGTTTCAGAAGCAGGTGCAGGGAACTGGGGGTGGATGGAGACATATTTCATGGGTGATTCAGATGCTGCCAGCTAGGAGAGCCTGGGTGACAGGTAGGGAATGCTGCTGGAATTCATCTCCTGGGCATGGAGGAGCTGGAGCCCAAAAGCAGGAGTTTGGAGCATGTCCATTTAAGCTGAGGCTAGAGGCTTAGGTAGCAGGAGGAGGTTTGGGGTGGAATAGATCACCCTCTGTCCTGAGGCTGGTGGTTTAGGTGGTAGGAGGAGGTTTGGGGTAGGAGAAGTGGGGTGGGATCCCCTGTGCCCTGAGGCTGGTGGTTTAGGTGGTAGGAGGAGGTTTGGGGTAGGATAGGTCACCCTGTGTCCTGAGGCTGATGGCTTAGGTGGCAGGAAGAGGTTTGGGATAGGAGATGTGAGCTGGGATCCCCTGTGTCCTGAGGCTGGAGGAGGTTTGGGGTAGGAGATATGAGCTGGGATTACCTGTGCCCTGAGGCTGTGGAGGTTCAGGTGGCAGGAGGAGGTTTGGGATAGGAGATGTGAGCTGGGATCCCCTGTGCCCTGAGGCTATGGAGGTTCAGGTAGCTGGAGGAGGTTTGGGGTAGGAGATATGAGCTGGGATCCCCTGTGCCCTGAGCTGGTGCTGCTGTTGTTGCTGTGTGGAGAGCAGGAGCAGGGAGCACAGCAGCAGCATCTCTGTGCTGGGAATGCTGAGGCAGAGAGCAGCAATTTCCAGTGCAACCTAATTCTCCCTCTCTGCTAATTAAATGGGACAGGAACATGGATCTGGCTTCTTTGAGTAAGAAATCAACTGGAAGGTGGCTCCTTTCCCAAGCCCTGCTGCTTCAGCAAGCACACTGGGGTGTGTGGGGGGAGAGAGTTAGGAGGAGAAGAATATCCCTGGATTAAATGTAATGAAAATAAATAGATCAACTCTGCTAGCAGCAGATGAGGCCACATTTAGGGAACAGCAAGTCTAGCTCATTCTTGAGGAGCTGGACCTTTGGTGGCTTTGCCCCAATTGTTTCAGGAGGTGGAGGAATTGGATGCCTGGGAGGTAGGTGAGACAGCTTGGGAGACAATGATGGATGAAGTAATGCTTCATGAAGTTGGCATATGCTTGCTGGGGAGCCTGTTATACTGGCTGCTAAATACCAAATGGTGATTAAATGCTGGTGGGGTGGAAGGAAGGGGATGGAGGAGGAGAGTTTGGCCTGTCAGACAGATCCTGGGAGTGGGGGTGTTTGTTCGGCAAAACTTCCTCCAGAGTTGCACAGAGGTGTAAGGACTCTGTTTGGTCCTTGGGTTTGTTCTATATTTAAATAAGCTGAGCAAAATAGGTATATCCATAACCAGCTGAAAGTAAGGAAGATACTCTGCTCTGCTGACACCTCCTCTGCAATATTGGGTCCAGCTCTGGAGCCCTCAACACACAAAGGCCATGGAGCTGATGGAGCAGGTGCAGAGGAGGCCACGAGAATGCTCAGGGGCTGCAACACCTCTGCTCTGAGGACAGGCTGAGGGAGCTGGCATTGTTCAGCCTGGAGAAGAGAAGGCTTCAGGGTTACCTCCTAGTGACCTTCCAGGACCTAAAAGGAACTTCCAAGCAGGCTGCAGAGGGCCTGTTTGCAAAGGCCTGGAGGGAAAGGACAAGGGGCAATGGTTTGAAATTGGAGAAGAGTAGATTTAGACTGGACATTAGAAAGAAGTTGCTCCCCACGAGGGTGGTGGAACACTGGCCCTGGTTGCCCAGGGAGGTGGTTGAGTTGCCATCCCTGGAGGCATTGCAGGTGAGGCTTGCCAGGGCTCTGGGCAAGCTGCTCTAGTTGGGGATGTCCCTGGCCACTGCAGGGGGGTTGGACTAGATGAGCTCCAGAGGTCCCTTCCAATCCAAACCATTCTAGGATTCTATAAGGAAGTTGTTCTCCTCTGGTGCTCTTCCAGGTTTGGTTTGTTTCCTGACCACCATGAGGAGACCAACCCCTTCCTCCTCTCCTCCATCACCACTCCTACAAAACATACAAGCTGCAAGAAGTGCCCAGGACAGGAGCTGAGGTGCCCCAAGTCCCAGCTGTGTGCTCAGTGCAGGGTTTGGAGCCATACCTTGAGCAGCTCCTTCTTCTCCAGGTCACTTCTCCAAGGTTTGCTCCTCTCTTCTCATCATCTGCTGGACTTGGTTTGCTTAGCTGCACCCCACCAGTGCTCTGGGCTGCTGACATGTTGGGATGTGATTTCATGTCCATCTCTGAGCCTTGCTGTGTCCTGTGGTGACATTTCCTTTGCTAGATATCAGAGTAAGGGTGTTTGAAAAGCAGAGAGAGGAAGGGCAGAGTGAGAGATGCAGGATGAAGGATGGGAAAGAGCTGCAGGAGAGGATTAGGGGAACAGTAATAGGAAGTGAAAGAAAAACAGAGTCCAAATCAGGCCTGTGAGGATATCTGAGGATGGTTGGGTGGTCAGGAGAGGCTCCTGCAGAGGCTGGGTGGGATCATTCAGAAAGCAACTGAATGCTTTCCTGGGGGGATGGACTTACTGGAAAGATCATAGAATC
>VWZO01020540.1:10506-29084 GCA_013396975.1 Bucco capensis | reverse complement strand
TCGCGAAGCCTAGCCATGATGATGATGATAACAAAGGACCCAAACAGGATTAATAATACAGGATGGGACACACAGAACTTCTGCCAGATGTGTGTGTTTTGGGTTCACTGATGCGCTGTAGGGTAGGCAGTGACTGAGTCAGGCACTGGCCTGCGGTCTGGAAGGTCTGCACTCAAGGCACTGAGGTGTGCAGTACCTAGACATTACCAAGGCAAGAACGGAAGGCAGAGCACAACCTGTGGATTAGCAGTGTCATATTACAGGGCATGTGGTGACAGAGTCCTAGAAATTGCCTTGGATTCAATAAGTAGTGATTGTGTAAAGCTTTAATTTATCTTCTGTAAAACAGCATGATGTAAAGGTGCTGATGTAGCCAGATGGCTGATTTGTGTGTGTGAATGCTGAACTAAACAGTTCCATTTACTCTTTCCAGGGATTATAGCATAGTTGCGTTACCAGTGTTGCAACAGACTGTTTAAAGATCATGCTTGGAAACTTTATTTAAAAAAATAATTGTAGGAATCTTTAAAACATGCAGTATCAGAACCCCTGCAAACTGGCCTGTGAGATAGATCTGATAGGTTTGTGCATCTTCTCTTGAGGCTAAATATCTGCAGTACAATTTCTGCTGATAAGCGTTTGAAGTGCCAGGTTTGATCCTTCAGCAGTGCTGTGCTTGGCTCCATGCTGACTGTGCTGTCCTACAGCTGCTGGTAGAGAGTCCCTAAGACACAAGCTGCAGAGTGCTCCTTATGTCCTAGGAATTAAAATGAGAGGAGGACTGAGGACAATTATGTGGCAGATCTGTGGTTTTGCAGGTGATTAAATGCCAAGTTCCAGACTGCAGCAACAGTACTTATCTGGGAAACATGGAGGGATTTGGATTTTACATTCAGCCTACACCAAGCCAGCATGCTACAGCAGCTCAAAGTTTCTGTGCCTTGGGTGCTGTCACACCTCTAGTTTAACCTGGTTTGACCTTTCTGTTTATACCCATGACACCAACAGGCATAGAAACACCCAAAGGATTGAAATTATGACGTTATTTCCCTAAGCCTACCTAGCTTGTTGTCATTCAGGAATTAGAATAATTACCATGGAACATAAGTGAGATGCAGACCTGCCATTGTCTTCTGAAATTCTTATGTTCTAGTTCAAAATATTTCTTTCTCCTAGATCTTGTGTCATGAAGGCTGTGAGAATCCCTGTAATTAACATACTGTGAGTCCTGCACGAGCCAGAAGGAAGAAAGAAAGCATCCAGTCTCCTCTGCCTACTTTTACCCCTTGCTGGTATTGTATGCAAGCCTGCCAATGCGCTCCTCAGTTGTCCTTACCTCTTTCAGAGCACCACTGTTGCTCTTTATGGTTTATACTGGGACTGTGGTCTAAACCAAACTCACATGCTTTGTCACTGAGGCTTACTGGGGAACTACCTGGCTGGATGAGCAGCACTCAGCTGCCCTAGGACTGTATTTTGTAGCTAATGTTGGCCAGCAGATGTTTCAAAGGATAATATATGTGAGTCTGTACTGAATAAGTTTTAACAGCCTTTTCTTTTGGGGAGTTTTGTTCCATAGAAGTACTTGGTCCTCTAGGGGTTGCATAAACACTATGCACTACCCTTTTGTGATTCTTTTTTTCTGAAGAGGTGAGAGTTTGTATCCTTAACTTTTAAAAAACTGTTCAATGTAATTAGCCTTCGTCTTCCGTACCAATTTTTAATCCCTTTTTTAATACAGCTAGGCTCTCAGCTTCAGTAGTTTCTGGCAATGAGAACCAATATTCGCTGTAGCTCGTATTTTTTTTTAATGGTTCCCGAATTAATTGCCTTTTGTTTTCAGTGAATCCCATCTGTCCTCGTGCTCTCATCTATGAGAGGAAATAAGGGGCCTAGCTTTATATTCTCTGTTGTCCTTTACTCTAGAGAGGGTCCCTTTTCTAAAACTGTGGCTTTTCTATCTCTTCAAGCCAAACTGTCTAGGTATCTGACAAGATGCTGACAGTCTCTCCATGTCTTCTCTTTCTGCTAGTTCTTTAAGCTGTAGTAACCAGAACTGAGTGCAGTTTGCCAGGGGAGGCTGTGCCATCTGCTCATTATTTTTAGTATTATTTTCTATAGGCACTGATGTTATTTCAGTGCTGTATGTGTGTTATGTATATATGCTGGACCTAGCTTTAAACTTGCTAGTGTGGTCTTGGTGACAGTTTAGCTACAATGGGATGAAAACCTGCCAAGGATAATTCCCCCCGTGACTCAGGCAGGTGCAGCAGCCTCTCTGAGCTCAGAGCAACTGCTGTAGGTATGTCTGGGTCGCATAACACAGCTCTGGGCAGGGAGCACTTGAATAGCTGTGTAGAGCTTTGCCTTGGCTGCCATACCTGTAGGGCTGATAACAGTCTAACTTTGCAGCATTAGTCTGTTGGATAAGGCTAATGCACATACACTATTTGGAGTGGCTAAGAGCTCAAGTCACCGCTACTGGTGGCTGAAGTGTGCCATGTGGATGTTGTGAGACAGCTTCCCCTAGCAGTGTGGCACACACTGGTTATGTGAGAAATGGAATGTCAGTATGACTGGCTATTCAGCAATTCAGTCTATTTCACAGCAACTGGTGAAGAATGAATTGGATAATACCCCTACTCTGGAAGAAACTCTTACGGCCATACAGCAGGTGAAAATTGGCAAGGCAGCTGGGGTTGATGGAATCCCACCTGAAGTCCGGAAATATGGGGGTCACGCACTCCATACTAAATTTATGAGTTTGTGGTGTGCTGTTGGGAATTAGGCAAACTACCATCAGACCTTCGTGATGCAGTCATCATCATTTTGTATAAGAAGAAAGGAGCTAAATAAGACTGTTCAAATTACCGTGGGATCACTTTGCTTTCCCAGGCACAGTCTGAAAATCACTTGGGGTCTCCTGTGGCCCCTGGTGCGATAACTGTGCTGACAGCAGAGGGAGCATTAAACTCATTGCCCACGGTAAAGTGTGAGGAGTGATACCTATGTTCCTATAACCTTGTATGGGTAGGATGAGCTCATTAGCCTTCTGGCAGTCATCCTAGGAGAGGGACAACTCTGATTCCAAACGCGGGCAGGTGGAGCTCGTTTAGCCCTGTAAGGCCTTCCATCTAAGAGGTTAAACCTCCGTCCTAAGGACTTTGCTGCCAGCGTCCCAAGCTTGCTAGGCCCTTGCAGATGACCCTTAGGACTAAAGGGTGGGTCCAGCTCTGCACATGCTGTGTCTCACCTAAAAAAAATCCATTGCGCAGGCTCGAGGGTGCTATCCGCTATCCTCTTNGGTATCTACATTCGATATTGTACTGATGGAAGCCTATTTAACCTAAGGCGTTTGAAGGCCCATATTAAGACTATAAACCATCTTGTCCGGGAGCTGCTTTATGCTGATGACACTGCCCTTGTTCCCCATACAGAAGTAGCTCTGCAGCATCTAATGTCCTGCTTTGCAACAGCTGCTGAGCTTTTTGGGCTGGAAGTTAGCTTAAAGAAGACAGATGTTTTATATCAATCTGCACCTCAGGAAGTTCCTCATCATCCTCATATCATCATTGGAGATTCAGAGCTTAAAGCAGTCCAGCAGTTTAATTACCTAGGCAGCCTCTTCTCCTCGGATGGTAAGATTGATGGAGAGATAGAGAATAGGCTAGCAAAGGCATATAGTGATTTCAGAAAACTCTATAAAAGAGTCTGGCGAAATAAACACTTGAAGAAAAGTACAAAGATCAGTGTTTATAGAGCCATTGCGCTGTCTACTCTTTTATATGGTTCTGAATCATGGGTCATCTATCGCCACCACCTACGACTCTTGGAGCGCTTCCATCAGCACTGTCTCCATACAATCCTAAACATCCACTGGTCAGATTATGTAACTAATATGTCTGTCCTAGAACAAGCAGCAATTTCAAGTATTGAGGCCATGATGCTAAGAATGCAGCTGCATTGGGCAGGGCATGTCTCCAGGGTGAAGAACTACCGCCTTCCTAAAATTACTCTTTATCGCGAAGTTGCCACTGGCTGGTGCAAGAAAGGAGCCCCAAAGAGGAGATACAAGGACTCCCTGAAACAACATCTCAGCCTTGGCCATATTGATCACCTTAACTGGTCTACTCTGGCCTCCAGTCGGGAGTTCTGGAGACATACTATTTTTAATGCCGTGGATGTTTTTGAGAAGGCGCGCAGGATCACTCCTGAGGAGAAAAGACAGTGTAGAAAGAATCACGTCTTGCAGATTATACCTCCTGAGGAGTCCTCCTGCTGTGCCTTTTACAACCGCTCTTGTCTATCCTGCGTTGGCCTTTTCGGCCATCAGCATGCTTGTAAAAAGCACTTATGAAGAGCGTGGATGGAGCCCTTCCTGGATCTTCATTCGCGAAGCCTAGCCACGATGATGACTGGCTGAGAGTGTCGACAGGAATATAAACAAGGCTATGTTAAGGGTCTAAGGAGCTTCTGTAAATTCTCCAGGTATCCGTCTTTGAGGGAATACCCCAATACACTACAAAGGCTGAGCCAGTGCTATCTTCCTGACCTGCAGTGCTTGCACTGGTACCTTTATCAGCTCTGTCTTCGCATCAGTCCAGGCTTTGGCCAGCTGAAGCTGGATTAAAGATTTATCCCTTTCCTGTAGCCGAACACTCTTTTGATAATTTCTGTGAATTATGTTCTATGCTGTAATTCATCAGGCAGCTGGTTATTAACCTGGACAGGATGTTGTAACCCTTGTAATCCTTGTGTGCTTGTAGCAGAGAATAACAGATCAGTTTTTCAAAGGTATTAGTGAAGTCATTGGTGAGGAAACAAAAGCATGGATATTTGGTGTATCGCAGGTAAGAGAGGTGGGCCTGACTTTTGTTCGTCTTCCTTCCTTTCTGAAGCAAATATCCTGAAGTCTCTTCACCGCCAAAAAAGCTGCAGTGGTCCATCAACCGCTTGAAGACAGATTTTTATGTGTATATTCAGCAGAGGAAAGCTTTTGAGAAAAAAACCACTGTACTGTGGTATTTAACATCATCTTGATAGGCTCACTGGGAGGTTCTTGCAGCTAGAGGGGAACAGAATAGCCCCTGGAGGTAACTAACTTGGGACTGCTTCTGGGGAATGGGGCACTGTGACCCAAACCAATGCACATCTCTTGGGCTGTAGGTTTACCTGTTCAGAAAAATCTTTAATTTTCCAAATCAAGAAGAAAAACTTACTTGGGTATTAAGTAGCCCACTTAGTCCCATTAAAATGCTTTTCTACTAACCAGGAGCTGAGTACCTCTGAAATCAGTCAAGTGCCAAAACTGTCATGTCCCCTGGATCAAACCAATGGCTCACAATGTATGCTAATAAATGTATTACAGTGTGACTGTGTGGGGCTCTGTCTTATTTTGAATAAAGAAATATGTTCAAAGGGCAAGTTTAGGATTTTTTTCAGCATTGAATTAAACTAAGGAAATTTCTGTATTAATGTTATTTTTACAGCAGCTTTAACGTGCTTAAGCATGTTACAAAGTTAGCGTCACGTTAGCAATGAAATGCAACCATTTTTCAAATGCTCTATGTCAAGGGTTAGGGCTGGGTCAACCACCAACCCAGTGGCAGATATTCTCTATTATCCCACCTTTCCCCCACTCCAGGTAGGAAAAGGAGAAATTAACAGAGAGAGACTTGGAAGTTTGGTATCCATTTTTCTTTCTCCTCCTTCCCTCCCTGAATTATGCTGTTTCTTTTTGAACTGTGGAGGGGCATCAGGACAATATGCACCCCAAAAGGAGTCGGCACCACTGGTGTGGACCTGTGCAGGCATGGGTGGCATTCAGGCCTGGGAGGCGTTCAGGCCTGGGACTTTTGGGTTTGTGAGACCCAGTGCCTTGCTGCTTGGCCACTGTGTATGGCAGCAGCTGCGGCGTGTCCCAGCTGCAGGAGCAGTTTCCTGGCAGCAGCCCCACAACACCCTCCCCCTCCTCTGTAATTGGTGTGCGTGCTGGAGGTAGTTGCACAAGCAGCATGCAGCAGCATGAATTGGCAGGAGCAGCACATTCCAGCAGCAGCCCTGAACACCCCACTCCGGCAGCCCTGCATGGCCCTGGCATGGATGGGTGCAAAACAAGTGGCGCACCAGGAATTACGTCACACAGCCCAATGCAGCTCGAAGTATATATATGTCATTGGCTTCTGGTGCTCTCTCGTGTCTGGACCACATGGCTCGGCTAGGAGGGGTCTCCATTTTATCTGGAGGAGCACGGCCTCGTGGCTTCCCAGCTCAGCACTCGGCACGGCGGCAGCTCTCTCCATCCAACTCCATCCATCCTATCCCATCATCACAGTTCATCTTCATTTCATCATCTGGACTATAGTGCCAGGTTTCTTGTGGGGGGGGGAGCCAAGCTGCCATTTCATGCAGGTCTCGGGGGCAGGGACTTGAAAAGTTTACCGCTTCTGTATTCATTGTTCTCTTTGTAAAAAGTTACTCTTTTCTCACTCCTGCCTCAGGTGCGTGTGATTTGTTCCATTTCTTTGTTTTCTCTAGGAGGAGGGAGGCTTTTTATTTGGGTTTCCCCCAACACGCTTGTCTCAAACCGAGACATCTGCAAATCGGAAATGAAACCTAAACTACTTTAATGGAAATAACAACAATAAATGAAGATTATATATGCACCCAAAACCAATGCCAGAACCAAACCCCCTTTGATGGTAACTACCTCACCACTGATGCTGTAGCAGGAGGACTTCAGCAGCAGCTTGGACTCAGGCTCAGGCAGCTGGATCCTGGAACTCAGAAACCCTTGAATTGAGATGGAAGGCAGAACAGGTAGAGTCTTGTAGGAACAGAGCTGGGCTGCTGATCTTCACAGGGCTCAGGTGCTCATCCTTCTGGCCAGGTGGAGACCCAGACCTATCCTTAGTTGTTAATTAGCTCGATTAAGCATCTGTCTGCTTGGTCTTAGGCCTCATGCTTGAGATCAAAGCCTCAAGGACTGAATGTGACCTATATGGCATGGAATACCTTATTTTGACTCAAACTAGAAAATGACTAGCCTGCTTTTGGCCACTGACATATACTGACTGAAGAAAGAGCTGCTTGTGATTAGCACCTCCCTTGGTTCTTCTCCACCTTTGGGGTTTTCTGCACCTACCTACATTTCCTCTGTTGCTTGTGCAAAACTGGGAAGCAGATAGTGTGCATTTTAGATGGCCTTCCAGATGCCAGTGGGCACTGTTTCACCAAGTCAGTTCTGCAGTGCTCTTCTGTAGTCACTGCAGTTTTCTAACTAGGATAGCTACCTTGTACATTGGGAGAGAGGAAGGTGGCCATTCAGGTATTGCCACCGACATTAAAAAAAAGTCTTATTTGGGCACACTTCCCTCTTTCTAATGCAGGAAGACCATACTGCTCAGACAAGCTTGGATTGCTGTGCCATTCTTAAACTATCATGTCTGGAAGGAGTTCCTAGATTGGTAGGTTTCTATGGAATTGTGTTTATGTGCAAAAGTGAAAAGAGGACATAAAGCCAGCAAAATGGTTCTTTTAAGTATGTGGATGATCCAGTTAAAGTCATTTAGGTTTAGAAAAACCCTTGGATTTAAGACATCCTGATGGAGGACAGGAGTAGGACAGGAAAATTAAGTTGGTGAAACTCTAGTGCACCACTTGATCTTCCCCTCCTTACTTTTAAAATGCCACACATTCCTGCCAGAAATAAAGGGCACCTTTCTCTCCACAAATTTTCAAAACTAACCTGTCTCTTGAAAGAAACAAACAACCGCTTTGGGTCAGCTTTACCAAAAAGAAACTATGAAGGTCTGTTTCTCTGGCATCAGTAAAGCTAAGGGCCTTGTTTATACCTGCACTGGCTTTCATACAGTCATCAGGGCAGCTGTGGCTCAAAGGGCTGAGCCAGAAACAGGTGTAACTCAGTGCTGCGCTCATGCTCAGTTCCTGCCCAACACAGAAACAAATGGGCAAGAATTAAAATTGCAGCAAATTAATCCTGCTGGAAAACATTTGCTGAGCATGGTGATTCCCAGCCCTGGGGCTCAGGAACCAGCAGCAAGTACCTGTCAAAGGTTTCCATGAGACAAGGTCATGCAGCAATTTGCTGTCATCTTTGCCTGATGCGCTAGCCTGGACAGTGGGCCATCCTTAGCCTGAAGATAGGGAGTGTGGGGGAGAATTACTGTGGCAAAACAACTGGACAACTCAGCTGAAACCACTTTAAAAGTTTATACTTCTCCATTACTTTCTTCTCAAAAGCAGAACAAAACTCCTTCAAACAACCAGACAGTCTTCTTTGCAGTTTAACTAATCTGCTCTGCTTAAAACTGAGCTGTATGCAAAGAAGAAAATGTGCTTCTAAAGGTTAGTTCCTCCTTTACTCTCCCCCCCACCCCCTGCTTGCTGGAGATAAAGCAGGATTACAACCTCAGACTGTGGGATGGAGACCTGTTTAAGAGGGTACAAGTGTACTATTCAGACTACTGAACACTGGTTTATTAGGAACCAAACAGAGGAAAGCTCCTTTGCTTCAAATTTACCATTTCATTATCTTAGTCTAAAGACTAAGAAGGAGATTCTGTGATACAGCACAAATATACTGAGGTCTCAACAGACAGCTTTTAAGTCTCCAAGTATTTAAACCACAGCTAGGTTTATTAGAACTTGAGAAATCTTTATTGTCCTACAAGGCTTCTCTTCACAGTTACACGGGTTTAACTATTTGCTTAAACTGATGCAGCTCTGTTGTTGACACTTGGGGGTGATGCACTGTTTGTATCATATGCCTCTGTTCAACTGAAGCAGGAGTGTCCACACACAAGATGCCTGAAGAAATAAGCAGAGTCTGCCACTACTCACTGAATTCCTACTACTATATTTAATCATTCTGCTAGATTCAACACTGAAAGTAATGACAGAATTAAAAAAAAAAATCTACTTTTCTTCCCCCAAGAAGACAAGGGAAATTATTTTGGGAAATGCATTGAAGTCTACAGGTTTTACAGAACTCTGTCACAACATTTTGCAGGCATACAGCTGAAAATGAAGATGTCTAAAAAAGCTAGTAGCCTTTGAGTCAGCTCACAAAACAACCAGCTGTCAGTACCTGCTAAGCGCTGGTCACCTACCTAGAGTGGAAAGCTGAAAATAGAAGCAGCTGATTTAATCTGGGAATCCCTAAGTCTCCTAAAGAAAGGTGATCCTTTTCAAAGAGTTTGCCTCCTAAATACATCAGGTACATGAAATCTGCAGGTAAAATACAATGAGATGAGCAATTTTTACCTATAGGCATTCAGATAATTTTAAGGATCAACTGATTTGTTTTACAGAGCACACTACAATAGGTCCTACTTGCTCAGTAAGTATATCTAGAGAAAAAGAAAGATAAAATATTTCTCCCTCGCTTCTTGCAGAAACAGAGAAGTGACTGAGAGGTTACCTCTGTGTCTAGCAGCCCAGGTAATTTTCAGTCATCATGAAATGCATTTTTGTCAGTTTCTTCTCTTTCTTACAGGAAAGATGCAAGCTAAACATACATAACTCAGAAAGTGCTGACCCTTACCCACCCTCACAAGCACAAAAACTTGTTAGGGTGTTTTTCCTTAATTGGAGGGCTGCCATTCGGTTGTAGCCACCTTATGTTGAATTGAACCTCCCATTGAATTCTGATGGGAGATGGCATTAGATAAGTTCTAAAAATAAAAACTCTCCTGTCCCTAACTCCAGGGTTAAGTTTTTATTCTGAGGAAAGGCTGTGCAGAATACAGACATTACTTTCCATATAATATTGTATAGTGTTGTTCTTGCACTTCAGAATCACCTTTTCTTAGTAGTCTCTTATTCCTACATTTTACTGCTAAGGTGCCTAAACTTTGTATTTATATACAATATATGTTATTATACATATTATATATAATCAGACTTAAGTGCTGAGAGGCAGCTACAGAGCAAATTTTGCTATGAGCAGTTTCATCTAAGGGAACAGATTTCACAGCACATAGAAAGCTTCTGCTCCTGTACATGTAGGAAGCAGGTAAATACAGCAGAGCAAGGCACCTGAGTTTGCTTAATTACTTCAGTTAGCCAAGACCTGCTTTATATATATTGCCGAATAGCATACACATTGGTCTTGACATGAATGAATGGACTTCCAATGTCTCCCTAACAAAGATCCTGTACTTACCAACTGACTGCACCCTCAACAGCAAATGCAGAAACCTGACTTACACAGCAGAGGTGTGATGAGAGTCAGCAACTGCAGCACTGGCCTCTTTTTTTTTTTTTTTTTTTCTGAGTAACATTTTTGATTTCTAAGACTTCCCTTGATTATTTTTTGGCAGATTGAAAATAAGACAAGGAACTTATGTTTTGCTTAATGTCTACATCAAGGGAGGCTTCTCAGACTATTTAGGAAGCTTTCAAATGTATAACATTGGCAGTTAGGGTAATAGGCTCTCTACATAACCCAAGTTATCAGTTGCTAAGTTTCTGTAAATAGGGTATTGTGAAGGGCTAGGGCTGCGTCAACCACCAACCCAGGGACAGATATTCTCTACTCCCACTCCAGTGAAGAAAAGGGGAAATTAACAGAAAGAGAGAAACTTGTGAATTGAAAATTAAACTTAAACTACTTTAATGGAAATAACAACAAGAAAATGAAGATTATATATGCACCCAAAACCAATGCCAGAACCAAATGCCCCTTGATGGTAACTACTTCACCACTGATGCTATAGCAGGAGGACTTCAGCAGCAGCTGGGACTCAGGCTCAGGCAGCTGGATCCTGGAACTCAGCAACTCTTGAATTGAGATGGAAGGCAGAACAGGTAGAGTCCTGTAGGAACAGAGCTGGGCTGCTGATCTTCACAGGGCTCAGGGTGCTCAGTCTTATGGGATTGAAGGCAGAACAGAGAGAGTCCTGAGGAGCAGAGCCAGGCTTCTGCTCTTCACAGGGCTCAGAAACTCAATCTTGTAGCCAGGTAGAGACCCAGACCTCTCCTTATATATACTAGTTGTTAATTAGCTGCTAATTAGCTCAATTAAGCACCTGTTTGCTTGGGTCTTAGGCCTCATACAAGAGACCCTAAGGCTCATGCTTGAGATCAAAGCCTCAGGGACTGAATGTGACCTATATGGCATGGAATACCTTATTTTGACTCAAACTAGGACACCAATCCAGACAGTTTTCATGTTACTCTCTCATTCTGCTCCAACTTGGAGTCTATTGCTAAACATGATCCTTATTAAGGATATTAGTTAAATATGGAATGATCAAGCTACATATTCTGTAGCTGAAACTGTTAGAAACTGCTCAGTCCAAATGGAGGAAATTTGTTTTCCAGAGCTTGTGGTTCCTCAAGGCAGCTTTGCTTTCAGCTTCCCCATGTGCAGTGTCTGGGAAACCTTCATGCACCTTGCACAGCCACTTGTCTAGTTAGAAGCAGAGCAAGCGGAAATGAGCTATGTGCTGTCCCTTCTTTTGTGCTAAAGCAGTATTTACTCCATCTGTTCCGCTGGCCAAATGCTTTGAAATAAATAACAATGGCAGTTTGTTGTAAGATCTCTGGAGATGTTTAATATCTCTTATTAACAGTGATAAGTATTTTGTGAACCAGTGAGCTTCTAGGAGGAACAGGAACTTAAGATACAGGAATTATCTGCAGTTTGTCATACTGTCAGAAACAAGACACTATTCTTTGGCACACTCAGTATTACCTAGACAAAAAGCCATATGTGTGCTTTAAAAATTTGTCTTTGCTTATAATTTCTGAGAGCTTTATTGTATGTGAAAAAACAATGAAATCTTTGCCATGTCAGAATGCAGCTGAACAGCTGGGTCCTACTCCATCAGCAGTGATAAAATCTCTGGAGTGCTTTACTTTGTTATTGAGTCTGTGTTAAGAGTCAAGCCATAGCAAAGATGTGTTTTAGTTCTATGACTCTTCACTCTCCACTGAAAAGCAGACATTTCCAGGGTGCAATGCAGACTCTCTTAAGTTTTTAGTCCTCAGTGAGAGCTTAAGACAGGAAACAAACATAAATGTTGCAATTCTGCTTCAGGGTATGTGTGAGCACTTGTATTTGTCTCTCTCGTGAAATGTGGCATTCTGAAAATTGTGTGTAACAAAGGCAGAGGAGTTCTGAACAGCAATATCCTTCCTCTGAAATAAGAGAGAAAGGAAAAGAAAACCAACAAACAAAAAAGAATATATTCCTGTAATGGAGACGCTATCTTAGCAGCAACCTTGTCATTTATGCCATTTCAAGTACCACAACATGTAGGTCAGGGCGCTGCGTTCTCACCTGTCATTACCTGTTTATTCTTAGACACAATGTGTTTAGGACACAATGTGTTTTCTCTTGTCAAAATACAAATTAAAAAAAATTAAAATAAAATTAAAATTAAAAATTAAAAATTAAAAATACAGTTTCAGCTGTAATTTTTTTTAATTGATTTAGACTCTTACAGTCTTCTAAATAATATTTTCCTCATGAAAGAAACACTTTTCCTGTAGGTGAAACCCTCCTTTAACGCAACACTCCACAAGGTATTATGATACCTTTGTGTATCTCTGCTTTCTCACATGGCAGAGATTCTCTGCAACGCCCTTGACCCAAACTACTATTNAGAAGACCCCAAGTGATTTTCAGACTGTGCCTGGGTATTGATGTAACCTTGCCAGAATTCCTATGATCAGGAAGGTTTGTCACTCTTTCAAATTACTGCTGATACTGTGCACTAACAGGATATTTGGCAGTACAAATTTGATCCAGCTGGGCATTAACGCAGGACAACTTCTCTGTTGCATTAGCCAGAACACGAGATAGAAATTGGCACAATGTGCTATGGCACATTGTCTTGTGCCTTAGCAAGGCTCACATGGTCTCATGCCTCTGCTTGCCTGCCTAGTGGACCTATGGGATGCACCATGGTGCATTTTAGGGACATGTGGTAGATTGCTTGGAAGAAAAACCTGTTACCAGCTTTAGCCACTACCTGGGAAAAAGTCATGGGAGAAGCAACAAGCCAGTGTCAGGATGTCACTTGCAGTGTGGCATGGCAGAAAAACATTAAAATCCATTTTCATCTTGTTGTTTTCTTTCAGTATTCAGCACTGAGGAACAGGCAGCAACCCTGTGGCAAACAGGCCTCACCGAGTTTTACGAAGTTGTGTGCACACTGTAGAAATTAGTCTTCATTGTCTTTTCCGTGCATGTGTCCATTCATTTGCTTCAAAGTTGTCACCAGCTGCATCAGAGGGAGTTCAGGAGAAAATGTAACAAGGAACAAAATACCTGGAGTAGGGTAGTGCTGTGCCTCTCCAGACCAAGTCTGGGTAGACAGTGTGACAAGCATACCCTGCAAAGATGGACAGGCTGGGGACTTGTGACTGCGATACCAGCCTGGGAGCCTAGCACGTAGTAGAAGTACACACCCAGACAGAAATGGTAGGAGCAGAGAGCCTGAGAGCTGCTTCTTGGTAAAAAGCCTGGCAGAGCACTGAGAAACAAATGAAGACAAAACAGAACCATCCCAAATTTATGGAAGAATGCACTATGCAAGGCTTTCTTACTTGGAGTAGTGTCCCCTCATCCCACCCTCCCCAGCTTCTAGAGACTAGGCATCTTCTTAGAGCATTTGATTCAGATGCTTGCTATTAGGGTCATCATCATGCTCCTTCTGTTATGGTGTTCCTGTTCTTCAGATGCTTGATATTGGGAGCATCATCCTGCTCCTTCTTCTGTTATGGTGTGATGCAAACTGTCCTTGAACTTGGGGAGTCCCAAATGGTATCCTGGAGGATCCCTGCTGAATTTGGGAATTACTTCTGCATCTTAGTTTAAGAGGTCATAATCCTCCTCAAACCACGGAACAGAAACTGTTCTGACAAGGAGCATTCGTTACATCATCTAGTAAGCCCAGGTCCAGAACCTGTGCTCTGCATCACTGTGGTGTCCACGTGAGCACCTAAGCAGGTGCTCAGCTAGCTGCATCATTCCTCAAATTCTCATACCAGTCCATGCACAGAAATTTTCTTCTCCCAAAACCAAAGGCCTGGTTAAGACTGCAGTGGGCTATTGCCTGAGGAACACTATCCTTTATCAGAAGGAGGAAGACAAATCAAGTCTGCATGCTGCACAGTGACTGACTGTTGCTCTGACTTTGGGCCACTTCGTGTTCATCAGGAGGTCAAACTTTTTGTTAGGTATTACACTGCATTTGAGATAGTCTCAAACCAAGTAATTTGATAGAAGGTTAACAAAACTCCAATTTTGGTAAATTCATAGGTGAGAGAGTACTAGGATTAAATCTACCTGAAAAAAACCAGAATTTATATTCCTGAACCTCAGATCATTACCAACGCAAAGAAGAAGAACCTATGGGCTAGACAATAAAGTACCAAGCATGGAGAATGGTGTAGTATCAGCCAGAGCTAAACTGATGGAAATCCTTCAGATATCCATGGAAAAGTTCCTGTCAGTAGAGTCACTTTGTACCAGCTCAGCATCAACACACTGCTGAGGTAGTTTTGAGGGTATCAAGTATCCTATCACTGTTATCTTTGTGAAACCAAGCTCTAAACATTTTGACTTTTTAGAACTAAGGGCAAAGCTCTACTTGATGCTTTAAATCCCTAGGGTCTGCTAACTCTCACCCTCTGCCTGTCCCTGCGCACTATAGACAAGGGCTGAGCACACTAATGACCTAATTGCCCAATTGTGTGTCATTAGGTCACAGGGTAATTACAACAACTGTCGTTAATTAACTGTATTCCTCCCTAGCTGAAAAACAGGTTCTAGGCAATTCTTTTATTTTCACCAAGGAGGAGCGTCTGAATTTCAGAGATTCTGAATTAATAGACTTTGTTATATTTATTTTTGTGTAACAGACTATTAAAGATAGTATCACCTGTCAGATACCAAGCCTTGCCATACATACCTGTGCATGAGAATAAATTAGCTCTTCCTATGAAATTAAAATGTATGCATATAGTCCAATGGCAAAAATGTCTGAGAAGAAAAGCACAGGAAGCCTTTTATTGTTGGGAGTTTATTCAGCTAGAAATTATTTCTGTAAAAAGAAATACTTTTCTTGTTTATCTATTACTTTAGGTATCGCCTCAGAAGGAAAGATCCCTGAAAGGAACTGTGTAAGTAGTTTTAGAACAGTAGCTTTTGACAAGCAACATATTGTTAAATCAAGTCTAGGAGAAATATTTGAGGACTAGGAGGCTGTGGAGTCTCCCTTTTTTTTTACAGGTAGGAAAGCCACTGCTCAGTGTTCTGGCCCTTCCCAGAAGTTACATTACACTAGGAGGCGCTGAAGGATCTAACATTTACACAAGTAAACATACTTTTTACAGCTGACTGACATTTCAGTAATGTGTCTTTGTGTTCATGATCTTAAACTGGCAAGCACTACATATGTAAGAACAAGCCATGTAGGAAGTTTCCCTTGAGGTCCAAAGGGCATCTCTTAAGACCCACCAATTAATGTAATGTTTTTTTTGGATCAAAGGCAATAGCAAATTAAGGTAACAGGGATGGAGAGAAGGTAAGTGTTCCCAGACCCAGTTCAGTTTCTCTCGGCTCTAGAATTATCATTTAGCATGTTACTCTTTACTGTCTCTTTTTATTAATTTTTTAAAATTTTCCCTCCGCATCACTTGCTTTTTTCCCCTCTGTACAAACATGGGAAGGGAGCTGCAGGTCTGGCCTACAGCTCTTTGGCTGACACTTCCTCAACTTACAGAGAAAAATTGTGATTTGGTATTTTACCAGTATACTTTCACAAGCAATAAACTAGATCACCAAAACAAAGCAAAGTTATATAAAAACTCATAGACACCCCTCTCCCTGCTTTCAGAGTGGCTAGGATATGAAAACTGTATCCAATTTGCAACTCCTTATGTAACTAACATACACATTACCTTCTCTGTTTTAGTTTTGGAGTTGCTCACGCTCCTGCAACTCCTCATACACCTGCCTCCTACCCTCTTGCTTCTGTTGGGAGACTGAGGGACTCTTCTGGCCTAAGGAAAGAGGTCATTGCAGTTTGACTGATATTTTTGATCAGAGCTGCTTCTTGTAAGAGCCATATTCCCCTGTTTTATTCCCTTTATGTTCCTTCCTCAGACTTCTGACTTAAAAACAAAACAAAAAAAACCCCAAAACCAGAAAATGTTACTGAGAAGTTTATTGTTCCCTCTGTCTCCAATCAGATGATCCTAGCTGAGTTATTTCTATTTATTTGCAGTATGTTCTGGGGGTAAAATCCCACATCTTAGCAAAAGTAGTGCTCTCCCTTTACCTTTGGCGGTATATGCAGGCACAAGAAGCAAGCTTTTTTTTTTTTTACAGCCTCTTCAAAGCAAAAGCGCCCTGCGGCCCGCTGCTCTGGCCTGTCCCCGGGTGCACTCGACTGTCAAGAGGCAGCCAGGGCCCAGCCGACCACTACTGCCCTTCCTTTGGGACGTTCACCTTCACAGAAAGCCTAAGCTGGCTACCAGGCACTCCTTTTCCACAGGTAGTTCACTCAGCCTTTCTACTCGCTGACCCGGAAGGGCTGGGCTGAGCCGAAATCCAAACCAGACCCTCCAGGAGACGCGACCAGGTCGATGCCCGACGTCCCTAACCCCACTGGAACCCATACCTCTTGGCTGTCCCGGCATGCCANCCAACCGCGACGGGAGCGGCGGCGGCGACGACGACAAGCTGCCCCCCGCCGGCGACCAGAGCCGGGTTCTCCCCGCCTGCCGCCGCCCGCGCCCCCATGAGGCCGGAGCCGCTGCCTGCCGCCCGCTGGCACCGGTGACGAGCCGCCGGGAGGTCGCGCCGGCCCCCGCCGGGCCGGTTTTAAGCCTCCGCGAGCGGGAGGGAAGTTGTTGCCCCCCCACACCCCTCCTCTGCTGCACCTTCCCTCCCTAGCCCTCTCTCCGGTTCCGGCACCGAGAGTGAGAAAAGCACAACCCCAGGGAGACTTGGCCCTGCGCACAGATACCTGCTTTCCCCCCAGCCGGAGCCCCGGAGAAGGAAACGCGCCCCTTCCCTCGTCCTGCAGTGCCGGGGCTGTTGGCGTCGGAAGCCTTCAGACCCTCCATCTGCCCGGCAGGCACCTGTCCCGCCTGGAGACAGCTCTCATAGACTAACCAACCCCTCTCCGCCTCAAGTACATTTTGTGGACATAAGCATTTTTTAAACTTTTTAGATAACTTGTTGATTTGTTTTTTTCTGGTGTTTTGTTTTTGGTGGGTTTTTTTTCCTTTTTTCCTGGGATTTTTACGAGCTTAGCCTTAGTTGATTTCCTGCTTCTCCCACCTCAGCACTGGCTCTGTTTTTTCGTGGTAGTGTAGTATGGGGATTGAAACAAAACTGAGATTTTAAGTATTCCAGGACCCCTCAAGCCCATCCACCTGTGAAAAGTGTGCAGTGCTGTTTCTGTCTTTTTTTCTTTTCCCCCCACATCACCTGTCGGATGTGATGGAACTCATGTTTGCAGAGTGGGAGGATGGGGAGAGGTTTTCATTTGAAGACTCTGATCGCTTTGAAGAAGACTCTCTTTGTTCCTTCATCTCTGAGGCAGAGAGCCTTTGCCAGAACTGGAGAGGATGGAGGAAGCAATCGGCTGGACCCAATTCTCCCACTGTCAAAATGAAAGGTGAGGTCACCTGTTTTTATTGGGATGCTCTTTTGAACTCATGGAAGTTGTGGGGCAAGAGGGATTAGTGGGTTAGGAGATCTGCAGAAGGAATGTCAAAGCTGCAAAGAAAAGTGACATATTGGATCATTGTCAAGATTGTATGACTAGGCTTCGCGAACGAAGATCCAGGGAGGGCTCCATCCACGCACCTCATCAGCACCTTTTACAAGAGCACTGATAAAAAGAGGATAGCGGATAGCACCCTCGAGCCTGCGCAATGGATTTTTTTTAGGTGAGACACAGCACGCGCAGAGCTGGACCCACCCTTTAGCCCTAAGGTTCATCTGCCAGGGCCTAGCAAGCTTGGACGCTGGCAGCAAAGTCCTTAGGACGGAGGTTTTATTAGAGTGTCCTTCTCTTAGATGGAAGGCCTGGGTTTGGAATTAGAGTTGTCCTTCTCCTAGGATGACTGCCCTAAGGCTAACGAGCACATCCTACACATACAAGGATTCTAGGAACATGGGTATCACTCCCCACACTTTACCCTGGGGAATGAGTTTATTGCNGACCCGGAAGGGCTGGGCTGAGCCGAAATCCAAACCAGACCCTCCAGGAGACGCGACCAGGTCGATGCCCGACGTCCCTAACCCCACTGGAACCCATACCTCTTGGCTGTCCCGGCATGCCAGGCGCGCCCGGCGGAGGAAGCAGGAAGTGCCGCGGCGGAAGTAGGGCTCAGCTGGCGGGGGGAGGGGGGTGTGTAGTGTCGCAGGTGAAGCTGGGAAGCGCGGAGCCATCTTGGTGCCCGCGCCGGGCAGGGACCTGCTGCCGCTGCTACCGCCGTCGCTCCAGGACAGCGAACCGCCATCGGGCCGGGCACCGGGGGGCGTCCGCGCGCGAGGGCCCGCTGGCCACAGGCACCTGGAGCCGTGG
>VWZO01020538.1:26539-38191 GCA_013396975.1 Bucco capensis | reverse complement strand
TTGGTTCTGGTTTTGGTTTGGGTTTGGTTCTAGTTTGGGCTAGGTTTTGGGTTGGGTTTTGGTTCTGGTTTTGGTTTGGGTTTGGTTCTGGTTTGGGTTTGGTTCTGGTTTGGGCTAGGTTTTGGTTCTGGTTTGGGTTTGGTTCTGGTTTGGGCTAGGTTTTGGTTCTGGTTTTGGTTTGGGTTTGGTTCTGGTTTGG
Source organism: Bucco capensis (assembly GCA_013396975.1). Lineage (NCBI taxonomy): Eukaryota > Metazoa > Chordata > Aves > Piciformes > Bucconidae > Bucco > Bucco capensis. Next base: position 37,992 of record VWZO01020538.1, on the reverse strand, counting down.
GCTAGGTTTTGGTTCTGGTTTGGGTTTGGTTCTGGTTTGGGCTAGGTTTTGGTTTGGGTTTCAATTTGGTTCTGGCTTTGATTTGATTTTGATTTTTGTGTGTGTGTATTTTTGTTTCTTTGTCTTTGGAGGTTTAATTTGCCTTTTTTATGTGTAGTTTCTTCTGTTTGTTTTCCTCCTTGCTCTGCTTTAGAGCTCCTTTGAGTAACTTTACCTGGAGAAGGTCAGGAATGCTCCTGTCATCTGTAGAGTGTACACATTATACCTTAGCACCTCCTCATTCAGTGTAGCCCTTGGGATGAGGGCAAGCAATATCTTTATTTCCTATTTAATGCTAGAAATAACATTTTTTTCCCCCTAAATCAGCAGAGATATTGCTGTTTCAGGTAAGCTGCTCCTCCAGCTTTAAGGATTCTATGTCCTTTTGTGAGCTCTGCTCATGTGTTGCTCAATGACAACTTCTTTCCCCCCCTCTCAGACTGTTTATTTTATATAACATTTATCCCTAGGGCTAGGAAGCCAGATGTCCATGGCTATTTTGGTCAAGACTCTCAGTTCTGCTGCCAATCCTAAAGCCCTTTAGAAGCTGCTAGAGAAAATGATAGAGTTTAAACCTATTTAACAAGCTCATAATGATCTAACACAATATCTGTCCTAGTCCCACACAAACTGCTGAGTGATGCAGCAGGAAGATTGTGCTAGTTTCTCCTCTCAAACTGAAGGATTAAATTTACCAGGTCATGTACTCAATCAATCAATCCATCCTGATTTCAACTGGATCAAATCCATCATCCTAGCTCATAGATTGGATGGCTGGAAGGATTGGTTTGTCTACATTGCAATGCCATCGTTGAATAAGAATTGAATTCCAAGGGGAAATGAACTTTTTCTGGTGTCCCCAACTATCTTTTCCAGTTGTGGGTGATGAGCTCCCAGTTAGTTGTCTGTAAAAACCCCTCAATGAGTCTATTTAAGCAGTTGCAGTGTGAAAATGGGGAGAAAAAGCTAGTGATTTGACCCAAATTTCTCTATCATCTCCCTCAATGGACCCTAAATTAAAATATAGTGTGAAGAGTGAATAACTAATTGCCAAGGAGATTGAAAAGGAAGATAAATAAGGGGAAATAAAGAGTTTTTTACCTATTTGATGCATTCTGGACCACCCTTTAATCATGAGAAGCAGGGATGCACTTTCTGGAGATTCATGAATTTAAAAAGGCAGGAAAAAAAACCCCCAAAACAAACTAGATGTGAATAATTCCTACTTAAATAACTCTGGGCCAAGCTCCTGCTTCAGTATTTTCCAGGTTTTATTCTTGAAGCAGGAATAAAAAGCAAGATTGTTGGAGCAGACTTGGGGCTAATCGAGGCTAGGCCCAAAAGCAGAGTTGGCAGGAAAAGATCCATTGGAGTTTAAAACACTGCTTCAAATCCTTGTGGATTGTAAAAGAAACATCCAAATGAAAAGGGTTTGAGCCATAAAAGCAAGGAATATATATATATATAGAGAGAGAAAGGGTGTTTTTTTAAGGCAGTAAATAGGAGTTGGGCCTAGCAGCTCTCTCTTGAATTACTGCTCCTCAGCTTTTCACACTCTCTTTTGAGGTAACTTCCATGAAATATCTCCACATTACACTTCAAGATGCAAATTGAATTCATTTACCAATAAACCAGAGGGGAAAGAAGGAATATTCCAAGGCCAGAAAGCTTAGGAAGTCTGTCTGGTTTTAGCTTGGGTCACATTCACAAGGTTTTGCAATGGGAAGTTTGCAGGCAGACAGATGACTCCTGTGACTTATGATGCTTTGGCAACATTTTGTTGCCTAAAATGTGCTCCCTGACTAAAGCAGCAGGAAATGAGAGATGTTTGTTGTTTGCTCTTTGTTATTTCACACCCTAAGATCATCAAGAAGAGAACTAGAGGCAAATGGAGATGGAAGAGAGGGAATGACCAAGCCAAAACCTAAGATCAAGCTACTGCTGAGAATTAATCAGAGAAAATTCCCTCCCATTGGCTTGAATCACCCACAATTTCCATTATTATGATTTATTTGGGGAATATCCCGAGACAAAAAGCTTTGCTAAGATGGATTTTGAGAGCATATACTTAAGGCTTAAACTAGGGAAGAAATTATAGGGGTGTTCTGTCCAAACTGAAGAGTATAAAGCATGGAAATTCAGACTCAAGGTTACATCAAGGAGAAGGAAGCAAGCCCTAAATATATTAGATCCTTTCTAACCCAAACCAAGCTGTGATTCCCTGAGCTGTAAACTTTGGTAGAGTTGGAATTAAATGATCTTTAAGGTCTTTTCTAACCCAAACCAAGCTGTGATTCCCTGAGCTGTAAACTTTGGTAGAGTTGGAATTAAATGATCTTTAAGGTCTTTTCTAACCCAAGGAAACAGATCTCAGCTCAGGTTCCTAAGCAGAAAAGAAAGCTTCTCTGTATTTACATAAAAACCTGGATGCCAGCTTTGGAAGATGTAATAAAAAGATGCTTTTCTGGGATTAGTTCTTAGGGAAAAAGAATTCCCCATGACCCCAAAATCCCCTAGTAAGAAGCATTTAGTCTGTGCTGGCATCCCTCTGAGCTGAAGTGATGAGCTTGCCCCTTTCCCCTCTTTGGATGGGCAGTTGGTAAGTGACAGAACTAAAGCTGGAGGTGTAATTTAGTGACTTTATTTCAGGATGAGAAGCCTCCCAAGTTTATCTATGGAATTATTTGGGTTGAAAGAGAGCTTTAAGATCATTGAGTCCAACACTAAACCACATGTCCATGGTGAATCCATCACAGCCTCACTTCCCTCTTGGAGGGAAGAAATTCTTCCTAATATCCAACCTGGTGCAACGTGAAGCCATTCCCATTTATCCTATTGCTTGTTATTTGGGAAACTCCTTGCTGGATTCACTTTATGGAAGTGGAAATCACTCCTGCTTATTTTCTGGAGACAGTGTAGCTGGGGAAATGATTTCAAACCCCTGAGCAGCTGCTTATGAAGTTATTACAACTGCCTTTTGTTTCATTCCTCTTCTGGAAAGCCTATCCATTGCCATAGGAACTTCCATGGACAGGATTCTTTGTCCTATACCTGGAAGCAAGCAGATCCTTGGCCTGGTGTCCTCATCATTCTGTTTGCTTGCTCCTTTGAGCTCTTGCAGGGGTCACCATGACCCTTTGCTCAGTGTGGAAGTGCCTGGAAGATGACGAGGAGCTGGGAAGAGCCAAGGAGATCTCCTAAAATAGTGATGTCCCACGTCACCAACAGCTGGCTCTGGAAAATCTGAGAGGAAAACCAAGCTCTGGAGCTCAGCAGAGCTGTTCCCAGCAGTTCTGACCTCCTAAACCACTCAGAAATGAGTGCCCAGAAAGAATTAGCCACACACACACACCAAGAAATCCTCTGGCCCAGCAGGGGCTAAGGGAGAGAAAGAGCTCAGATCCAAGAGGGATGGATCCTGAGCCAGCAGTGATCCCCAATCCAGGAGAGAAAGGAAATGCAGAGAGAGCAGAAAATGACCAAGAGACAACAATGGTTCATTGAGGGGGAAAGGAGAGGGGAAAGGAAGAAAGGATAAGGGGAAAGGAAGAAAGGAGAGGGGAAGGAATAAAGGATAAGGGGAAAGGAAGAAAGAGGGGAAAGGAAGAAAGGAAAGGGGAAAGGAAAAAGGAAAGGGGGAAGGAATAAAGGATAAGGGGAAAGGAAGAAAGAGGGGAAAGGAAGAAAGGAAAGGGGAAAGGAAGAAAGGAAAGGTGAAAGGAAGAAAGGATAAGGGGAAATGAATAAAGGAAAGGGGAAAGGAAGAAAGGAAAGGAGGAAATGAGAAGTACAGCTCAGGAATGATGTGTTTTCTCTTCCTCACACTGCTGGTTTTCATTTTGCATCCTCCCTGAAAGCCAAAGAGATCTTTGCTGGCATCTAGGAGCTTCGTGTGGAGAAACAAGGAGCTGGAAGGAGGAGGAGGGGGCAAAAAATGAGGTGAATAAAAATAAATGGGGGAAAAAATGCACTGTAATGGCATTTTAAATAGAGGCAGATGAACCTTAGCTTCAGAGGAGAAGCTCTTTGGGCTTATTGTTATTATGACTCCAAGAAAAGCACTCTGAAGAACATGAGGAGAATTATTGGGACTATTTTGGGAAGTGGAGATGATAAAGAGCTTCCCACTGCTGGATGAAGAGAAAGGAGAGTGTCATCCACACAAATCAGCTCAATAATCTCTTTCTTTTACAATCATTTCTTTTGGCTGTAGAAGGAAGAACCACTTGCAAAAGAAACAAGTTGGATCTTTGTTTTTTCTCAGTGCCCCACTCAGCTTGTTGCAAATATTTCACCTCAAAGCTTTGCTCTAGCCTCTCCAGTTTAGCTGCCAACTAGGAACCCAGGAGAAGAGAGCAACCCCCAGCTCACTCCAAGCTCCTTGCAGGGAGCTGGAGAGAGGGAGAAGGTCTCCCCTGAGCCTCCTCTGCTCCTAAACAAGCCTCAGGTGCTCCTCAGCACACTTAGCATCTTCTCTCTGCACTCCCTGGCACCAGAGCACTTCCACTGTTCCTCAGGAACACCATCAAGCAGGAGGAAAAATGATGACAATGAAATGAAAACCCCTCAGAAGAGCATTGTTGGTTCTTCACCGAATCCCAGGATATGAGGGGTTGGCAGGGCCCTAGAAAGCTCATCTAGTGCAACCCCCCTGCCAGAGCNGGCTCTTCTCCAACACATCAGTTCCCAGTCTGGACTGCTCCATGGCCTTGTTCTTTCCCACATGCAGTACTTTACACTTGCCCTTGTTCAATGGCATTCAGTCTCTCCCTGCCCATGTCTCTAGCCTGTGCAGGTCACTCTGGATGGCAGCATCTCAGCACCTCAGCTGTGCCTCTGGAGCATGCTGAGGAGCTGCCTGCAGGAGAAAGGTCAGCAGGAACTGTTGAGGGTTGGCACCCACAGAGCTAGGAAGGTTTCCATGGAATACTTTGGCTTTGCAGCCAACTCTTTTCCTGACATGAGCTGGGCACACAAGGCTTTCTCAGCCCATTGCTCCACTGCAAATCTCATTTGGAGGCTCATGAAACAACTCAGATGGAAAAGAAAGGGAAAAAAAAAACCCTGAATCATAGGGAAAAAACTAAAACCAGCCCAGTTTGTAGGGAAAGCTTCTATTTGAGCTAGGGATGGATGCAGAATGCATTTCCTCACATTATCATCCATGATGTCTCTTCACTCCATTCTTCTTTAGGCATACAGAGGTCTCTGAGTTGCTCCCACAGGGTTTCATTTTCCCACAGGAAAGCTTAGGAGGAAGTAAAAAAAACCCCACCCTTTCCTCACTAAGGATAGATCCATAGCTGGACTCCTGGAATCCTTTTGCAAATCAGTGGGATTTGAGCTGTCAGTCAATGAGCTTCCAGCAGCACAAGGAACACAGAAGCCCTCGAGGCTCTTAAGCTTAGACATGAGGAACAAGCTGAGGTTGGATGCTTAAATATTAGCTTAGATGCTGTTTGGCTTGGAATATACCTCATCAGGATCATAGGCATGTTGAGTTTGGAGAAGAGGAGGCTGAGGGGGAACCTCCTTGCCCTTTACAACTGCCTGAAAGGAGCTTGTAGAGAGGTGAGGGTTGGCCTCTTCTCCTTAGGAACTAGTGATAGAAACAGAGGGAATGGTTTGAAGCTGAGACAGGGAGGGGTTAGATTGGATATGAGGACTATCCAATTGGATATTGGTAGCAATATTAGCTATTAGGAAGCAATTCTTTGCAGCAAGAGTGGTGAGACACTGGAGCATCCTTCCCAGGGAAGTGCTTGAGTCTCCATCCCTGCAGCTGTTTAAGAAATGGATAGACATGATGCTCCACAGAATCCCAGCATGGGAAGGGTTGGAAAGCACCTTTGGAGCTCATCTAGCCCAACCCCCCCTGCCAGAGCAGATGAACCTAGAGCAGCTTGCCCAGGATGGGCTCCAGTCAGCTTGGCAATATCTCCAGAGATGTGTCCCACTGACCCATCTCCCACCTCATTTCCTTACTCTTTTCCCCCAAATCCCAGAGCAGCTGGGCTCAGTTGCAGCCCCCTCCCCTCCTCAGGTGTAGCTCTTTGCTCTCCCACCCCCTGCCCTTTATCTCCCCAGGAAAAGGGGGCTGCACCCAACCAGGCTGAGGGAAGCAGANGAGACAGGGAGGGGTTAGATTGGATATGAGGACTATCCAATTGGATATTGGTAGCAATATTAGCTATTAGGAAGCAATTCTTTGCAGCAAGAGTGGTGAGACACTGGAGCATCCTTCCCATCTCTTGGCATCACTGGTGAGTTCCCCATGGATGCATCCTGCTTGGGAAGGGGGGACAGGCATGGAGGGGTGACTGTGTTTTGGTTTGGTTTTGGTTGGACTCATTGATCTGGGAGGTCCTTTCCAGCCAGGAAGATTGTGTAGGCAACAGTTGGAGCTGTTTATCCCTCCAAGAGACAATGAGATGGTGATGTGAGGGAGAGAGAAATTAGAGCAATGAGTCTATTCCCAACTCTGGGGTTATCTGTTTCTGATAGATGGCTGGAGTTGGAAGGACACACAAGGATCATCAAGTGCAGCTCCTGGCTCTGCACAGGAGAACCCCAACACTCACTCCATATGCCTGAGGGACAGGACAATCCCAACACTCACTCCATGTGCCTGAGGGACAGGACAATCCCAACACTCACTCCATGTGCCTGACACCATGTGTTCCCCAGGGCTCAGTGCTGGGGCCAGGACTGTGCAATATATTCATCAATGATCTGGATGAAGGGGGAGAGTGTTCCCTCAGCAAGTTTGGGGATGATGCCAAGCTCGGAGCAGTGGCTGGCACACCAGGAGCTGCTCCATCCCCAGCCTCTGGGAGAAGAACCTGCTCCTCAGAACCTTTTTTTTCCATTGAGCTGTTGAGTAATGCTGGAGCTAGGATTGTGGTTGGAGGAGAGTTTGCCACTAGAAGGAAGGATGTGAGACACTGGAGGATGAGTCTTTTCCTTTCTGCTGTCTCCTGGCTTTAAAGCCAAGAAATAACCAACTTCTGCAATCATTTCTCCTTCAGTGACTCAACTTTTCCTTCTGTGGCTTTATCTGCTTCAAAATCAATTGGGAAGGAAACAACCTAGTGAGTTTTTTTTTACCCTTCTCTGCTCCTTTTCTTTGGAGTTCCTATGCTAACCAACTCAGGTTTGGAAAGACAAAGGAATTTTCCCTTTAATAACTGATTTTAAACAATTATTCCTGCTGTGGTTAGTGCTCTCCTAACATTGTTTTACTCCATTTGAGGACACCAGGCCATGAAATAATCCAAAGAGTTTATGGAAAGCTCAATCTCATGGAGTTGTAATGGAAAGGCTAAGTGTCTAATATCCTGTTTTAGTTCTTTTAATCTGCCTGGGCACCAAAAAGCAGGGGAAAAAAAATCTACTTAGAGTTGTGATGTCTCAGATGGCTCCATGAAGTCTATCAGGTAGAGGTATGGTTGGGCAGCTTTATTTTACCTGGAAAGCACATGAATTCCTGGATGGAAATAGCTACAACTTGTGGCTGGATTCAACTTGCAAAGGTTTGGTTTTGCTGCTTGTGAAGGATTTAGTTTGTTTGGGGTTTGGTTTGGTTTGTGTCATTCTCCTTTTCACTCCTGACTCATTGTTCTTGAGTTATTAATAAACCCAATGATTCCAGGCCTGGTTTTTGTTGGGAAGAGAAGTGTTTCACTCAGAGCTACAGAACTGAAGTGGCTTGTAGGAGAGCACAAAAGTTGTATTTATAGCTAGAGAAGCAAAAGAAAACTTCACCTGGGTCTTAGTGATGGATTTAGAGCATCTTCAATCTTCTGGCTTCCTTCCCTCCATCTGGCAAGAGATTTGATGAGCTGAGGAAGTCTTGGCTTATCCCAGAATCATTCAGCTTGGAAAAGATGCTGGAAGGCCCCAAGAAGCCTTCCCTTCTCCACACTGAACAATCCCAACTCTCTCAGCCTGGCCTCAGAGCAGAGATGCTCTGAGCATCCTTGATGAATCCCAGGGGTTGGTTTTTTCCCCATCCTGTTTCTGAGAAGCTGGAGGATGTGGTTTGAAGTGTTCCCTGACAAAGGAGAGGAGCTGAGCCTGTCTCTCCCATATTCTGGATGAGGTTTAGTGTGGAGTGGCAGGGGAATGTGCTCCTGAGGGACATCAAAATAATCCTACTCTTCTGTTGGTAGATCCTTAGCTTCAGAGAAGGACTTTTCTAACTCAGAAGGTTGATTTTTCTACTCTAAAAGAAGCAAGATTTAGGAAGCTTTCCTAGTTGATTCCTTTTTCCTCCGTTCTAGATGCTTCCCTCCCCAGAGATCTGAGTGTTTTCCATCTCCTCTTGAGCTGTCTAATCCTTCCCTGGCATCCTTTGGAGAGTCTACTCACCTCATCCATGAACAAGAAATCAAGAGGAGATTTATAGTGCTTCATCCCTGCAGCTTGGAAATCATTTTGTGGCTTTTAAGCTCAAGCCTGACTCCTTTTTTTCCTTCCTACCTGCTGGATCCTGTCTGAGAAACAGCTTCCATCCTCTGAGAGGAATGAAGATGTGCAAGAGTGCTTGGTATCTTGTGAGGAACAGATGAGTCCCAAAAAGGATGAGGCTAGGTGACCTTTAAAGGTCTTTTCCAACCTCAGCTCTTCTATGATCTTCTAGCTGCTTTGTGCTCTGCTTTCTCTCAGTAAGAACTAGGTGTTCATCATCATAATAACCAAAACACTCCTAGAAGTCTCTTTTTCAGGAGACATTGCCCTTCCATCCCTCTCCTGAGGGATGTATTAACATCTCCAAACCTACTCATCAATCATTCCCATTCCTGGGCTGGATGCTTAGTTGTTATTCAAGGTCAAGGAGACCATGGAGCTTGTGAGAGAGAACTTTGAGACATCAAAACTACCCCAAAACCTCCTGTTGGTAACTTGACTCTCTGATTCTAGTCAAGGTGGTGGAAAATGAAAAGCAGACTCCATTTTCTCCTAGTAATTCCTTCTTAAATGACACTCCATTCCTTCATCTGAGTTTATCCCTTTCTCCAGAAGGAAGTCTCAGCTTTGGGCCAAGAGATGGATGGAAGTGTTGATGCTCATCTCTCCAGGTAGACATGTCCATCACCACAGGCTAATCCAGATTGTCAAGTTTGATGCTTTTCAGCTTCCCTGGGGTTTTATTTCCTTGAGGTTAGCATCACTGCAGTGACTAACAGAATCAGGAGGGTGTGGAATCAGCAAGAGCTAAGATGAGAAGCATGGGAAGAGCTCAGCAGGCTGCAGAGCATCAGGGAGGATGGCAAAAGGATTGATTTTGAGGTCTGCTCAGAGATGCTGCAGAGACAACAGCCTGAAGCTCAAGGAGAGACAGGCTGTGTCCATCAGGTTGGGAGATGGAGACTCCCAGGGTGGCAAAGGTAGGAAGGTGATGAGTTCTGGCACTAGGAGAAGAAGTTATGCTCCCAGAATGTTATTAGTTGGAAGGGACCTGTGCTGGCAATCCTCTTCCTAATGGAGCTCTTAGCCAAGGTGCCTCTCTCCAATCTCCTTTCCAGCTGCTTAGTCACACAGGCACTCTGGAAACAGGCAGCAGCTTCCCTGGTGCCTGTGGAGATGATAATCCAAAGGCTAATCAAGCCTTGGCAAGCTCTCTACACTGACCAAGAGCTGAACTCCCTAGACAGCAGATAGCTTCTCCATCCCCTGATGTGGAAAGATTCCTGCTGCTATCCCTTTCTCCTGACACTCATCAGCCTTGCTTGTTTTGTTGGAGAGAACTCCTAGTCCCTGACACTGCATCTCTTCTGTAGCAGCAGATCCATCTGAACATCAAGAGGAACTCCTTTCCTTGCAAGGTGCTTCCAGCAATGTATAGAAACAATAAATAGAGGAGGAAAAGCAATAACAATTGGAGTGGGAGCTGAGGAGGAGAGGAGAAGGGGAAGGGAGCTGAGGAGGAGAGGAGAAGGGGAAGGGAGCTGAGGAGGAGAGGAGAAGGGGAAGGGAGCTGAGGAGGAGAGGAGAAGGGGAAGGGAGCTGAGGAGGAGAGGAGAAGGGGAAGGGAGCTGAGGAGCAGGAGGGAGGGAAGGGTTGGAGACCTTCCCCTCCTGCTCTACCAAACCCAAGTGAGAAGCAAGCTGTGCTTTGTTTTGAGGTTTTACTCTTCAACCTTCTTCCTACCAAAGTGTCTTCCCTTCAGCCAACACCTGTGGATGCTCCATCCCTGGACAGTGTTGGATGGGCCCTGGGGTGACATGCTGGGCTTGAAACTAGATGATCTTGCAGGTCCTTTCCCACCCAAAGCAGTCTAGGATTCTGTGATGGGTATATGGAAGTGTAGCAACTTGGCTTGAAGGACTTAAAAGTAATGAGAAACCCCAAAAGTGCCAAAGCAGCTCACTGCTAAACATTTCCAAATGGTTTACTACAAAGAATAAAACAGAGTTGAAAATGGAATTACTAACAGATTTCAAAGCATCTGAACGCCCTAATGCTAATGCTCTCACTTGGAATATTGCAGGATCTCAGCTAGTTTGCAATGGATGTGGAATCTGACAAGAGGAGGAGAGCCTAGAGCATCACTTTGGGAGGAGGTGGTGGACGAGAAGGGAGCTATACTTCCAGAGACTTGAGGAATTTTCCAGAAGCTGCTCCAGGCTCTTCTCTTGCTCTTTCCAAATCCTCAGAGGTTGTAAGGAGGGATTTAACTCTTGGATCACAGCCACCTGGAAGCTCAGGAACACTCTGAGGAGCTTTGCAGCAGCATCCTCCTCTGTGCAAATGTCATCTGCAAAGCTGAGAGAATGGCTGAAAGGATATTGCATCTGGAGATGCCAAAAGAGACAGGCTTGGGCTTGAGGAGAACTCCAGAAGGATGGAATTGAATCTGGAATTGCATCTCTCGAGATGAAGTCTCTCAGGAGCCAAACACTTGTTGCCTGATCTTTAATCCCTCAAGTGCTCTCCTACCCAGACTTGATGAGCTCTGAGGTCTCTTCCAACCTCTGAGGGCACTTGAGGGTTTTGTTTCTTGACCTTGAGCTCCTGTGCTCGCAAAGAGGTTTAGAAACACTTGAGGTGTTGAGTTGTTGTGATGATCTGTTGGTGAAGAATCTTTGGGTGTAGCTCTGGATGCTGCTCAGAGGGCTCTAAGGTAGAGAGGAAAACATCCCAGCTCCTTGTGGGAACAGCTAATGGCAAATGAGGGCAGGAGAGATGTTTGGAGATCAGGTAGCTTGCAAGTCAAAACCTGCAGAAGGCTCTGAAGGGAAATATGTTACATTTCAGTTGGATTAGAGATAATTGTGGTCAGGAGATGATTGACACTGAGTCCTAAGTACAGATGTGGTTTAGTGGCCCTGGGAGTGATGGTTAGCTGGTGGGACTTGGAGACCTGTGCCTAGTGGTGTGCCCCAGGGCTCAGTGCTGGGGCCAGGACTGTG
>VWZO01020535.1:870-27739 GCA_013396975.1 Bucco capensis | reverse complement strand
GCCCACCTCTCCAGCTTGTCCAGTTCCTTCTGGATGACATCCCACCCCTCCAACTTATCAACAGGAGAAATCCTTATGGGCTCAGTTAGGGGAAACTGGCTTTTTTTCCTGTGTGAAATGGTTGCCCTGAAAGCTCCACATGGCTGGGTGCCTCACGTAGCTCTCTCCCTCTCCTGTGCAGGTCTTTGCTCTGGTGGCTGCATGCCAAGGGGCATGGAGAACACTGCACAGGTCAGGACTGCAGAGGTGGTTTTCTGCCCACATTAATCATAGAAACATTAAGGTTGGAGAAGACCTTTAAGATCATAGTCTAACTGTTAACCTAACACTGCCAGGTCACCACTAAACCTTGTCTCCAAGCATCACATCTACATGCTTTTAACACATTGCTCTCCACATTTCTCTGCCCATAGATTGCAGGACATCAAACTGCACTGATGAGTGTTTTCTGCAGCAAGCATCTTGGAGAGGATTGCACTAAACCTCTGCCTTCTTCCTGACCTAGCTCCTCCTTGCAGTGGTTGCATTGCCAGCCAGAAGGACCTTGAGGAGCAGGCTATGCCACAGAGGCTGAGATCTCACTCTGTGATAAAGCTTGGAAGCTCTCCAAGAACCACACTAAATATCTGCTGGAAGATGCCTTGCTCCAGGTACCTGCTCCGTGCTCATTCTTGTAGCCATCCCAACACCTCACTGGCACACAGCATCATTTTTTGGGCATCTGTGATGTTTCTGCAGGGAGGGCACTCACTGCTGTTGGTGCAGCGTTGGGGGTCACAGAATCCCAGCATGGCAGGGGTTGGAAGGGACCTTTGGGGATCATCCAGTCCAACCCCCCTGCTCCAGCAGGCTCACCCACAGCAGCTTGCCCAGGATGAGCTCCAGCTGGGGTTGGAATCTCTGCAGAGAAGGACACTGCACAAGCTCTCTGGGCAGCCTGGGCCAGGGCTCTGGTACCCCCCTGCTCCTCCCTAGAGCCTGCTTGTGTGGTGTTGAGTTTGATCTCACTCCTGATGGATCGGTGCAGGGGTTCAGAGTTGTCAGATGATTTCCTCCCAGCTCCTTCATGTGGCAGATTCTGTATTTCTTCATTTATTTAGGTACTCTCTTTAGCAGGCAAACACTTCCCTCTGTGAGCAATCGAACCTCTGTGGGCTATTGATGTGGCTGATGGCTTGTTCTCAGGGAGGGATCCAATTGGATTCTCTTCTCTGCTGTAGGACTCTTCCCTGGTGCTGTCTCTCACTCCAAGGCTTCTCCAGCTGCTGCTGGCTGGCTGGAGGTCCCCAGCTGTAGAGCTGAGGGTGATATCCTGGAGGTGTGCAGGGCTGCATGCCAGCATCTCTGCTCTGTCTGAGCTAGGGTACATGATTTCCTGTGCTGGCCTGGGCTAGGGCTTCCCTTGGGCTCCTGCATTGTCTTAGGGATCCCTGGAGCAATGAGCAGTGCATTGAAGTGGCATTGTTTTCTTCCAAGGAGGCTGTTTTGTTGGAGGGTCAGCTTTCCGGGTCAGATTCCTTTCAGGAAGGTTGGGATTCACATCTCCTTGTCTGATTACCTTCTTTCTAGAAGCACTGGGGGGAACTGGTGCAATGTACTAGTATTTTGTTGTTTTCTTCTCCGATCCTTGTTGTCTGACTCTGTTTTTCTTCATTACTATTGATCTGCAGCCCTGCAGGGTGTTGGGGAAGGCAAAGGGGAGTCCCTGTGCTGGGTGTTGGAAGGAGGCCTCATGTTCCCCGAGCTGTGGCTGTGCTGAAGCAATTGTTTTTCCCTTCTCCCCCTTGTTTTGGGTTCCCTCCCACCCTACTGCCACAGGCTAAGGAATTGCTTTGCCTCCCTGGTGAAACTTTTGTGGCCGCACTGGTGCCGTTTGAAGCATTGCCATAACCCTTGTTTAACACACTTATTAATTAGGTCTGGGCTAATTGGGGTTTTCAGGGCTCTCTCATAGTGTTCTGCTGCTATCATTGGTTCTATTGATCTTCCTGGAGATATAGCTTGGAGCAGGGAGGCTGCAGCATGCAGCTGGCAGGGGTTGGTTTGCGGTTCTCTGATCGACACAGCCCTGCTCTGACTCTTAGCCCCTTCCCACCATTCCAACTCAAATCCATCAGGCACCTGGTTGCTTTTCCAACCTCCCCACTCCTGCTGAGATGCTCAGGCAGGGTCCAGGGATGCAGCTGGAGATGTACCTGGAGTGTCTCGGGGTGGGGAGGGGATGCTGCCGTCGGCTGGTGATGGCATTGGCTCGGCTGCGGCAGAGCCAGAGCCACTGTGCCTGTGTCTTCTGCTGCGGCAGGGCTCAGGGAGGAGTTTCCATGGTAACCCCCAGGCTCCTTCTTCCCCAACTCCAGGTTTTTCAAAAGGGAAAATTTTCCTTTCCATCAAAAAGAGCCTTTCTGCTGGGGAGCCAGCAACCATTGTCCCCCCAGCCAGCACCAAGGTGACTGACTGATGAGCCCAGCCTGGGGACCCAGGTAGCTAGCCACAGCCTGTCCTCCAGGAAGCTCCTTCCAGAGGCAATCTCTCCTGGTCCTGGCCATGGATGTCCTCAGCCATCACTTGCCCTGAGTGAGTGTGGTGCTGCAGAACAGAGCTGGCATGCCATGGAGCTGGGCATGTGAGCCCCTCACGCCCTCCATGGTCAAAGAATCACAGAATCATTAAGGTGAAAGAGACCTCTAAGATCATCAAGTGCAGCCATCTACCTATCACCCCCATGCCACTAAACCATGGCCCTGAGTAGAGCATCTCGTCGTGGCTAGGCTTTGCGAATGAAGCTCCAGGGAGGGCTCCATCCATGCTCCTCCTCAGCGCCTTTTCCAAGCGCGCTGATAAAAAGAGGATAGCAGATAGCACCCTCGAGCCTGCACTAGGGATTTTTTTAGGTGAGACACAGCATGCACAGAGCTGGACCCACCCTTTAGTCCTAAGGTTCATCTGCCAGGGCCTAGCAAGCTTGGACGCTGGCAGCCAAGTCCTTAGGACGTAGGTTTTATTAGAGGGTCCTTCTCTTAGCTGGAAGGCCTCACAGGGCTAAATAAGCTCCGTCTCCCCAGGTTTGGAATCAGAGTTGTGCTTCTCCTAGGATGACTGCCAGAAGGCTAATGAGCTCATCCTACCCATCCAAGGATTCTAGGAACATGGGTATCACTCCCCACCCTTTCCCGTGGGCAATGAGTTTAATGCTCCCTCTGCTGTGGGCACAGTTATGGCACCAGGGGCCACAGGAGACCACAAGGGATTTACAGACTGTGCCTGGTAGAGCATCTATATGTTTCTTAAACACCTCCACATCCTCCCTTGCTTGGTCCTGCTTTGCCCATGTGTCTGTCCTTCTCCAGCAGGACCAGGGTGGGATGATGGTGCTGTCTCCCAGTTGTCTGTCTGCTGCTTCTGGCAGCAGCAGCTGGCTGCTTGCATCCCTGCTGTGCATCTTCTCTGCTGTCCCAGCACACCTGGCAGCCGCGTGGGAGCGGCGAGAGACGTGACCGTTCTGCTGCCAGCAGACACAATGCATTCCCAAACAATAGTCATTGCACAGCTCATCCCTACAAGGAGCAGAATTGCACAGGCACAATAAATCTCAAGGCCTTTCTATATCTTGTAGCTGAGATAAGGATTATGCAGCCAGAGTCTCAGGTCAAGTAAATGCTGCCCAGCTCCAGGACACATGCAGAGCATCCTGTATTTCACACCTGCTTTGGAGCCCAGCAGGATATTTATGACTTTCAGATATGAAACCACCACACTTTGCAAAGGCTCCACATTCCCCATCCTGCACTGAGGCAGAAGAAACATGAGATTTCCCAGACCAGCTGGCAAGGTCCATTGGGCTTTGCAGGGGTGAAAACAATCTCAGCTGTCACAACTTCTGGGCCACTGCTGCCACATCTGCATTGTCTGACACAGGTTTGAGCAAAATCTGAGTGGACAGGCCTGCTTCATATGGTCCCACCTCTCTACATGCCCTTCATGGTGCCCAGACTCACCATGGCAGTGGGTTGCTGGCAGATGATGGGACCACCAGGGCTTCTGGCATATAAGCTGCTGCATGAAGCCATTAGCTCATCTTTCTGGCTTGTCTCAGTAGTGAAGCATCTAGGAGTGTGTCTTCTGAATGGGCACCATTGCATCACCAAGCCAACTGCACAGAGGGGGAGATCTCTGGAGAAGAAAACACTCTTTCCCACAGATTAACAATAGCACTCACCCCTCAAAAAACCCCAAAGAGCAGGGGAGTTGCAGTCCATGGAGTTGTTTGGAGTTCCTCACTTCTGCCACAGTATCCCTGAAGCTGTGGGTCTCATCCTGCAGTCCCAAGGGAGCAGCAGCATGGGTGGGCCAAGCTTTGTTGGCACAACCCTGGGAGTTGTTACCCCCTGCCTAAGCAAATGCATTGCAGGCATGCCTCCTCTGGTGGCTTGCATTCCAACCATGCTGTGGTTTCCTCTGTGGCTTGGAAGGCATTCTCATTCCCTAATTTTTCCAGCCTAATATCTCCCCTTTGGTTACAGCAAATGAGTGGAAATCAGAGCCCTTCCACAAAGTGCCTTACTGCTGAAGACCTGAGCTGACCCATATGCTGGGTATGGTTGTAGGTAACCAATGCATGGGACATATGCTTGGAGAGTAATGGGGTGGGATGAAGAGGGTGAGGTGTCCAAGGGTAGGCTGGATCACTGGGCCAAGGCCAATGCCATGAAGTTCACTAAGGCCAAATGCCAGGTGCTGCCCCTTGGCCATAGCAACCCCCAGCAGTGCTCTAGGCTTGGGCAGCAGTGGCTGCAGAGCTGCCAGGCACACAGGGACCTAGGGGTGCTGAGTGACAGCTGAACAGGAGCCAGCAGTGTGCCCAGGGGGACAAGAAGGCCAAGGGCATCCTGGTCTGGAGCAGGAACAGTATTGGCAGCAGGAGCAGGGAGGTGATCCTGCCCCTTTCCTCAGCTTTGGGGAGGCCTCACCTCCAGTACTGCTGCCAGTTTTGGGCCCCTCACTCCAAGAGGGACATGGAGGTGCTGGAGAGGGGACAGAGGCTCCCAAGCTGCTAAAGGGCTTAGAACATAAGCCTGAGGAGGAAAGACTGAGTGATCTGGGCCTGTTTAGCTTGGAAAAGAGAAGGTTGAGGGGAGACCTCCTGGCTCTCTAGAACTCCCTGAAGGGAGGTTGGAGAGAGACAGGGACTGGTCTGTTCTCCCTAGTGGAGAGTGATAGGACAAGGGGAAATGGATGGAAATTACAGCAGGGGAGGTTCAGGCTAGACATTAGGAGGAATTTCTTTGCTGCAAGGGTTGTGAGCCATTGGAACAGGCTGCCCAGGGAGGTGCTTGAGTCCCCATCCCTGGAGGTGTTTAAGAGACAGGGAGATGTTGCATTGGGGAGCATCATTGATCAGGTTGCTAGGGCTAGGACAAAGGCTGCACTGATGATCTCCAAGGTCTCTTCCAGCTGGAACTGTTCTATGACTCTCTGATTCTATGATGGAGGTGGTGCTCTGCTGCTCCAGCTTTGCTCCTCTGATGTTTCGGCTGCTGCAAAGTAAAAGATATTGGAGGAAGGACTGAGTGACTGGGAGAGAAGATGGAAAAGAGGAAGCAACTGAACCCAGGAGAGTTTGGGAAGGTGAGGAAAGAGTGGGAGACACTGCCCTGATCCCAGAGGCATGACCAGCATTTCTTATGAGGTTGGACATGGGTAAGAATCAGATACCTCTAGAGAGCCTGAAACAACAGTCCCACCAGCACCGGTGTGGGAAGATTTCTCCCCCTGGAAGCCCTAGGGGAAGGGAGGATGTTGCCACACCATCACATGCATGTACCTGTGGGTGTGAAAAGCCAGGGGAAGGGGAGAGGTGCTCAGGAGATCAAGTGGGAAAGCAGCTTGAGCAGGTCCTCTCTGCTTAGGCACAGGGGATTCAGAGGGTTTTGAAATAGGATTACAACCAAGAAATATGACTTTCTAATCCTTTCTCTCGCTAAC
Source organism: Bucco capensis (assembly GCA_013396975.1). Taxonomy (NCBI): domain Eukaryota; kingdom Metazoa; phylum Chordata; class Aves; order Piciformes; family Bucconidae; genus Bucco; species Bucco capensis. Next base: position 21,757 of record VWZO01020535.1, on the reverse strand, counting down.
AAAAATAAGACTCAGTGAGCTGCTCAGGTCAGGAGCAAGCACTAATCTCTGCAGCATCCCCATGCTGAGGTCTGGCAGACCTGGGCTGCCTGGCAGTGGCTGCAAGAGCCTCAGTTGTCTGCACAGTGGCAAGGCAACAGCCCCAGCAATGGGACCAAGCTACAGCATCAAAAGGAGAAGACCCTGCAGGTAGCTGATCCTCACTTGTGGGCTGGCCACTGGACATAGGCATGGGCCAAGCTTCCCTTCCCACCTTGGAGGAAATTAGGTGCAGGTTTGGGTTAACCCAGAGCACTGCTATGCTCCTTGAGGAGCCTGTTCCTCCCACAGTGCAGGATGGGCTGATGCCCTGCAGCTCCTTATGCTGATGAGGTGCTTGAGGTTGCTGGGAACACCTGGAGGCCAACCACAGGAGGGATGGATGTGAGCAATACCACTTGCAGCATCCCTTGGCCTGGGCTATGGCAGCTGAGCTGGGGATGGGACAGGGTGGTGCTTCTCTTCCTTGTCATTGGTTCCTCCTGAGCTTGTCCTGATGGGGCAGGGATAATTTTCTCTGCTTTTTACTGCAGAAACCTGAGCCTGATAGACACAGAATCCAGACAAGAGGCTCCAGGGTCTGATTTCAACCCTGCTTCTCCACCCTTTGCTGCCTCCACTATCTGATGCCATGCAAATGTTCTCAGGCTCCATAAATCCTTCTTCTTTCTGAGTCCCATCTCTGATTTCCATGGTGCATCAGAAAAGAAGAGGCCAGCTTCCCTGACTTCCCTGCTGTGCCTTCATTTCGACCTGTGAAGGGGAAGTGCAAAGTGTGTGGAGAGCAGGAGTAGATGAAAAATCCCCTCAAGGTTCAAGGGCAGATGGGATGGAAGAGAAGTGCACAGAGGGTTCCTAACAACACAGTAATGATGCCTGGCCCAGCAAGTCCCTGAGCTGCAGATTGTGGGAGGATGGGGGGGATGATTACAAGGGAACATCCTGTGTGCTTGCCTGGTCTTTTTCTCTCTTCCCTGACATCTGCTCTGGGCTCTGTTGGAGAGAGGTACTGTGCCACCCAACCTGTCCTGTGTCCTACTCTGCAGCACCACAGAAGGGAGATGCCAAATATGTCCTGTGCTGGGAGGAAGAAGCAGATGAAGTGTGAGGATATGCATCATCCCCAAACCATGTTCACTGAGAAACTGTGTTCAGCCCTGTGGCTGAAACCCTGCTCATCCCCATGAAGGAGGATTTTGGGTGTACTGGCAGGGGAAAAGCTGGACATGACCCAGCAAGGTGTGCTCCCAGCCCACAAGCCAACTGTGTCCTGGGCTCATCCCCAGCAGCATGGGCAGCAGGGCAGGGAGGGGATTGTGCCTCTGCTCTGCTCTGGGCAGAGCTCAGCTGCAGTGCTGGGGCAGCTCTGGAGTGCTCAGCACACACAGACATGGAGCTGGGGGAGCAGGGACACAGGAGGCCATGGAAATGAGCTGAGGGTGGAAGCTCTCTGCTGTGAGGCTGAGAGAGTTGGGCTTGTTCAGCCTGGAGAAGAGAAGGCTCCAGGGAGACCTCAGTGCAGCCTTGCAGTGCTTTAAGGGGACTATCAGAAAGATGGGGACAGAGCTGTTGTGACAGGACAAGGGCTGATGGTTTGAAACTCAAAGAGGAGATTTAGACTAGATAGAAGGAAGAAATATTTTCCACTGAGGGTGGTGAAAGCCTGGCTCAGGTTGCCCAGAGAGGTGGGAGATGTCCCATCCCTGGACCCATTGCAGCTCAGGTTGGTTGGGGCTGGGAGCAACCTGCTCTAGCTACAGATGTCCCTGCTGACTGCAGGGGTTGGACTAGATGACCTCTAAAGGTCCCTTCCAACCCAAACCAGTCTGTGAGTCCACGAAATTACCATTGCCCAGAGCAGCTGCAGTGACAGGCCCCAGCACCTACCAGTGCCATTCATCAGGAGCTGCTTAAACCTCCTGTCCTTTCCCTCCCCTTGCCTCAGCTGCCAGGCAGGAGTGCCAACACAACTGTGGAGAGCAATCACTACAATGACTGGATTTTTGATCTACTTTTAATTTGTTGTGTGGTGTTTTACCCCAGATCAATGCAGAGAGCTGATCAGTCCATCTGGGGATGGCCCAAAGGCATGTGTTGCTACCTGTGCTGCCTTTATACACTCAGAGCATTGAAGGCCTGATAGGACATCCTGGGGTTGCCACTTCCCTCAACCAAATTTTGTTTGAATTAAGCCAAATTTTTTCCTGAGGAAACCCAAGTTAAGATGCCAGGAAATAGAAATTGCCAATGCCCTGGGGCATGGTGGTTAATTGTCCTCCAGACCTGTCCCTGTATGCCCATGTATGACTTCTGGCTCTGGATCTCCTGCTGCTTTGGTTCTTAGACCAAGAATCAGAGTTTTATTCCCCAGCAGGCTCTTACAGACTGAAGAAGTTAGCCTTTCACCTCCTGTTCTCAAGCTGGTCATCCAAATCCAGCATGCTCTCCAGCTACCCCCAGGCTGTCAGGTGAAGCCATGCCTAGCAGCAGGGGATTGCAGGGCTGGCCTGGGACCATTTGGGCACTGGTGGGTTGAGTGGCATCCTGACAGTGAAGTGTCCAGTGGTGCACCTGGTACACACCAAAGGTGAGGAGCTTGCAGGGATGCAGTTTGACCCAGGCCTGCCTCTTGCCTTGACAAAGTGCTGGATTTGGCTGTGCAGCGTGCGGGCTCCGTTCCCAGAGCTTTTTGTAAGGGCAGATGGCTCGGAGGCAGGAGGCACGAGTGTCAGCACAGGCTGGATGGAAGGATGGCTGGGGGAAGGCAAAGCTGGAGGAGGTTTCAGGGCAGAGATGAGCTCCCTTTGCATCTGCCACTGGAATCCCCTCCTGCCCTCTTCCACACCCTGCTGGGTTGACCTTTTCTTGCTCTTGGACTTGTCAACATAACCGGTTAACTGAACTAGGAATGATTTCCTGCTGATACATGAAAGGTTCTTGGGAATGTCAATTTTTTCTCTCTGGTTTATTTTTTTCAGCCCAGCAATTAACTGCTTTTCAGTGAGCCCTTCCATGGAGCAGGAGCTGTGTGCTGCTGCTTCACCTGCCAGGGCAAATTTGATTGGGGTTGTGCTGGAATCCATGATCATCCTCCTGTCCAATTTGCAACAGCAAACAACATGCTGCTTTTTCCAACTTTACCCTGGCTCCTCAGTGGCTGTAAAAGGGCAGGCAAGATGGGAGATGGCAGGAAGTTTGCTGGGGAAAAGCAAATTCCACGGAATGCTTTGAACAGCTGAAGCAGCAGAATGAGCTTGGGCTCTGTGAGCAGCAGTGCTCCTGGCCCATGGGCAGGCACTGACATCAGATGTGCAAACTGCCTTACAGCAACAGCCAAAGCTGAACTCTGCAACTTTCTAGATGCTCTTGTACTGCAACATATGTACCACCAAAAGGTCTTCTCCAGGCATGAAACTATAGTTTGTTGGCTTTATCATAGAGTCTGGCCATGGGGAAAGGTCCTTAGACTGAAAGAATCCTCCTCTCCCACAGAGATGTCTGCAGACACTGACCTGCCAGGAGGCTGTCCATCTTCCCAACAGCTCTGCTTTGGCACAGCTCCAGCACAGCCTTGGAGAATCATCCCTCATTAACTGAGAGATCCTAAAGGAAAGCTCTGGCTTGCTGCAGACATCCCAGGAATTGTAGAAAGCTCTTGCTGGACATAGGGTGTATCTCACCTTCTCACACACCTTCTCACAATGCACCACTCTGCTTGCTCTGCCTCCCCCAAAAGCAGTTGTCAGGCCATTCCTGGAGGGATAAGAAGGGCCAAGTCCTCCATCTCCACCATCCCAACAGCTGCATACCTTGTGCTGCTCCAGCCCCTAATATCCTCCTTTTCTGATAGGCTCTCTGGTGCATTTCTCCCACCTTCCATCACTTTTGGGCACAGGCAACCAGCTCTGCTGGTGGTGGTGGTTGGAGCTGGCTGGAGATGCCCTAGAGAAGGCAGGAACCCCCCCATCACTCCACAGGCAATTCCTGAGAGGGGGTGATTTAGCAGAAGGAGTGGTTACTGCCCAGGGGTGCTTTTGAAAACCTGAGAGCCTGGGCAGTGTTGTAGCATAGAATCATAGAATGCCCTGAGTTGGAATGGGCCTACAAGGATCATCCTGTTCAACTCTTATCTATGCACAAGACAACCCCCCCAAATCACACCATGTGTCTAAGGGTATTGTCCAGATGCTTCTTGAGTTGTCAGGCTTGGCACCATGACTTCTTCCCTGGAGAACCTCTTCCAGTGCTCCACCACCCTCTGAGGTCGAGCACTTTCAGCAGAGACCCAGCCAGAAAAGCCAATCCCCCTGGACAGGGAAGGATGAAGCCTACCCTCCAGCTGCAGGCATGCTGTCCTGATTTCAGTTATGACCCTAAAGTGACCCACAAGCTGTTCCATCCCATATCCATCACAGTCAGTATTAAATTGAGGGTCAATGCCTGAAACTTCCACACCAAGCTTGGGCCTTAGGGTCTCTTACATAAAGCCTCAGACCTAAGCAAGGCAGGTGCATGATTAAGCTATTTAGCACCTAATTGCTAATATTTAGCACCATGGATCAGTACAGGCTAGGAACTGATCGGTTGGAGAAGAGCCCTGGGGAAAAAGCTCTCGGAGTGCTGGTGGCTAGGAGGATGCCCATGAGGCAGCAATGTGCCCTTGTGGCCAAGAGGCCAATGGCATCCTAGGATGCATGAAGAGGAGCATGGCCAGCAGAGCCAGAGAGGTNTCTGGGATTCTGTAATTAACAGCAAATACAAAAGGAAGAGGTTTGGGCCTCTACCATCCCTGAAGGTTGAGTCATGTGGGGTGGTGGACTGGTGACTCTCCTGGTGAGGAACAGAAGCTCAGCTCTGCTGTTGCAAAACTCTGCCTGTTCTGCCTTCATTCTCAATCCAAGAGTTCCTGAACCCAGTTCCAGGATCCAGCCCCCTGAGCCTGATTCCCATCTGCTGCTGAGACCTTCTGCTACAGCATCAGTGGGGATGGTGAGGTAGTTGCTAGCAAGGGAGGCTTGGGTGTGGTGTTGGTTTTGTGTGTGCATATATTTCATTTTCTTGTTATTATTTTCATTGTAGTTTAAGTTTCATTTCCAAAGCACAAGTCTCTCTCTCTTTCTCTCTCTCTGTTAATTCCCTTTTCCCTTCCTGGACTTGGGGGGAAAAGGGGGTAAGGGAGAACATCTGCCACTGGATTAGTGGTGAGCCCAGCCCTAGTCTTTGACAGATGGCAGTAAGACCACCATGTTTTCCAGGATTTTCCAAGGGGCAGTGAGCTGGCAGGTGAGGAACCCAATGCTCAGCCTGGCATCCGAGAAGAGCAGGGAGCAGATGCCCAGCTGGCCTGGAGACAGGGACAAGAGACCCATGGAGGGCTGCTGGGAACCACTAAAAGCTACTCAACTGAGAAGAAGCCTAGAAGAAAGCCTGAAGCCCCCTGGACAGTGGGCAGGGCAAGGCTTCTTTATAATCTCTTTTATTTTTATTCTCACTCCAGCAAAACAGAATTCTCACCACTTTTTTATGGTCCTCTTGTGTTCTGTTAAAAGCTGCCTTGTAAAGCCTTCAGGCTCTTCTCCTCTCAAAGCTCTGGGCAGCTTGGAGCCCTGCCTGCTCCTAGGTACTGGGTGCAAACATGAGGTGTCAGGACAGACACCCCAGCCTGGCCCATACCATGGCATGATGGCTCCAGACCCTAGGGATTTTCTTTCCAGACAGGTCTGTCAGCTGGCACTGAGCCATCATTCCTCCTTCCTTTCTAATTCCTCCTCTGATGGATGCAGCCAGCCCTTCTCCAAAGCTGACATTTATAGCACCAGTTTTCTCTGGGTATAAATATAACCTGAATGCGTTGGAGTAGCAGGAAAATCGTTTAAATGTTCCCTTTGACAGCAAGTTTGAAGATTGCTGACACTAAAACCACTTACTTATATTGTTCTGTATCATCCTGCACTCAGCCTTCAATCATCCTCATTAGAGGTGTGGCAGGCACTTTGCAAGGGGAATGCATCCAAGGAGCTCACCTCCTCCCACCCACTGGCCAGCCCATGGCCCCTCCTGCAAGCCCAGAGCCCCTCAGGTTCGTGCTGAGCTCAAGAGCAAACCTACCAGGCACACAAGGGGAGGAGGATGCACATGCCTGAGTCATGGGGAGAGCAGGTACACCTCTGCCAAAGCCTGAAGGCAGTGTGAGGAATCCCAGGATCCCAGCGGAGTGTGGGTTGGAAGGGACTTGTGAGGATCAGCTAGCTCAATCCTGCCCTGCTCCAGCAGGGTCACATCCAGAGGGGTTTGGTCATCTAGTCCAACCCCTTTGCAGTCTGCAGGGACATCTGCAACTAGAGCAGGTTGCTCACAGCCCTGAACAACCTGACCTGGAATGGTCCCAGGGATGGGACATCTCCCACCTCTCTGGGCAACTTATTCCAGTGTTTCACTACTCTGTGTAAAATATTTCTTCCTTCTTTCTAGGCTAAATCTCCTCTTTGGTTTCAAATCATCACCCCTTATAGAATCCTAGAATGGTTTGGGTTGGAAGGGACCTCTGGAGCTCATCTAGTCCAACCCCCCTGCACTGGGCAGGGACATCCCCAACTAGAGCAGCTTGCCCAGAGCCCTGGCAAGCCTCACCTGCAATGCCTCCAGGGATGGCAACTCAACCACCTCCCTGGGCAACCTGGGCCAGTGTTCCACCACCCTCGTGGAGAGCAACTTCTTCCTAATGTCCACTTTAAATCTACTCCTCTCCAATTTAAAACCATTGCCCCTTGTCCTTTCACTCCATATCCTGTCCCAACAGGCTCTACTCAGAAGTCTGTCCCTATAGAGGATTTCCATAGCCTGATGTGGTTCAGCATCCCTTGGCCTGTCTCTGACATCTGCCTGGATACTCAGAGGAGCATAGGAAAGGTGGAAGTCTTCCCATGCAAGCACGAAAGCACCTAGGAATGGCTCCCAAAAATATGGGTTATGGGCCCATTTCTCTCTGGTAGAGAAGCAGCATTGCTTGCAGCAGGGAGATTGCTGCTCTGCTGGGCATCTGGCCTGCTCCTGATCAAGAAGGTGGCCACATTCCTGTGGATGTGTGCAGGTCCATCATGGATGGAAGCATTCCCATGCCACCAGGCTGCAAGTGACAGGAGCAAAACCTTTGCCACGAGAGAAGGGAAAGCAGAGCAGCTGACTCCATGAGGATATTCAACCAGCACTCAGGCAGCTGGGCTGGAGCAGGAGGTTCCTCCACTCCTCCCTCTCCCAGAGGCTATTGCTGCATGAGGTTTAAGGGGACTGGAGGCACTGGAGAAGGAGCAGATGATAAGTAAGAGACAGCATGGCAGGTAGTAACATGTTGTGCTGACACACTAGCTCCAGCAGACAGGAGCCAGTGATGAGACAAGTACAATGCTTTAAAAGCTGGGCAGAGAGATGAGCCCTCAGGTGCTGTGCACTCTTGTGACTGAGACAAAGGGCAGCCAAGGGGATGATATGCAAGAGGAATCTGAAGATCTTAAGAAAGAGGAGCATAAATGCATCTCTCTGCCCATCCATGATGCTTTTCTGGGCTGAATGAATGGGACCACAGCTCTCCCAGGGCTCCTGAAGGAGCAATGCTGAAGGATCTCAACCAGAGGTGTGAAAGACAAGAGCAAAAACACTGCAGGAGAAGCAGTTCTGAAAGATGCAGACAATAAAGAAAGGGGCTGTGATGAAAAGGAGTGCCAAAGCCGTGGTGACACAGCAAAGGAGACGAGCAGCTGCTGGCAAGCTTCCAGCAAACTGCTCTGCAATTCAGCCTCCTTAGGACCTGATGGCTCAGGCTGGCTTCCGCTTTCAAGTGTCTTTATGTTAGTAGTGTCCCAAAGAAACGTGTTTTCCCCTTCTGGATCCCAAGCCAATGGAAATGGATGGAGCTCTGCCCTGACATGAGGACAAGCTCCCAGCTGATGCACCAGCAGCAACCTGCCTGCAGAGCTGCTGGGGTTGATGTCCTTGGACGTGCTGGAGCTGCAGCAGCATTGCACTGGTTCCCAAAGAGGAGATCACTCAACGTGTGCCCTTGTCTCTGGTGATGCCAGGTGATGTTCTCCCCTGTAAACATAAGGAGAGATGACATATGCTTTTCTTTCTGCTTGACTGGCTCGCAAGCTCTCGGTGGTTAATCCTCTGCTGAGGTGACACACTGTGCATTATGGGCCAGAATCAGAGGTGACATGAATGGTGGTGTAAGTGACATGTTGGTGAGTCAGGGTAAGCGAGTGGAAGGTAGTGTAAAGCTCAGGGTTACTGAGATGCCAACAGGCAGGGAGAGGAAGGGAGGAGGACACCTGACCACCTGGAGACCAGGAGAAGAAAAGGCAGCACATACAGAGCCTCTTGTTCAGCAAATGCCCATAGACATCCAGCAGGATGCCAACGTGTGCACTGCAGAGCACATCCTTGGGGAGGAAGCTCAGGGGAATCTCTTGACCCCCATCATCTTCTCCCAGGTTACCAGTGAGAGGACAAGAGGAAATGGCCTCAAGTTGCAGCAGAGGAGGTTTAGATTGGATGTCAGGAGGAATTTCTTCCCTGAAAGGGTTGTTAAGCCTTGGCCCAGGCTGCCCAGGGAGGTGCTGGAGTCACCATCCCTGCAGGGGTTTAAGAAATGTATTGATGTGGTACTAAGAGCCATGGGTTAGTGGCATGGGGGTGAGAGGTATGGTTGCATTTAATGATCTTGGAGGTCTCTTCCAGCCTTGATGATTCTGTGTTTTAAAAAGGGAAGCTGAGATCCCAGGGAGAGCTTGCAGCCTCCACGAGGGAGGACTGAGGAAGGTTGGTCTGGTGATTTTCCAGTGCCAGCATCCCTGTCCTTCACCCACCAGGCTGTACCACAAGTGTCCCTTCAGCAAGGTGGTGGCAGTCTGTGTCAGCTGGCCCCACCAAGGCCTCTCACTTATTGAGCCTGGCTTCAGTGCTTTCTCCTTACATGCAGTCTTTCAGAAAAATGTATGGCTAGGCTTCACAAACGAAGCTCCAGGGAGGGCTCCATCCATGCTCCTCCTCAGCGCCTTTTCCAATCACGCTGATAAAAAGAGGATAGCAGATAGCACCCTCGAGCCTGCACTAGGGATTTTTTTTAGGTGAGACACAGCATGTGCAGAGCTGGACCCACCCTTTAGTCCTAAGGTTCATCTGCCAGGGCCTAGCAAGCTTGGACGCTGGCAGCCAAGTCCTTAGGACATAGGTTTTATTAGAGTGTCCTTCTCTTAGATGGAAAGCCTTACAGGGCTAAACGAGCTCCATCTGCCCGGGTTTGGAATCAGAGTTGTCCTTCTCCTAGGATGACTGCCAGAAGGCTAATGAGCTCATCCTACCCATCCAAGGATTCTAGGAACATGGGTATCACTCCCCACCCTTTCCCATGGGCAATGAGTTTAATGCTCCCTCTGCTGTGGGCACAGTTATGGCACCAGGGGCCACAGGAGACCACAAGGGATTTTCAGACTGTGCCTGCTTTCAGACAAATACCTCATCTTGAAACCAGCCAGACTTTCTGCTGTGGTTTTCTTGAGCTCAACCAACCTCATAGGCTACAGAACCTTATGGAGCAGACTTCACACCACCCCTCCTTAGCATTCCTGGGCTCTTCTGCACAGAAGCAGTGCTCTCTCTAGTAATATTGGAGCACAAATGTCTAGCCATGCTGCTGCTGGGCATTGCCTTTGACAGTATTTTTCCTTTCTGTATGGCAGCTCACACTCAACCCTGCTGGAACCCATCTTCTGGGCTCCCCATGCATAATTCCTGATTTACAACCAGAAACATTCCCATCTTCCTTTGAACACAAAGATGCTTTCTCCTCTCCAGCTTTACCCACATTGTCACTGTGGCCCCTCCAAGAGCTCCTTCAGAGAGCAGTGGCACCATGCAGGGAGAATCTAGGGCTTGCTTATTCTTCTCTGTGGGAGGCAGAGCTGTGTCCCCTCCACTCAGCACGCTCTGAATCATCCTGGACATATTTTTCTGCTCTTGCTTTCCTCAAACAGGTTTGCAGCTCAGGCTTCTTCCTACCAAGCTTGAGGAGGGCTCTTCTACCTCCAGCACTGAGTGCCTGCTGCTCTGTGGAGCTGCTGCTGCCTCTGCACTCATGCTGGAGCAGCAGTGCCCGCAGGAGGGAAGATCACAAGTGCATCTTTGTGGTAGCTACAGTAGCGTGCCAGGATGCAGGAAGGAAAATCTGGGAAGAGCTTGTGTGACCTGTATGATCTCAGGTGTCTGTCTAGGCTTTCAGGGTAACTTTTATTTTTTTAATTATTTTTTCCCCTCATATAACTCATAANGAAGCCTAGCCACGATCATAACTCTTAAAAGGAGATCTTGCTCCTTCCAGAAAGAGGAGCCTCAGGTCAAAGAGCTTCTCACCAAGTCCAGCATTCAGCCACCAGGACAGGAGCAGGGTGGGGATGGCAGAGCACCCAGCAGGGATGAAGCACTTGCCATCATGAGGCTCTGCAGCTGCTGGAGAAGAGGGGGGTTATCATTCCCAGGGCATTTTGGGAAGCTGCATAACACTGCTTTTATGTTTCCCAAGGAGTTCTGCTCCTCTTAATCCTGGGATAATGAAGGAAAGTCCAAGGCTGGATGGAGATCACTCACAAATCCAGGACTCTCCATGAAGCAGAAGCTCCCAGCCCTCCATTAGGTGATCCTGCTGGCTCTAGGTCTCTCCCCACACTCTCCCTCTGCCTCAGCTCATTCCCACTCAAAAACTACAACATACAGGGCCCTTATCTGCCCCAGCAGAGCTGCTCCAGGGACCGGGTGAAGGATCTGAGCTGGCTTCAAATGCACACTGCCAAAAAAACCCTTGGCTCCTTAGAGCCAGGGAAGTTTTTTGACCCTGTTCTGAGGAGCAGGAGGGAGCACCAGATCCTCCAAGCTGACATTGCTGTCAGGCACTTTGTAGCACAAACTTCCATCCTCTGATGCCTTCTGGGTACCAGCTGCACCCAAAGCTCAGCTGCCATATGGTGGTGACTCTGCTGAGTCACAGCATGCAGGAGCCTCCAGCATCAAGCCACTGTTGTGTCCCACTGCTGGGACATCCCAGGACAGAGCTGTCCCTGAGCTGCTGCATGTTTTCTTGGGGTACAGGACACCAGAAGCCACCAACTCAGGGACACAAGTTCATCCAGCTTCTCTCTTTTTCTCCCCTGGGACCAACCCATCACCTCTCTTCCCTGCATGCGCTCAAGATCCATCAGGATGTAGATGAAGGGAGAGAAAATCCACACAAGGCTCCAACTGGGGCTCTGAGGCATGGTGGAGGGGGTTAGCATTTTATTGCTGGATTAATAATTTAACAGGACAAAATGAGATTCATGGCACTGAGAGCTGGAGAGGTTCACATGGAGCTGAGGTTGCCGCTTTGGGCCTGACAAGCGGCTGCTCCCATCACGCAGCTCTCAGACCTCCTGGAGCTCCCCACCTCCTTCCTCCAAGTCCCCCCCATTTCCAATCCTCCCCATTTCCAACTTGATCCTCCCCATTCCCAATTTGCCCCCCCCCTCATTTCCAGTGTGACCCCCTCCTCTCAGAGGCAGACTCTCCCCACTGCAGTAGGCATTGCCTGCAGTCAAGCCTGTTTCCCAGCCTCTAGCTTCAGGAGGAGCTGGCTGCTGGCTGTTGCTGAGCTGAAAGATCCCAGCCAGGAAGATTTGGCACTGAGAAAGGGACAATTGACAGCCAAGAAGACTTACCTGGCTGGAATTAATCAAATGCAGCAGCAGAGCAGGATCTCTCTTTGCTGGCTGGCAGTGTGTGCCCCGCACGGCTGCGGGCAGGGGAGGCTGAACGCATGCCTCTGAGCTCAGGCCACACACAGGAGAGATTGGCACAGCTCTCTGATAATAAATTGTGCAGAGAACAGCAAGAAAAGGGGGAAAAAAAAAAAGAATCCTGACTTTGATGTGCAGGCATACTCACTATCTTCCATCTCCAGAGTGGCTCTTGCCAGCCAGCTCTGTGCTGCGTGCAGGTGAGGGTGGATATGGGAAATGTGGAGAAAGTTGATTGTGCTGGAAATGTGTGCAAGGTGAATATTGGGGAGGGGGAAATTGGGCACTGGGCACCACTGAAAAGAGTCTGGCCCCATCCTCTTGCCTCCATCCTTAAGCATACTGGGGGAGGTGGGGAGGAAATTGTGGGGACTTGCTCTCCTCAGCATGTCTGATTCATTGCCATGGCTCCTGAGCAAAAGCCCAGGTCATGCTGCCAATCTGGGCTGAAAATTTGGCTTAAGCAGAGGCAGGGAAAACAGGAAGGGATCCTGCCTCCTGAGGGCAGGAAGCTCATTTAGAAATGAGAAATGGGAATACTAACCACTACTAGTTAATAGTTAACTCATCAGTTTACAGCATTAAGGGCTGGAGCCTGCTGNGAGCCTCTGCTGGACTCTCTGCAGTAGCTCCTCGTCTCTCCTGAACTGGGGAGGCAGAACTGGCCCCAGGACTCCAGCTGTGACCTGACTAGGGCAAAGTAGAGGGGAGGAGAGCCTCCCTTGTCCTGCTGCTCACACTCTTAACACACTCTGGGAGATCACTGACTTTTTTTGGCCACAAGAGCACAAAGATGCTACCTGGGGCAGATTGACTCAGAAAGCCAGGCCAGAAGGTTGCAACATTCAGCTCCCAGCAGACAGTGTCAGCTCATTTCTTTCCTGGATGAAGGATGGTTTACTGTAAGAGAAATTTGGTTTCTTAATCCCCCTCCTCTTAGGAGGAGGCAGTTTGGGAGCTCACTGCACTAGTGCTAGAAAGATGTTCCCAATCTCCAGCTGGGATTTCACGGTCCCTTCACCCCCATCCAGGGCCATATCAATATTCTCCTTAAATGGCATTGGGGTTTATTTTCCTTCTGTTATAAACAGCAGTTGAATTCCTGCTTAGCCTCTCTGAAATATTGCTGTGAAAATCAAGGGTATGAGCTGACTTATCAGGAGAGAAAAATACCAGAAGGACTAATGCCAGGCTCAGGAGCTGCAGAGCCACTGAATAACAGAATTTCTCCTGCAAGGCAAGGACCTGGGGCAGCAGTGGACCTCAGGGACTGTGGGTATTACCAGGAAAGCACAACTTGCAGCCAAGTAAAGGAAAAGCCATGCAAGCATCATTCAGGAGCAATCTGCAGGCTTTTCCAGCCCCAGGCAAGCTTTTTAGTCTTAGGAGGAGGCTTTGCAGAGATGCTGGGTCCTATGTGCTTCTGCTTTCTCCCTTGTGCCTAAGCTGTGTCCATGGGGTTTTGCTTCTGGCCACCTGTGCACTCAAGGTCCTTTGGTCTGAGGACAATTGGGTTTTGCCTCATGACATGCAAAGGTGAGAAAGTTTGAGCAGTGAGTGCAGTAAAATCTCTTTTCAGGATGCTCCTGAGGCCTCCTTCCTCTCCTTGGCAGCTTGTTAGAGCTGGAGGAGGTGGAGGCAAACAGCTTCATGGTAGGCTTGTGTGCTTGTCTGTGCAGGCACATAATGCAGCAGAGGCTCAAGAAGCCAGCATCACACAGAGCAGGAGCAGTATACATTATTCATCATCATCAAGGTAATGCTAACAAGATGAGAACATTTAGTTGTTAAATGTTGGAAAATGGGGGGAGGAAGGGGAAGGCCATCCCCTTGTAAAGAGCTCTGGAGCCATGTTCTACAAGCCCCTTTTATGCTCTGCTCAAGTTGCCTCACAATTGCATGTGGCTCTTAAGAGCCAAGGCAGGGTTTTAAAGGCTCTTTGGTGGGGCTGGGGCCCCCCCTGCTATCCCCATGGGAAGAACCAGCTCGTGCTCCCCATGCTAGGTCCAGAAGGAGGAGAAGGGAAGCTTCCAGTCAATGCCTAGGGGAAAATAAGGTCAGATTCCCACATCCTCAGAACGCAGCCCTGCCCAAGAGGGATTCCTCCCAGCCCAAGGGAGGTCAGGGCAGTGACCCTGCACAAGGGCAGCTCATGCTCCCACAAGAGCATCCCTGGACACTCCTCTTTCAGTCACCCACAGGCAAGTGAACCCCAGCCGTTAGCTCTGTGCCTCTGTTTCCCCATTGCATGGCTACACACAGAGGCTGAAGCATCTCCTGGGTGTTCCCTAATCCAATGAAACTGAAGCATGTTGCTGATTCATTTGCTGGAATCAAACCAGGAGATATTTTTTGAGCCTGCTGCCAGCTCACTGCTTTGCTGCTTCTGAACCTGGGGGGGTTCCTCTGGTCAGGGACCTCCATGTCCACGGGGCCAGAGCAGCAGGACAGGCACAACACTGCAGGGACATCCATCCCAGGACTGCCAAGGTCTATGCAACACAACAGTCAACAAGACACATGCCCTCAGGCAGACCTCAAATATTCAATTCCCCAGTGCAGTGGAGTTCCCAGCTTTCATAATTATACTTATCCAGTTCAGCAATGGCTCTTGAAATCTTCTGATGGAAAGTGCATAATTTAAGTGCAAGGTACTTGTATTGTTGTTAGTGGTTAGTGGTTAGATCTGTGCCAGGTCTACTCTCCTTTAACATCTTCATTTGATCTGAAAGAGGGAGGGTAAAGAGCATGTTAATTAAATTTGCAGAGGATATGAAATGGGAAGGTGCTGCAAATCCTGGTGAGGACAAAGAGCTAAAAGATAATGCACTGGGAAAGAAGGGTCAGGCATAGGAAGGAAATAGCCAAATGAAATTCATTCTGAACAAATGCAAAGTAATCCAGCTGGGGAAATATAATTTAACACCATGGAGACTGGGAGAGAGACATTTGGAAAGCAGTAATACTGAGAGGCCTGAGGGACAGCAAATTACATTGGGATTTGTGATACATTGTGGTGGGCTCTGGAAAGGGAGGCTGTACACACATAGCTTTCAGGCTGTGCGAAGGTAGTGGTTTTGTTTTCCTAAACTAAAATTAGGGTTCTTTCAGATCAAGGCAGCCCAGGGCCAGTTTGGGTCCACAGCTCCATGAGAGCATGCCCAATATCCCCTTTCCCACTGCACATCCTTAGCCCCATGCTATGGAGCTGGGGGAACCCCAGGGACAAGCATCAGCTCTGTGCTGAGGACATCTCTTGACACTCATTTGTACAGGTGAGTTAAGCACTGGGCTCTTCCCCAGACCTCCTGAGCACAGCCCAGAAGGCAGAGTCTCAGGCACGTAACAGTGCCCTGGAAGCCCACATCACCACTGTGTGTCACATCAACACTCCATCCTCACCTGCCAGCCAGGCAAGTGTGCCACAAGCACCTCTGCATTACCTGTCACCTCCCTCTCCTTCATCACCTACCCTGGCACTGTGGCACCCATGGCCCTGCCTGCTCCTCACAGCACCAACACCAAGCATCATCATCCCATCAGCTCTGAGCATACCTGAGCTTGTGCTCAGCTGCTCCCAGGGCATCACCTGCAATGGGATTATACCATTGCATGGCAGTGTGGCTACCCTGAGGGCTGATCCCTTGTGCTTCTGGGACATCATCATTCCCACGGGCCATGCTCCACATCCTTCTGAAGGCTGTGACTGTCACACAGCACCAAAAAGGGACAACTCCTGCTTCCCAGCATCTCAGCTGCCCTACAGGACCCTGCTCTCTCCCATCATACCCAGGCAGCCTTGCAGAGCAGACAGCTCCATTTAAGCCAGGCAGCAAGTTTCCAGGAAATCATGCTGTCTTCCAAGTGAGGTTGGCATGAATATTTCAGCTCAGCAGCTTGGCCCTGGGTGCCACACACCCCATGTGTTTGGGAACAGGCAGCACAGGAGCATCCATGCACGGGCTCACCACTCCTCAGCATCAGGGAGGAGGGCACACACTGCTCTCTGTGCTCGAGGACCTAGGTGATGTCTCTTCTCTGGCCCCATTCCCATGATGAGCTAACGCCAGGGTCCTTGCTTCCTCACTCCCCTCCTCACAGCAGGATGCAGGAGCTCCCAAGCCCACACTGAGCCCCCAGGGAGATGCCTGGCTCCCACCTCTGCTCCCCTGCACCCCAGAGGGCCTGGGGCCGCGCACGGCTTGTCACTCTTGTTCTGGAGACAAGTCCCTTTGCCAAAGTCGCAGCTTGGCAGCTGGGCTGCAGCCCCATCTCCCTCTCCATCCCCATCCCCCTGCCCGCAGCAGCTCCCATTGCTCACCCTTCGCTTGACGCGCTCCCGTGCCCCTCTTGGCCAGCTCTTAGTGGCCCTGGGGGGGAGCCAGGCTGCCTGCCAGCTCCTGCCCGCGTCAGGAAAGGCAGCTCGGGAGCGGATCCACACGTCTGGGGGGATGCAGGGAGAGGATGGAGGGGGCCAGGCAGCAGGACTGACTGGGGGGGGGAACCCAGGCACCGTTCATTAGCCTCACTCTGCCTGTCCTAATTGCCTGTTCAGGCTGAAACAATTGTGTTAGAGGCTGCTCTGCCTAATTATTATTGTTCTTCTAAAAATAATGGGGGGAGGGAGAGGAAGAGGGAAGAGGAGGGAAGGAGGGAGCGGGAGGGTAGGGGAAAGGGGAAGGCAGGAGGAGCGAGGGCAGGGGAGACAGCAGCTTGCAGACTAAGTGACTTGTTTAATGACTGCGAGCTGCGAGGCTGGTAGGGAATAAACAGGCCTGGAATTGGTCATCCCCCTCCCCACCTCCTCCTGCCTGCCCCCCTTCTCCCTCTCCCTCGCACTGTGTTTATTTCTGAGTGATCAGAAGGAGAATAAAAGCCCATCTAGTGTAATAGAGGGAGAGGATTTAATCTGTGTGCCTGGGACTTCAGTAAACTGCAAACATCGATCCAAGCCGGTGGGGAAAGAAAAGAAATTTACAGACCAATAAAAGTATATTAAAAAACTTCCCCTGCCCTTTCTCCTGGGCAGGGGCAATGCTGCAGGGCTGCTGGGGGTTGCAGCTGCCAAAAGCAGCCCATGCAGGTGGCATGGCCCAAGCCAGGCTGCTGCTGAGCTCCTGGGGGCTGGCTGCAGGGCTGGGGGGTAGTGGGCTGCCCCAGGAGCTCCCTGGGCTTGCCCCAGGCTGCTGCAGGACCAGGGGGCTGCAAAGGGAAGGGTCTGCCAGCCAGTCTGACACTTAAGGAATTAGCTCTGCATCATTTGGAGTTTTCTGCTCTACTAATTTTCAGCCAGCTCCTCATTTGCCTCTTTGGGTCCCCACGTTTTAAAGGGGCAGCCTGCCGCATTGCCAGGACCTCCTGGAGTGGCAGAGCTGCTCCCCAGCTCACAGCCTCTCTTGGCTAAAATGGGCAGGGGTTTACCCTCTGCTCCAGCAACCTCTTCTCTTCCATGGGCTGTGCATGGTGCTCCCTTCCCTCATGGGCATTTGCCCAGCAGCAGGACCCTCCTGTTAGGCAGCACCTCAGCAACCCTGTGCCCAAAAATCTCCCTGGGGAGACTTCAGTCACCAGGCTCAGCAAACAAATTCACCCAGCTCTGCCTTTTGCCCTTTGGTGTTTGCTTTTGACTAACATTTGAGGTCTGGTCTGCTCTGGCCTGTCAGCTGATGAAAATGAAATTTCAGTTGTCTGTTGACTGAGGGTGCACTTTAGACTTTGATAGTGGGAGAAAGGAGGGAATGTTTGATCAGAGGTTTGCACAGAACTGGCTGGGCCAGGGAGAGGAGGGGTTAAAATCCTGGCCTGGGAGGCAGGCAAAGCAGAGGGCATTTACACCTACCTATTCCTCACCCTGATGTGCACAGCCCAGTTCTGTGGTGGGCTTCAGAGATAAGAGCATCTTAAATCCCTGCTGCCCATCCCTGCATGATAGCTCTGCTGGTGGGGTGGCACCCAATCCTCTCTGGTACCAGCTACAGCTGCCACAAGCACATCAGCCCTGGCTTCAGCCTCCTGTGCTGGCTCCAGCCCTTGCTTTGATGGAATGCTCAGTGAAGTGCAGGGACCATTCCCAGCTCTGCTGAAGACAAACTCTCAGCCCATTGTGGTGACAGTGGTATGCTTGAGCCAGGGTAGATGGCAGAGTCCAGAGAGAAGCAGGAGCCTGCCTGGCAGCAGGAAGAAGCTCTATGAAGCTTCTTCATAGATGAAGAAGGGTCCATAGCTGGACCCAGAGGCTGACCTTTAGAGTGTTGCCTTTCTATCAGCAGAGCATGCTGAGGACACAACATTCCAACAAACCCTATCATTCTCCTTCCCTTCCCCACCAGAGCCCAACACTGAGCATCCCATTAACAGCTACCAGCCAAGCTAACAAAGGAAATCAATTCAATTAAAAACACCCAAACAACAAAACAACAAACCCGAATCCAAGCCAAACCCCAGCCCCAGACAGTTGTTATCCTGCCTGAGGAGAAGCACCAGAAAGTGGCCCCAGTTGGCTCAGGGCTTTGCAGCAGCACACTATTGATTGTGCATTGAGAGCCTCCAGCCACCACTGCATCAATAATCCCAGCTCAGCCCATCTTCCTGGACAGGACAAGAGGAAACAACCTCAAGTTGTACCAGGGGAAGTTTAAGTTGGACATTAGGAAGTATTTCTTCCTCACAAGGGTTGTCAAGGCTTGGCCCAGGCTGCCCAGGGCAATGCTGGAGTCAGCATCCCTGGAGGGGTTGAAAAGCCATGGAGATGTGGTGCTGAGGGACATGGTTAATGGTTGGACTCAGTGATCTTAGAGGTCTCATCCAACCAAAAGGATTCTCTGATGTCTGGGGGCCCTGAAGATTGCCAGAAGATTCCATCATCAACACTGAGACCTCCTGCTAGAGCACTCCTCTGGCTACAAGGGGCTATCCAACCATCTCCCCCCTCAGCTGTGCTGGCAGGTCTCCCTTCACCCCAGCCCCCAGCACTGATGTCCCCTTGAAAGACCAAGCCTACTGCTGTGCATCCCCAGACCTCACACTCAAGTGTCTCTTTTTGGCTGAGCCCTGAGGAGAGCTGCTGACCTCCTCCCTCTTGCAGGAAGGCCTGTGGCTTTACAGGGATGTTCTGTGCTCCTCTTCAGATGTGACCCCTGGCCATCACCCTCACCCTTACCTCATGCCCACCCCTTCACCCCTAAAGGTACCTTCCCCCCCTCAGCACTGCCAACCCCTCCTGCCCCACCACTGGTGCTCCCATGCCTCTGACCCTCTCAGTCCTTACCAGCTCCCTGCTCTGGCCCAGTAGAGCCTCCTCTGCACACAAACAGGAGATGTGACCTGTCCCTCTTTCCACATGGGCACCATGAGCACTTCTCTCACCTTCACAGATCTCCACAAGCACCAATTCCTCTCCCCCCACATCCCCATCACCACCCTCCCCTCAGCATCTCCTCCAGTCCTCCTCCCACTCTGATGCCCGTGAGGCTGGCTGAGGCCACACAACAGGAGCCACTGGGAAGATTCCCAGCTGACTTCCCTTGGTGTGAAAGCTGCAGTTCCTGAGGTACTCTCCATGCATAGACACAATCCCTTGTGTGGAGAGGACTGCCTGCAGGCTCCTAGGATGCCTTCTCCTCATTCAGGGCAATGCCAGCAGGGAAAACATCAGCCCCATAGGAGAAGGACAGCAAATTCCCCCAAGGAGAGATACAGTGCTCCCTATCATTGGACCAAATGCTCTTTTATTAACCACTTAGGGCATGTTTCCAAGCCATTATCCTTTCTTTCTGAATGCACTGGTCACAGCCACGAGCATGCAGCTGGAGCAGCAGGCAGCTGGCTCCAGGTTTCCTCACCACCTGTGCATGTGAGGCTGAGATTAGGGTCCACAGTCCTCCCTGGATACTAGGGGTGCTGGTCCTCCTTCCCTTTCTCCACTGCCCTGTGCAGCTGGACCACCAACCATCCTCCCTGTGCTGTGTTTGGAGACCCAAGGATGACCAGAGAGATGCCTTCTTGTGTGGCTCTGGGAGCTGACAGCAGCTGGGGAAGTAGGGCCAGAGTGCCATGAGGAGTGGCTGTGAAGGCAGTGCTGTTGGGCATGTCATTGGTGATGGGGCCTGGGGACACACCATGCCTGGCTCTGTCCTCATGTTCCTACTGAGACATGGCTCCTGGGATCAAGCTCTGTATCTCTGCCTGGTCACAGGTCTCTCCTGGCAGCCAGGGCTGAGCACCTCTGCCTCTCCCAAGAAAAGAACTGAGGGGTTTACTCCAGAGCAGAGCCCAGCTGGATCTATGGCATCTCCAGGCTGTCTAGTGGGGCCAGGTCTGGGGTGAAAGGGCAGAAGAACATGGGTGGGTGCAGTGGCTGTGGGAGCATCACCCTCAGCTGGGAGAAGAGATGTTTTCCTGTAAGGAGACCAAACAATAGGAGCTCTGGCCTTGAAGAGAGATGACTACAGGGGGATGTGATTAGAGCTTTGTAAAGCCATGACTAGCAGAGAGAAAGTGATTACTGAGTGATTATTCCTGACTTCTCATTATGTAGGAACAAAACCAAATTATCCTGCAACTCATTTAGGACAAACAAAGGGAAGCTCCTTCTCCTCCAGTGCATTATCCAGGGAGGAACTTAGCACTCTCAGATGCTTTCAGCACAGCAGCTCTGCCTACTGCTCTCAAACACAGCTCTCTGGGAAGCTGGCAGCAGATGGCCAGAGGAAGGAGCACCCCAATTTCTCACCTCCTCACTTAATCACCCACCCCTGGCTGCTGCCTGGCCAGGGAAGCCTCTGCTCTGACTCCATGAGTCCATCCCTGTGCTGGCTGACAGGATCATCTCAGCATGTGGAGCTCCTGAAGCAGGCAACAGAAACTCCCATGGAGTGGGAGGTGGCTAGGAGCAGCTCTCAAGATCCCAGAAGTGACAGTGATCAAGATGTGAAGTGACAAAGGCCTGACTGTGCAGCTCAGCAGCTTGTGTGCACAGAGGGGGCAGCATGGGGGGGAGCAGCTGCTGGGCACAGGGCAGGGGCATGGCA
>VWZO01020534.1:5255-30892 GCA_013396975.1 Bucco capensis | reverse complement strand
TGACTCAGTAAGTCACTAATTATTTCCTCCTAGAATACATTCCTGTGTGACCTCGTCTAGGTGATCCTGCTCTGGCAGGAGATTGGACTAGATGATCTTTTTAGGTCCCTTCCAACCTTTAACATTCTATGATTCCATGAAAACTGGCTTAATGCATGTTGCTTTTCATGCATAAAACACAAGATTAGAGTTCACAATTTTATGAGAAAAACACCCTATTTATCTTCCTTAAAAGACAACAGGTCAAAGTTACACCAAAGTATAGGTCGTGTAAGCAGTAGTCTCCTCAGGCCTCCTGAGGCCTCCTCTCTTCGACTTGATAGAGAATATCATGAGATCTTTAAAATCTCTTCCTATGCCAAAACCTCTCATTGTCAGCAATGCAATAGTGACAAGAGCATACTTCAATTTAATCTTTATTACTACTAGCATTGCAAAATCTTCATTTAATATCCATTGCATTGAGTAATACTTAAAATTAATTACTGCCGCCTGAAATGGTGACTTATACCTTAAGTCAGTCAAAATAAAAGCCAATGAGCTCCATGCATGTTTACAGTACAGCACAGGCCATGCTCCATGCATGTTTATGGTACAATATATGGAGATATTATGCTTTAAGAGTCTGAGGAAAATGCACAAAAAAATGCAGTTTAACTTTCAGTTATCTTCTTATTAGATTGCCAAATACTTCGCAGGTGTCACTGGCATTTCTTGAACAATAGGAGTACCTATAATTTAAAGCAAAATTGTTTCCTGATCTATACCTAATATTTTATAATGTTATTCATGTATGGTGCTTCATTTCTTCTTCTGAAAGGGAAATTTAGGTCTTGTTTAATTATTTTAAGCAGCTAGTATGGCACAAAGTTATCTAGCATATTATATACAACAGTAAACATCATATAAGAGATTGCGCAATGAAGATTTCCACACCACCCTTAAAATTAACAACCTATTAAATTAATGGCTCTTATTGATGGGCCAAATTCTGCAGTTCTTATTACTCAAGCATACTAACATCTTATTAACTGTACAGAGATATTTATGTAAGAAAAAATTATGCCAACAGTAACACAGTAGATTTTATGGCTCTCTTCCCTGGATCTGAAATGGATTCCCAGGATCCATTAACTAAATCTCACACCAGTCTGTGGAGACAGCTCCACAAAATATCACAAACAAAAGATAGTCTATACAAATCTGTTAATTAATTCGGACCTCGTAAGAATAGACAAAGACTATATATAGTAGATTGCAAATAGCTAGTTGCTCGAGTATCAGTGATTGGTATCAGTGATTGTGTTTGATTATATAGTTTGGAGCAAACAGAAGATACTTCTCACCTCAAATACATACTTCGTGCAAAGTTAAAGTTCATTTAGAGCCTATTTCAGTTATAAGGTGAAACAAAGATAGTGATTAAAATACAGTTAATGAACAGAAAAACAGGAAGGACTGACAGCAACCAACAACAACCAGAAGTTTTGAACACAAGGGAAAAAAAACAAAACAGTAAGAAAATCAAGAACCAGCTTTGAGGGTGGGTAGGACAAGAATCACTCAGCAGCATTAAAGACAGCAGACAAAGTTGAAGATTTACTAAAAACATAACTCTTAACAATAACAGACACTCGCCACTAGACGGAAGTGGTAGAAAGGATGTAGAACTCGTTTTATATGAAGATTATGTCCTAGCATGCTCATTTCTTACTTATTAGTAAGAAAAATGGGAGGAAGCCATCTGCTACACATCACCAGTAGATGCATAACCTATATCAGAGAGACTTAGAAGAATTATCTAAGAAAACTTCTAGCTTGCTGAAGTTGTGTTTCAATATGTATTGAAATACTATAAAGCTGAAAGTGTGCTAANCAGAAGACCCCAAGTGATTTTCAGACTGTGCCTGGCTAATACATCATTCAGAAAAAAGAAGTGGAATGATACAGATACAAATAAACTAACTGACATTTCTTTAATCCTAAACAAGACAATGGAAAAGATGATTCAACAATTCAGTTAAAGGTTTTGTCAAGAAAAAAAATTACTTTATTTACAGCTAGTAACCAAAAAAAGAAATGCACAGCTGTGAATAACTTTGTAACGTCGATTCAATATTGCTTGCAAATAGAACAGTTAAATACAACTTTTTTACAAATAACTGCATTGTCAGAAAAGGAATTTTAACTGGGAAATCGTAATTTCTGTTGGAATTATATAAAGACCGATGGATGTATTTAATTGAAGACAAAATGAGCTATTTAGAAGTACAGGTGTGAACACAAACAGCCAAAATAACACTGCCATTAATTTCAGTGTTGACACACTGACAGCAGTAAGTAATAATTTAATACAACTAAAAGAAAATTATTTTAAAAAAAGAAATCCCAGTTACACTTTTAGAATATAGAACTGCACTCTAGAAAAGGGTGATTCTAAAAGAGAATCAGTTGTCGTAACAGACAAAAGTTGTTGGCAGCATGAACCTACACTTACAGTGACTGATGCAGTTCTTGTGTATGCTCACAGAAAAGTGACCCTTTTTTAAGGATCTTACAAGCCAAGACAGAGACACTATAAACATATTTGCATTTCCAGGACTAGAAAACATGATTCACAGCGAGATTTAATGAATCTCTCTTCTTCATCTAATCACAAAGAACACCAAAGATGACTATTATAAACATGCTAGCACTTTTGTTGGGAAACTATTCTCAAAAACACAAACGGGTTTTTTAAACTAGTCAAGAACAGTCCAGAAAAAATGTGCTTAGCTATAATTTGAATATTCCACCTTTCAGTAGATCTAGTATCTCTCTGCTAAGGTCAGAACTGCTTTCCAGGTTTAACAAGGCTTATTAGCTTGTGGTCTATTGCCCCATCTGCAATGTGTCTTAAACATTCAGTGAAGTCTGCCTCAGTGATCGGGAAATATTGTTTCAGTCAAAGTTACTGGACTCAAAACAACAACTAGACATATTCAATTCTACAATGCTGTGTATGAGAGGTTACGAAAAGATACCCACATACCCTTTCTGCCTAAAATATTTATGCCCAATATTTCAGAAATAAAAGATGAGAAAGAAGGAGCTAGAACACAAAGCACAATCCTCAATACCTGAGGGCACCTATGTAACAGCCTTAAAGTTCATACTAGCATCCACTCCACTCATCACACCACAACTCATAAGAACAATCTGTTGTAAAGTATTTCATACATACAATATATTAACGATAATATAAGCACAGAATTACTACAGGTACACTGAGAAATTATCTACATGAGACAGAATAGTAGAAGGAACCCAATACAGAAAGGGCTGTCACAAGAACTTGACCAAACTTTTCTCACTTAACACAGGCCACAGAATTCCCTCATAGGTTAAAGCACATCTATGAAAAGTTAACACTTTTTGTGCCAATGGTTTGGCAATCTGAATAAAAATTATAGGTTTTCTGGAACATTGTTTGTACTTTACTTACCTGAAAATTAGGTTGAAATACACAGCAGTCGACAGTATTGTAATGCCCTCGAAGCATAGTTACCAGTTCTCCTGTGAAAATTGTGTAAACAGCAATAGTACTACCACATGGTAAAAAGGCAAACTCTGGATTACAGCCGTAAGATATGGTGAATTTGACTCCTTTTCTACTTTCATTACAGACTTTTCCATAATTCACCTGAAAAATCAAGGATTATGCAGTTAGCTGTTAACTAAAACCACAGGAAATAATTTTACATGAAAGGGTCAATCTCATTTCATCTTTAACCCCCAATAAAATTAATTCTAAGCCCCTCAAACTTAGTAAGATTTTTGACATTTCCTGGTACAGATGTCTACCAACAGTTTGGGTTAGAAGGGACCATTAAAGGTCATCTAGTCAAGCAGGGACATCTTCATCTAGATCAGGTTGCTCAGAACCCCACTCAGCCTGTCCTTGAATGTTTCCAGGGATGGGGTATTTCTCTGAGCAACCTGTTTCCAGTGCTTCACCACCCTCTNAACCCAAACCATTCTGTGATTCTATGATCTTTCTTACAAAGGCCCCTTTGCAATAAGGACTCCCAAGAGCCTTCTCTTCTCCAGCCTAAAAAGTCCCAACTCTTTCAGTCTGTCCTCATAGAAGAGGTGTTCCAGCCTTATGATCATTTTTATTGCTCTCCCCGGATGTACACCAACAGTCTTTCTTGTGCTCAGCACTCCAGAGTTGGAGGCAGTACTCCAGGTGATGTCTCACCAGTGCAGAGCAGAGGAGCAAATTCAGTTCCCTCAACCTGCTGGCCATGCCTCTTTCGATGCAGCACAAGATACAATTGGTCTGTGAGCACACAGCTCCAGGCTGTGAGCACACATTGTTGGCTCATGCTAAGCTTTTAATCCACCAGTACCCTCAAGCTCTTCTCCACAGGGCTGCTCTCAATGAGTTCCTCTCCCAGCCTCTATTGATAATGGGACTTGTCCCAGTCCCGGTGTAAGATCTCTCATTAGGCCTTGTCGAACATCATGATGTTCACAAAAGCCCACTTCTTGAACTTGTCCACATCCCTCTAGATGGCATCCTACCCCTCAGGCATGTCAGCCACACCAGTCAGCTTGGTGAAAAAAAAACTTCTCTCAATCATCATAAATATGTATACAAAGAGACTTTGATTAACATACAAGTAGGATGATATTTTTTCATATTGAAAGGGGGTTTTCATGAGATGTGAAACTTGTGTCATGTCCTTTGTGGATAATATTGCCCATTTTGTAAAAACAGTGTTTGCAAATATTGACTATGTTAAGTCCTGTTAATGCTGTCATTTTAAGGGGCATATTACTCTGCTGATACAAAGCAATTAAACTCCTTTACACAGCATGTGAATTGTAACAGCAACAATTTCCAAGCCAAAACACTGCTCATAAGAAAGGCATGTACAATAAAAGGGAGGAATGGAGTCTAGGAACTGAGTATGGATATACTCAATGTAAATGTTACCTCTTGACAGAGGAGCAAAGGAAAGGAAAGGAGGCTGCCAAAACAAGAACCGAAGAAAGATCTTAAAAAACTGGCTTTGTCCTTTGAGCACAAAGGCAAACAGAAAACCTGCTTTCTTCTGTTTGATTCTTCCTATACTCAATCAGGACTTTCATGCCTTTCTTGTAATAAGGAATGTAGAGAAAATGTGTATGACTCCAACATTTAACTAAGTGAAACAATCCACTAGGCCCCATATTTGGCTCATTCCTCAAAAATAAAATTGATTTGTATGGCTTAATTTCTATACTTTTTGAACAGCACAGAAAAAATTTACAGAGATTGACAGGACTGGCTAGTAAGGGAAATAAAGGGACTACAGCATGAACTTGTATTACCTGTACATGCATTTCATTGTCTACTGATGCCTTAAAATCATTTTAAGCAATACCTCTGTGAAGTGTGTGAAAATATAGTAGACTGGACAATGTAATTCTGGACTTGAAAAAGGAAGGCAGGATCAAGCTATGCCACACTAAATAAGAAAATCATAAAATAGCCTATGAAACAAGTCAATGAAATGACAGGCACAGAACTCCCCCCGCCAAAAAAAGTGATCCAGCTGGTGACAGGAGACTAAACAAACTGTATTGCCTACTTTGCTGATGGTGATTTGAAGACAGAAAGATGTCTGTGTATGAAGTGATGAAGTGGGTAGCATGGAGATACAGAAGTTCTTTCACTTAAATGTCTGTAAGGCATTATTTTTGCCATGTTCTGAAACCAGGCAGGAGAAGTAAGATATTTCTAAGGTAGAGTAAAATTTCTTCATTTCCTGACACCAACAGGAGATCATCATCACAACTGGATAAAATCCCATAGAAACTAACTTACCTACTGACTACTTCTTTCAAAATTAATATAGGAAACAACTTACTTTACTGAACAGAAAATTAAAAGAGGAACCTTCAGCAAAATACAAGCCATTGAAAGTACTGGAGCAGCAGTAGAGATTTAGTTCCTCCTTGCCCCACGACCCCTGCCCATTCCCACCATTTGGTTGCAAATGTAGATGAAAGATTCTTTTTAACACTGCTATATAACTCCACAAGATAGATCCCACACAAACAAAGAAAGTTGCAAGAAAACAAGACAGTCAATCAGTGAAACTCTCAAGTGTGGACAACTACCCTGGGGATAGCACACTGACAACTAGGAGTTAAAAACAAGAGATTCTACTAACAGTCACTACATATTACAGTTTACATTACTATCTGAAGTGTTTTCGGCTATGCTAACAAACTGATGAGCTTTAAGTTACCATACTCAATCTTTAAGTAGATCCAGCTTCTTAATTCTCTTTAAAAATAACTAGAAATACAAAAAGAAATCTGCAAAATAAAATGCTCAAAAATCTTCTAATGATGAGATTGAACAGCTATATCCTTTTTGAAAATTAACAACTATCCAAAGTTGTAATGACAATTGCACAACTTCTAAAATTAAGTGCAAGTGAAAATATAGTTGAAGATCCTTGAAAACTTACTAATGTGTTTTCTCCAGTGGAGCTGTTCCAGAGTCGCATCCGATCATCTGTACCAATGGTCAACAAATAAAGTCCATCGCTGGTATAGCATAAACCATTAACTCTCCCATTGTGAGCAGTGTTTGCTGTCAGGAAAAGGCATTGGTTCAAATTTCTACAGCAGAGTTACTATTTTTCAGACACATTTTTATTTCAATGTATGGTATGGAAAGTGCTGTTTAAATGGTTACATATCAGCAAATTAATAATTTAACAAACTCTTGGGTTTTTTATTTAACTCCTGGGGATGAGTCACCAGCAGCGCTCCCCAGGGCTCAACTGTAGAGCCAGATCTCTTCAATGTATTTATTAACGATCTGGATGCAGGAGTTGAATGCACCATTACCAACATTTGTTGATGAAACTGAACTTGGAGGTGCTGTTGACTTTCTGAAGAGACAAGAGGCCTTGCAGAAGGATCTAGATAGACTGGAGCACTGGACAATGATTAATAGGATGAAATTCAACTCTGCACCTAGGACCGAGTAATGCTTGGCATAAGTATGAACTAGGACAGGAGTGGCTGGAGACTAGGCCTGCAGAGAGGGATCTGGGGGTGCTGGCTTGACACTAAGCTCAACAGGAATCAGCAGAGTTGCCCTGGCAGCCAAGAGGGCAAACTGCATCATAGGATGCATCAAATACACCATAACCAGCTGGTCAGAAGAGGGGATTATCTCACTGTATTCAGCCTTGCAGCAGGCTTGCCTTGAGTACTGTATGCAGTTCTGGGCCCCACAATTTAAGGTCCTTGAATGTGTCCACAGGAGGGTAGTCCCAGACTGCATTCAGCAAAGGAACCGGATTCAGGAACACATGGATCAGGATTGAAGGTAGAATGGACATAGTCCTTCTCAGATGCTGGCCTAGAGATTCCTCAGCTTTATACTGAATATGACATACATGAAATGGAATACCTAGTTGGTCATTTTAAGGTCATCTGTCCTGTCCACTCCTCCCCACAGGTACAGCCTTTTACTCTGCATCTCCAATGTGGTACACAAGAATTAACAGTGACCTTGGTCTGCGTACCAATCCTTGGTACCAAGTAGAAATATCAAGCATTATCACTACTAGAAGCAGACACTCTCTGTGAAAACATGCTGTTAACTTCAGCAAGTGCAGTTAATTAGAAGAGACTTAGCTGAAGTAAAGTGACTGAACAGTATCAGTTCTGTTTTAACTCAAATCAGGACATCATTTTATTTAGTTTTACAGAAAGCTAAACTACACTTTTATTTCAGTACTGTCAAATACATTAATGATGCCTTAGTGCATTAAAGGTATCACTCATTATTATCTAAGTATTTACATTTGTTTGTGTCTTCGGGTCACATTTCTGTGCCTAAAAAACCCCAACCACCTACAAACTAAATTAAAGGGAAGCTTCTGAACTTTTAAATTATTGTTAATGAATTTTGGACAATTCTGGACAAAATATATTTAGTTTTGGCAGACCAAAAAAGTACGTGAACAGTTGCTGCTCTGAGGTAGAAGTACATTGTATTTGGAACTTAATCACAAAGTAGAACTGTTTATCATGATTCTGAGCAAAGGGATTTGAGTAGCATAATCATAGCTGTAGCATTAATTGTTGAGTCTGACTTCTTACCTGCAATTCAAATTGCGTGTAGAAAAATAGATGCAAATCTCTGTAAAGCCAAATTAATTTCTCAGAATATGAAATCTAATCTACAGCAGGAATGAATTCTTCCACCCATAAAATGGATGGCAAAATTTCCCATTTTAGGGGGAAAAACATTTAGATCAGATACAACATTTTTGCCAAGGAGATCTCTCTACACAAGATCCCCGATCACAAACACTGTCTCTACAATAGAAATAACTGAATAAAATTTAATGGTCTGTGTTATGCAGTAGGTAACATCTGGATTATCACTACTCTCCTTGCTAGTCTTAGTATTCAACATATTTATGAAATACAAGAATGTTTCTAGTTACATATGGATTATCATCAGATATATTCTGTATTACCTGCCTCAGAAGATGCTTTGGACTTTTCTCCATTGTGTTGATCAAGCGTACTCAGACATCCAGATGCTCTCCTCACATCCCATAATTTTACTCTACTGTCAGCACTATGAAAAAAAGATTTGCACATATTAGAGAACTTGTGTGCACCCTAGTTCAGTAACTATCTTTAGACAACCCACCTGGCATTCACCATGGTCCACCAACTATTCTGAACTACTCACTACACAGTCACATTCAAGCCAACAGAATTTCATGAACAGATTTTTAAGAGAGACTTCAGATACTCACATATATTAATAAATACAGCTGGTATGCTACAGGCTGAATCTTTGCCTACAATACAGTATACTTGCCTCTTTGTCTACAATGTAATACACTTCCATACACACATAGACTAGGAATAAATTTGCTAATTCTTCTCTTGATTAAACTGTAGCTACAGACTCCAGCACAGTCTATAATGTTTATGGAGGAACTCAGACTCTTGCTGTCACAGATCTATAGTATGACTGCCACAGATGTTGACTACGTATGCATAAGCTGGATAGGTCTACGTGCTCTCAATGCGCTACGCAGAGAAACACTGAGAGGCTGCTTCAGTAGGAACTCACTAGCTTTGTCTACATTACCAGGGTGATACAATGACGGAAAGAACAAGGTTCAGCCTGCTGTGACGCATTCTCGGTGCCAAGCTGCATGCCCATGCTTTGCTCACATTGTATCTTTACCAGCAACAAAAGCTGTAAGTGTTGGTCCTAGTTAGACACTTAGCAATATTGCAGGTAGTGCACTTTGTATGTCACCTTGAAATGCAGCTTGATTTGAGCATTCCAGTACTATACTTCCATGTGCACCACAAGACTCCCAGGTACAGATGGGAGATAAATTAAAAAAAAAAAAAAAAAAAGACCATTTCCCATGCACTGCCAACACTACAGATGTATTTACTGAAACAGTTTGGATAGTTCCCAACAACTTTACTGTCCTTGGGGAAAAAAATCCAAACAAACAAAACATAAACCACTTTTCAGTTCAACTGTACAAACCCAACTACACCTCTTTGATCTAAAGCTGGAAAATACATTCAATCAAACTGCTTCTTAGGTAAGCAGTCTTCTAACTGAAGTCCTACATGCTTTTATCTATGTATTCTCAGATTAGTGCATTAGTATCAGGAATACAGCATACATATACCAACTAATCAAAGCAAAATCAACTATTATTCCTTATGTTGTGCATCTCACAAAGCTAATGACTAATTTGTTCCTTTGTGCTCCTTTCTGGTACAGATTGATTGTTAACTTCCAAAGGATATTCAAACTGAATATGCTGACAACACATTAGTTTGGTGCAAACTAATGTTCTAAGATCGTGAATAGATATGTTTGAGCTGACTGTCAAGTGAGCAACAATCTGCAGGTAGTTCACTGAAATACTAAGGCATAGAAAGAGCTCTCCTATTATAAAAGCCTACAGTTGTCCATTTCTGATGATGTAGTTTCTATTGGCTAATCCTTTCTAGTCAGATCTAATGAGCAAGAAAGTGCTATTTTCTCCTCTCATGCCTGAAACTGAAGTGTGTGAAAAACACCTAGAAAAATTTCTCTTCTCTGACTGTTCCAATCTCCTGTCAAAAATATGGAAGAGCCAAGTATCACATAAAAAAATTTGAAATAACATTTCACATGCAAGCTAAATAAATCCCAAAATATATTTTCCCTCTTCTGAAGTGATCAGAAGCAAACAAAATTGTCTTTGAAAACAGTCACATTTCCTGATACGCAAGATCAGTCCAGATTCTCATTTTAGCAGAAGCAGTCAGTTTCTCCTCACTACCTCTTCATTATTTCAGCATTGCCAGTTCTTGTCCGTATTTGTCATTGCAGAGGGAAAGATTGTGTTAATGTTATTAGCAACTACAGTGCTGAACTAAGTAACGGTGCCATAAGAAAAATGTTTAATGTACAACTATCATAAGGCAACATGACACCATAGATAGGGGCATTTTACAGTTATACAACTTTGAAGCAAAATGTTTCAGAAGTCAACAAGTCAGTATTTAATAAACAAAATTTGCTAATATTTCTGTGATGGAAAGAAACAAATCACACTTGTAGAAACTTCCATAACTATGTTGAACTTTTCAGAAACTGGCATCACAAGCCAAGGTATGCAATGCTAATATCAACTTATTCGAGTTTCACTCTCAACTTCTAAAATGGCCATTCCTCTCTGCAATTCAAAAGAAAAAACACACTAACCATGAAACTGAGAAACGTCACTTTTTTAATCAAAAGCTAGTATCACTGAATAACTGCAGCTTGGAAAGTTATTATCCACTACCTATCAGCCAAGCTACTAGAGATATGCTCTTCAACATAATTAAGCATGATTAACAGTCATGATGTTTTGAGCTAAATACATTTTACTTTGTTATAATTACTATTTAAGAATTCAGTTCAATCTCCCTACAAAAAAGGCATCACTTGAGTAGTTCTTCAGGCTGTTTTTCTAGGCAAGATCTACAGAACTGTGAAGAGGTTAAAGTAAATGATTAATTTTAAAAGTTCATTTGAATCATAAAAAGTCTGCATAATAAATGTATAAAATTTTACATAAGACATTTTTAGTGCATTTAACAGCCCAGCAACATCTCTACCTTGCTGTTGCCAAAACATATTCATGACGTGGGGACCAAGACACTGCCAGTACTTCTTGCCTGTGACCTAAAAATTATATAAAAAAAACTTATATGCACCATTTTATGTAAATAACTAAAAGCAAATACTTAGTTCTATGGGATGCACCACTCAAGAACGATAATCTAAACTGTAATATAAATTTGAATTTTGTGAAAACATATTATTTTGGGCTTATCTTTATTCCTTTTGGCTCAAATGGGATTGTAGTGAGCTGAAGGTGATAGATATATAGAGTATTACATGTATATACCCTTTGATAACAAAGATGGCTTTACCCATACAAAATGAATTGTAACAGTCTCTGCTACTGAGCTTACTTTAAATACTGTTATAAATTTAGTATTAGCACTGGTGTTCTTACACACAGAAAGAACTTTCCATTTGTTTTTTTCTTCAAATCCTTTCAAGATGTTTAATAAAAAGTGTATTTGTGTTACGTACTTAACAGTAAAACTTTGTTCAGCTTATCCTCACTGTTGTCTTTCCCCCTATTTAGGTCTGAAATACTAGGATATTAAGATAAATGTCTTTTTAGCAATGACATACCCTGTGTAGCTTGGTGGGAAGTAATATATACATATATATACACACACACATACTTTAAAACTTGGAAAGTTTTAAAAACTTTAAACAAATACTGACAACAGGAAGCATAAGGCATCCTAAACGGAAAAACTGCAATCACACTTCACGAAGCAATAGAAACACATTGCTGAAAAATAAACTAACACAAATACAATTTTGTTAATGCAGTTTAGAGCTATGCAAAACACTTCATCTCTGGTACATCTTCTAGCAGAAGGTTTTTCCACTACCTGAAGTAATTAAAGGGCTGTAATGTCCAGGATAATGGAGAAAATCTCCATAATACAGGTACTACAGGATAAACTTGGAAGACTCAAGGCAGAGACACCTATTTGAGGATTGTTTTTGTTTCTGCACACTCTAGCACTCTCAGTTCCAGAAACAGAACACCAAGATGCCCATTGTTGCCAACTCATTTCAGAAGGACTTAACAGCTCAAGCTCTGCATCACATGAAAGCACCTAGGCTGCTTTCAGACTTTTGCTGCCAGTGAAGAACAAAGCTTCATTTGCACACTGATGTGTCTCAGCTAACGCTTCCCTACAGTTTCTAGATCAGATCTGGCACTTGCCCTGCTGGTTTGAAGCACGAAGATTTACCTTGTAATTGCCTTCACTTCAGCATGTGTATGTGTACTCATTTTCCAAAAAGTAATACATTAGAGAAAAGTCATTAAGGGCAAATTGTGATTAAGTGCAGAAAGCAATGGATTATGGAACAATAAATCTCTGTGTTATTCAAAAAATCTCTAGGTTGTTCAAGACCAGGTAGGATGGGGCCCTGGGCAACCTGGTCTAGTGGGTTGCATCATTTCCCATAGCAGGAGGATTGGAATTAGATGATCTTTAAGGTCCCTTACAACCCAAGCCATTCTATGATTCTACACAAAGTTAACATCTTGCCTGTTAAAAAAACACTACCCCATATTGAATTTTCATGAACACAAGCCTGATGCCTATACTTATGATGTAATCAACAGTAATCACTATTACAGGATCACAGAATCATTAAGAAACCTCTAAGATCATCAAGCCCAACCATCTACCAATCACCACCACGTCCTCTAAACCATGTCCCTAAGTACCTTATCTATATGTTTTTTAAACATCTGTAGGGACGGTGACTCTACCCCTCCTTGGTAACCTGTTCCAAGATTTAACAACCCCTTCAGTGACAAAATTTCTCCTTATATCAATATAAGCCTTTCCTGCTGCAACTGGAGGCCATTTCCTCTTGTCTTCTCACTGTTAATCCCCTGTACCTTCTCTTCTCCAGACTAAACCACCCCTTAGCCACTCCTCATAAGGGTTATTCTCCAGACCACTCACTAGCCTTGTTGCTCTTCTCTGGACACATTCTAATGCCTATATCCTTCCTGTAATGAGGGGCCCAAAACTGAACACAGTATTGTAGGTGCAGCCCCACCAGCACTGAGTACAGGGAGATGATCACCTCTCTGGTCCTATCGGTCACACCATTTTTGATACAGGCCAAGATGCTGCTAGCTTTCTTGGCCACCTGGGCACACTGCTGGCTCATGTTCAGTCAGCTATTGACCAGTATCCCTAGGTNTTATCTATATGTTTTTTAAACATCTGTAGGGACGGTGACTCTACCCCTCCTTGGTAACCTGTTCCAAGATTTAACAACCCCTTCAGTGACAAAATTTCTCCTTATATCAATATAAGCCTTTCCTGCTGCAACTGGAGGCCATTTCCTCTTGTCTTCTCACTGTTAATCCCCTGTACCTTCTCTTCTCCAGACTAAACCACCCCTTAGCCACTCCTCATAAGGGTTATTCTCCAGACCACTCACTAGCCTTGTTGCTCTTCTCTGGACACATTCTAATGCCTATATCCTTCCTGTAATGAGGGGCCCAAAACTGAACACAGTATTGTAGGTGCAGCCCCACCAGCACTGAGTACAGGGAGATGATCACCTCTCTGGTCCTATCGGTCACACCATTTTTGATACAGGCCAAGATGCTGCTAGCTTTCTTGGCCACCTGGGCACACTGCTGGCTCATGTTCAGTCAGCTATTGACCAGTATCCCTAGGTCCTTCTCTGCCAGGCAGCAATCCAAGCACTCTGTCCCAAACCTGTATGGGGTTGTTGTGACCAAAGTGTAGGACCCAACACTTGGCCTTGTTGAAGGTCATCCCATTGGCCTCAGACCACTGATCCAGCCTATCCAGGTCCCTCTCCAGTGCCTCCCTACTGTCAAGCAGATCAACACTCCCTTCTACCTTGGTGTTGTCTGCAAACTTACTGAGGGTACACTCGATCTCCTCATCCAGATATTGAACAGAGCCAGCTCCAACACTGAGCCCTGGCGAACATCACTCATGACTGGCCACCAACTGGACTGAACTCCATTCACCACTGCTAGTCTCTGGGCTTGGCCCTCCAGCCAGTTCTTTACCCAGCAAAGAGTAAATCTCTCTGAACCATGAGCTGCTAGCTTCTCCAGGAGAATACAGTGGGAGACAGTGTCAAAGACTTTACTAAAATCCAAGAAAAAAAAACCAACTTATAGCCTTCCCCTTGTTCACTAGGTGGGTCACCTCATCACAAAGGAAAATCAAGGTCAAGCAAAACCTGCCTCTTGGGGAACCCATGCTGACTGGGCGTGATCCCATGACTGCCCTGGACTTGCCATATGATTGCCGTCAAAATGATCTGCTCCATAACCTTCCCTGACACTGAGGTCAGGCTGACAGACCTCTAGTTACAGAATCACAGAATCACCAAGGCTGGAAAAGACCCGCAGGATCATCAAGTCCAGCCTATGACCCAATAGTTCCCTAGATATTCCTTCTGACCCTTCTTGTATATGGGCATCACACTGGCAAGTCTCCAGTCATCTGGAACCTCTCCAGGACTGCTGATAAATAACAACGAACAGCTTGGTGAGCACCTCCACCAGCTCTCTCAGTATCCTTGGGTGGATTCCATCCAGCCCCATGGACTTGTTACTATCTAAGTAGCAGGTGGCTGACTACTACCTTCTGGATTAAGGGGGCTTCACACTGCTATCCATTCCTGTCTTCCAGTTTAGGGGGCTGAGTAGCCTGAAGATAAATGATCTAACTGTCAATAAAAATCACTATTGATTACATCATGCAAATGTCCAAACATCTGTAATATCTGTTCATTAATTAGTATTTGTATTCTCCAATTCATTAGCACTAGTCTAACACCCAGAAGAACCTTCTGCCACAGTGTAACCTTCACAAATGACAATAAATAAATCAGTTCTGTTACTTACAAAGAACACATTGTATACAGTGTTTCTTTACAGAACTTGTTTTACTCAAAGTAGTTATTGTTAACATTTATGTTTCAGACTAAAATGTACCCTGCAGAATATGAGAACAGGATCCAGACTTCAAGTCACAGAGCTTTACTTTGGGGCTTTTGGTACCAACTGTAACAAGAGAAACAAAGACAGCTATAAAAAAAACAATCCAGCTTTTGCAAGAACAACAACAAAAAGATCTTAGCAATGACAAAGAAATAGAAGAAAAATGTTAGCTGCATAATAATTCATGTAGCCAGAGCATTCTATCAACACATTTACATTCTTAGTCCAACTAAATTTACCACATAAAAAACATTTAGAAACTGGGGGTAAACAGGACAGTACTTACGAAACTTTAAAATATCTCCTCTTAAATTTTTTTTTTGTTAAATAGTTAAATTGTGTAAACATAAGCAATACGCACACACACCCCAATCACACAATTTACTATGTTTGGATCTAACAACTTTTAAATGTTAACATTTGTAATGAAAGGTAATTAATTACAGCTAGGAAATTTTATCTAGAAGAATTGATTGATGCACTATTTCAGAAGAACAAATGAGAACATCACAGCTAATCGGTAATACTTCATTTTACCAATGATCTTATGTCTTATAAAGACTCAAATTATGCAAAGACAAGAGAGAGGAGCAAAAAAACCCTACTGAATATTACTTGCTACTATACCTCCAAAATACACAGCACACTTTTTAAAAACATACATACCTGCTATTAAACAATGCTTTGTGGCAACTGGAGACATGTGATGGCTATAGACTGTTCCCTCAAAGTGAAATACATCTGCAGGCTGGTAATAAAAGGATCAAATCTATCATAAGTATGCTTTTAGACTGTACATCTCATTATTAATTATTTTTCAAGTAGCAGTTACAAATGAGACTAATGTAAATATTATTATACTAACAATAACTCTCCTAGTTAGAAACCAGATCAGGCAAACATTGCAAAATAAGTCTGATTCCCACTAGAACAACTATGTCAGAGCTCAGAGATGACCTAAAAGAAAGACTAAGAAAACTGGCTAATCAGATCATGAACAGGAATTATTACAAAATTAGCAAAAATTATAAAAGGTAGCAAAAAAATCCAGCAAACAAGATGGTTGTAATATGGAGATATTAGTCAACAGGAAGGAGGCAATTAAGACTAAATTTAGAAGCCCCTTATCATTCACAAATATCACATACTACCTTCAACTCCTCAAAAAAACCCAAACCAAACTCATACAAAATTGCTGCCTCCCTTGTGAGTGTTAAAAATTACTGAAATATAATATTGGCTTTAGTAATCAGTACAATTACCATCAAGCATAATTACTTTTGCTGTCTCATTTTAAAACATTGTGTCTAAAAAATCTAAACCCCAAGCTGTCTTGTGTTTTCAAATACACCATGTAGTGGAAGAGCAAGTCAAACAATAACCTTCACATGCCCACTGTCACTTTTAAGTGATACTCTCAGAACTATATGGAAAGTAAATTGAATTACGAGAAGATTCAGCAACTGCAAACACAGCTTCACATCTCATGAAGTTAAGATTTATTCCTTATTCCATGACTAGGAAAAGAGACTGACTTTTTTGGAAATTCTTTCACTATGCATGAAACAACACTCAAATAGCATCAGTGTAAATCCATTCATGCAATAAACAGGACAACCTGCAGTAATGAATTCATATTTCATCAGATGTGTAAATTAGTAAGCCAAAGCAACATGAAATCCTACATAATCTGTTTAACAACTTCAGTTACATAGGTTAGCATTTTCTTACTGGTTTCTCTCATTCTCCACTGATTTTTAGAGATGGTAAATATAGCACTTAAACCAGCAGAATTTTGGACCTAGTGACCCAGAATGCCAAACCCACTAGTTCTTCAAAAGCAGTATTCAGGCCTTGGTTACTAAAGATAATAAGCCCTGCTGTACATTACTAGTACACTCAACAATCCCCAACAACAAAGTTCAGACCAGTTCTTGGTTGACAATTTTACACAGCACAAATTCAACTAGTTGTATTCCTGTTCACATCAAAAGGAATTGTCCCAAGGGTTCCAAGCTCTCATACAGTTTAGACATTCAGGATTTCAGAAACAGACAGGTGCACACCGAGGTATGCAGGAACACCAGAACCATGCTACCCTGCTGCTGCACCCACAGCTCTAACAATTGTATGGTTTTCATCCTTCTGGATACTTGGTCCTGTTCAGCTCTGGACGAAATGCAGATGAGGAATGAGTAACATGTACACAAAGAAGCCTGTGAGCTGTAGAAATGCTCTTACTTGTAAAGTATTTGTATCCCAAATTTTCAAGGTTTTATCAAAAGAGCTGGATGTAAACATGCCAGTATCATGAGGATACCACTGGACTGTCTCCACACTGAATCTATGTACATCGGGATGGTTCCTAAAATCAAGGAAAAGATTCCAACTGGTTAGAGACTTCATAACCATCTTTAGTTGTCTTGATATTCAATGACAAGTTGAAAAACAATTTGAACTTTTAAAAAAATTTTACTAAAGTTTTGAATCAACCTATGTTAATTACTTTAAAGAGTCTTCATTTTTAAGAGGCTCTTTACCTCTCAAAACATGGTATCTGTAGCATATCTCAGGTTAAGACACTCAATCTGAGGCAGAAAAGGCACTAAAGCCTCTTGAAATTTTAAAATTCTAATGTTTAAAGATCTAAAGAAGTACCTGTACCTGAAGCTGGTACTGTTCAGTTACTCTCAAATGCCAGCCACAGGACAGCATGGATTATATGAAACCATGTCAGCATGGCTTTATGAAGGGCAGGTCCTGTTTAACTAACCTGATCTCCTTCTATGACTGGGTGACCCGCTTACTGGATGAAGGGAAGGCCGTGGATGTTATTTATCTGGATTTTAGTAAAGCGTTTGATACAGTTTCCCACAGCATTCTCCTAAAGAAATTAACTGCTCTTGGCTTGGATGGGTATATGCTCCACTGGGTTAAAAACTGGAGAGATGGCAGAGTCCAAAGAGTTGTGGTCAATGGAGTGAAATCCAGTTGGCAGCCAGTCACGAGTGGGGTCCCACAGGGCTCAGTACTGGGGCCACTCCTGTTCAACATCTTCATTAATGACCTGGACCAGGGGGTAGAGTGTACCCTTAGTAAGTTTGCAGATGACACCAAGCTGGGTGGCAATGTCGATCTGCTTGAGGGTAGGGAAGCTCTGCAGCGGGATCTAGACAGGCTGGATGGCTGGGCCAAGGCCAATTCCATGAAGTTCAATAAGGCCAAATGCCGGGTACTGCACCTTGGCCATAACAACCCCCAGCAGCGCTACAGGCTCGGGGAGGAGTGGCTGGAGAGCTGCCAGGCAGAGAGGGACCTAGGGGTGCTGATTGACAGCCGGATGAACATGAGCCAGCAGTGTGCCCAGGTGGCCAAGAAGGCCAATGGCATCCTGGCCTGTATCAGAAACGGTGTTGTCAGCAGGAGCAGGGAGGTGATCATGCCCCTCTACTCAGCTCTGGTGAGGCCTCACCTTGAGTACTGTGTCCAGTTTTGGGCCCCTCACTACAAGAGGGACATTGAGGTGCTGGAGAGAGTACAGAGGCGGGCTACCAAGCTGGTAAAGGGCTTAGAGCATAAGCCTTATGAGGAAAGACTGAGGGATCTGGGCCTGTTTAGTCTGGAAAAGAGGAGACTGAGGGGAGACCTCATTGCTCTCTATAACTACCTGAGGGGAGGTTGTAGGGAGGCAGGAATTGGTCTGTTCTCCCTGGTAGAGAGTGATAGGACAAGGGGAAATGGATTGAAACTGCGCCAGGGGAGGTTCAGGTTAGATATTAGGAGGAATTTCTTTACTGAAAGGGTTGTCAGCCATTGGAACAGGCTGCCCAGGGAGGTGGTTGAGTCACCGTCCCTGGAGGTGTTTAAGAGACGGCTGGATGTTGTGTTGGGGAGCATCATTAAGTGGGGTGATAGGGCTAGGAAAAAGGCTGGACTCGATGATCTTCAAGGTCTCTTCCAGCTGTAACTGTTCTATGATTCTATGATTCTATGTAAAGCTCTGTGTTGACTCCCTTATCAGACCCTCAGCAGGCCCAGTCAAGACCCTACTCAGCATCGAAGGGCCTCTACCAAGGGCTTACTCTTTAAGCAACTTTAAGATCAGAGTTGTGTCCTCCAAACTTGGAACACAGACAAACGTTTGCAACAAGTCATTATCACATGCTTCAAAGACAGAAGCCAGATATTGGAAGTGTCTCTTACTGGTAATTATAAATTAATTTATGATATCAGGAACTTTGCCTGAATATTATTCCAATATCTGAAGTTCTATCTGTAGATAATTAGCTACAAGAAGTATTTAACATACTGGGAGGCCACATTAACACCCAGAATAAATAATTAAGGCAAAACCACTAGTGTTATTTTAAGCAATAATAATAATAGGCCTATCATTTAGAACTTTGTGTCACATAAAATCAGATTCTACTAGTACAATTTATGCCTCTAATCAACCCAAAAGAAATAAAAGTTGCATCTATGCAAATTAGCATAGCAATAAACCACCACAAACTATGCTCATTAACAGAATTTTCAAGTATGGAACATTTCTATTGACCTAACTGAAGTTAAAAATGTCATGATTATAGCACAGATTTGCCAGTTTTTATGTTTTTGCTAGAAGACTTAATGCTCTTAATGGACAAATTTATACTGCCCACAGAGAAAATATGACAAATCAATAAAAGCTTTGAGATTATGCACAGTATGGTAGTAAGATGTTTTTCAGAAAAGTATGTCCTATTTTTGTCAGTAACACATCTGTCTTCATTCAGACATGTCCCTAAGATGGTCTGTATTCATTACTTCTGTACCTGGTGAACATCTGGTGAACTTAAAAAAGGAGCAGGCAGAGGGGAAACAAAACCAATAACTGCAAATCTGTATTAGACTTTTCTTTTGTAAAATCCAGACGACAAGAGTTATGCAAATATGATTTTCCTTTTACCTAAATACATAATTATTCAAAGATACATTACATATTTGGGAGATACAAGGAGTATTTCTACAACAGTCCAAAAATTACTTTCTCATAGTTAGTGGCATAAAGCCAGCAAATTTCAGCATAAAACAGTAAGAAAACTCATAGGTGAGGAACTATGACCTGGAAGAGGTTTTTTTTTTTAGTTTTGTTTTTGTGTTTCTTTTTCTAGTGTTAGAACTATGAGATTAGCATACTAATTCTGACATTTTTGTGGAGCCTACAGCAACATAAGCTTCTCTCTTTCCATATGAGTAGAATGAATATCCCTCCATTTTAACTTTTGAACTGCCAAAGATTTGCTCAAACGCTATCCCAGAGTCATTGTATATATACTGTAACTGCTAGAGTAGACAAACCAAGAAAAAACAGTTAGGTCCTGCTACTTAATAAAGCACATAAATCCCCACAAAGTTTCCTGCCTTTTCTTTCACACACCAAAACCCATAATGCATCATGCTAGCCTTCAATGATTTCTGACACAAAGACTTTGTTTTATCCTTGAAATAAGAACACACTTTCATTTGTGAGTTTAATGCTAATCACACAAAGGATATCACTGTGAACTCTTAGTAGAATTTCTGCGTACCTACCTTCCCACAGAACAAAGTGCTTTACATGTGTAATTAGGTTTTCTGCTCAAGTTCTCAAGGTCATAAAGTACAATAACGCCATCTGATCCACCAGATAACATGCTGAAACCATAAATAAAGCACAGAAGTT
This sequence comes from Bucco capensis, assembly GCA_013396975.1. Lineage (NCBI taxonomy): Eukaryota > Metazoa > Chordata > Aves > Piciformes > Bucconidae > Bucco > Bucco capensis. The sequence continues at coordinate 9,997 of VWZO01020534.1, read as the reverse complement.
ACGATACCCATGATATCAATATGCTCAATGTAATTGAGTGTTCAGCAAGAAAAGAAATTCACAGTAACAAAACACAGTGAAATACTTATATAAATCTTTACCAACTTAAGTATATACTTACTATCTTCCCTCAACAGGCTCAATATCAAGGGTGTTGATACCACTCCCATGTAGTCTTTCCACATCTCTATCCTTATTTAATTCCAAACTTAGAACCCTTAAAAACAACAAAAAAGACGTATGAACAATGAGAACAACAGAATTGTAGAATGTTACTATGTAGCTCTGAAGAGCCCAAATGATAGTTTTGTGCTTCCTCCATGCATTTAACCCATTCCTGCTAGGCACAGTCTGAAAATCACTTAGGGTCTTCTGGGGCCCCTGNCAACTACCTGAAGGGAAGTTGTAGTCAGGTAGGGGTTGGGCTCTTCTCCATGGCAGCTAGTGACAGGACAAGAGGCCATGGCTTGAAGTTGCAGCAGGGGAGGGTTAGACTGGACATTAGGAAGCACTTCCTCACGCAGAGGGTGATTGGGGTCTGGAATGGGCTGCCCAGGGAGGTGGTGGAGTCACCATCCCTGGAGGTGTTTAAGAAAAGATTGGATGTGGCACTGAGTGGTATGGTTTAGATGTTGAGTGTATAGGGTCATAGGCTGGACTTGATGATCCTGGGGGTCTTTTCCAGTCTTCGTGATTCTGTGATCTAAGAGAAGGACACTCTAATAAAACCTACATCCTAAGGACTTCGCTGCCAGCGTCCAAGCTTGCTAGGCCCTGGCAGATGAACCTTAGGACTAAAGGGTGAGTCCAGCTCTGCGCATGCTGTGTCTCATCTAAAAAAAATCCGCTGCGCAGGCTCGAGGGTGCTATCCGCTATCCTCTTTTTATCAGCACACTTGTAAAAGGCGCTGATGAAGAACGTGGATGGAGCCCTCCCTGGATCTTCGTTCGTGAAGCCTAGCCATACATAACCCATTCCTGTTATTTTCTGCAAAATCAGACTTGTAGATATGGTACAAAGCCAGAAATAAGGCCTGTGAAGTTAGCAGAAAGGTATTTTATGTTGTTTGGAAGCCAAAAGAGAAATAGGTGCAAAGAAATAGCAAACCTGCATTTGGGGTCAACACATGAAACAAAAAATGGAATGTAATTTGAAAGCATTGAGCAAAAACAACACTAAGAAACAGCTGTAGATGCAACAAACACCAGTTACATTTAAGCTTTTTCATGTACCATCCTTCTAATCTTTATCCCACTTGAAACTACTGACATCTGGTGGACAGATCCATTAAGTTTAACAAATTACAGTATTTGCTTTAAGGAAACAATGTTTTTTAGTTGTTTTCTGTAACATTAAATGAAAACTATGCTATCCATATAACGAAGCTTCCAAGACAAACTTTTCTGAGCTGTAATTATCACCTTATACTACTTAGTAGTAGCCTATATCTTTAATTAGGCTAACATTACATAATTAGGAAAGAGAGAGGCTCTGCTTCCACAAACCATACTACCTGACATAAGTGTTACAAGATGATCAGAGCTCCCTTCAACACCATTTTGTAAAAACCACTATCAACAAAACCATACCTAAGTAGATATCTGAAAAGCTGTAAGGCAAAATGTCCCTACTCAGCTGCAGCCTGAGTAGCAAAAATCTTGAAGTGAGAATCTAAGTCTCTTACAGGCAGACCTCCAGTACCATGTCTACAGGCATGCTGCAAAAGTAGTAAGTCATTCAAGCTATTTTAAAACATGTGAAATATAATAATGCAAAAATTCACCTAGAATAAGAATTTTAACATATAGAAGATAACTTCTGAGCTTAAGGCTGAATTTTAGTGAAGCAATAAATCCCCCTAAAGAAATGTTTTACAATATAGCTATAAACACAATCTACTGAAGATTACAAATTACTTGTTTTTTAAGTAAAAATTAAAATGCTTAGGAAGGAAAATGTTAGGTAGAAAATTCTCAAAGTAACTTAAATGTAACTTAAGTTTATAGGGTAATTTAAATTCTGCCCACTGTGCTTTCATTCTTAACACCAAATGCTACATGAGTGCTGAGGGCACAGAAAGCACGCAGTCGTTTTATCAAAATGCACACAGAAAGGAGCTTCCTGAATCAACAAAGCTTATTTAAGTTTTAAAAAATTCCTTACAAGGATATAGCCCTAAAGCCTGTAAACCATCAAGATAAAACCTTCCTGCTGGTGGAGTTGTGTGAGTGACTGAAGTGAGGTTGGCTTTATTGGATTTATCTTGAGATATAACTGCAGAACTGGTTCTCTGGCAACAAGCAAATATCGTGTTATAATAGCAGGAACAACATTAATATTAATAAGCCTCTCTAAGTAGTAGTTTATACAAGAGCTGTTGGGAACTTAATCTGCATCTAATTCTTCTGACTACAGGCCAAGCTTGGAAGGAGGGAGAACAAACTGATGCAGGCACACACGCACCACGTAAATCTTGTTTCTTCAAAGTAGAGCATAGCCGCAAACAAATGGAAACGTGGTGAAACCTTTAAGATAGCAGTAATAGAGAGGTACTGTTTACTACCCTGTCCCTACTCAGCCTACCAAAGCACTATTATTCAGTCCGCACCAGGGCTATTGCACACACGTAAACAAACAAAAAAAAACTTCGAGACGAGGACAGCAGACAGAGAGGAGCCTCCATCGGGGACCCTGGGCCGGTCCTAGCAGTTTTCGGCTCCTCTCCCCCGCAAGCACACAGCGGGGCAACAGCGGTGCTAAGCCCCACTCTTCGGGCCAGAACGGCAGCCAGAGTGTCAATGAGCCCCACCCCCGGCTGGCCTAGTTTAGGTGTGACGAGAGTTCCCCGTCAGGGCGGAGTCAGAAGCTGCCGCCCCGCGGACTTAAGGTGGGCGCTCCTAAGCCTCCCCACGCAGCGCACCCCCACCCCAGTCCCGGCTCCCCACCAGACCCTGCTACCTCCGAGTGGACTCGGTCCGGCGTAGCCGCACTGGATCATCGAGCCCAATCTGACGGGCCGAAATAAAGCCCAACATCGCGGAAGCAAGAAATCACCCAAAACCACTCCGCCATCTTTGGCCAGGGGTAGCCGAGATTGGCTCGGGACACGCTGGCGTCCACCAATGGCAAGTGGCAATGCTGGCATGCCCGCCACCGATGGGCGGGGTAGGGCAGGCTGACGCACATACTAGGGGCAGAGCCTCTTGGCGGTGACGACCTTGGCGGCGGCAGCACTGCCGGGATGAGCTGGTCCTGGCAGGTATTGCGCGCCCTGCGCCTGCGGCTCTTCGGGCCCACCAAGGAGCTGGTGGGTACTGACCAGTTTGGCAACAAGTACTACCGGGTGCCCAAGCACGAGACGCGCGCAGGTAGGCATGGAGGCCGCTCCAGAGGGGCGAGAGGCTGCCCGCCTTGGCCGGGTGCCTGGTGGGCCGGTGTCGGTGGGCTCAAGTCAAAGTGCGTGAGGAGCTATGGGCTCATGTACGTACAAGTGCCCAGGCTTGCTGCCGCTACCCGCCGTAGTTTAGACCCTGCTGGCAGCTAAGCCTCACACAGCTGCTCACGCACTGCTCCCCCACCACATCCCTCCCCTCAGAGTGGGATGGGAGGAGAAGCGGGAGCGAGGTGCCGTACGCTGTGGGTTGAGATGAGAGTTTAATAGAGCAATCCAGAGAACGCAGAAATAACAAGACTAACAAGAAAACGAATAAAGAAATACATAAAGAAGCAATCAAAAACAAGACTCACTGATGCCACATGCCGAAAACGGCTGCAAGCACCCATGGTAGCCTCACCCCGTTAGACAGCAGGCATGACATATGTGGGGTTTTGAAAACCCCATGGGCTTATAAATGCTATCTAAAACAAAAGTGGCATTACCAAGTTTCAGTTTTAAATGTTGTTGCTCGTAATTGAGTGTAATTGATTTCTGTGGGAAAGCTTTTGTTTATGAAAAGTACCCATTCACATTTGCTTAAAAGTCCTGTATCTTGTGTATTCTTTCTCAACAAACCAGAAATGTGCAAGTAGGAATCCTTAGAAGAAAAAGATAGTGAGTTTTCAATTGCATGAAACATATAGGATATCTTAAATCTTATTGAATCCAGACTTCAATATAACTATATTCATTTTTAATGGAAGTTAGGGAAAAAATATGATTCTGTTGAGATTAAAGTTCTCTGTGATTGTTTTTGTAGCTGGTTGTTTTCTGTGGCCTGTTACCTTGTGCATCACAAGTGTAGAGCAGAATTTCTATTTTTTGTCCAGTTTTGCTATAAAGTAAAATTTTGTGTTGGAGACTAGATGGAAACATTCCTGTAATGCTATATAGTGAATAGGAGAGAGTGGAATCAACATCTCTCCAAAGCACATCTTCTGAGGTTAGAGCAGTGATTTTCTAACTTTAAACACTCATCATCATGGCTAGGCTTCGTAAATGAAGATCCAGGGAGGGCTCCATCCACACTCTTCATCAGCGCTTTTTACAAGCGCGCTGATGGCTGAAAAGGCCAATGCGGGACAGACAAGAGCTGTTGCAAAAGGCACAGCAGAAGGACTCCTTAGGAGGCATAACCTGCAAGACACGGTTCTTTATATGCTGTCTTTTCTCCTCAAGGGTGATACTGCGTGCCTTCTCAAAAACATCCTCGGCATTAAAAATAGTGTGTCTCCAGACCTTCCAATTGGAGGGCAGAGTAGACCAGTTAAGGTGATCAATATGGCCAAGGCTGAGATGTTGTTT
>VWZO01020533.1:3070-26232 GCA_013396975.1 Bucco capensis | reverse complement strand
AAGACCCTTACTAGCCTCCCTTCCCACCAACACTGATGTCTCCTCCCACAGTTTGTCAGATGAAAGACTGCTGATATTATTATCCCCCTCCCTGTCATACTTAGTTTAAAGCCCTGTTGATTAGTCCTGCAATCTCCTGGGTAAAGACCTTTGTTCCCCTTTGAGAAATATCTTCTGTTTGGTGTCAATAGTCCCAGTGTTGTGTAGGCCAAACCATTGTTGAAGAACCCAAATTTGTGGTGGTGACACCAGTCACGGAGCCATGTGTTAATGGAGTGGATGCAGTTGGTCAGTGGAGTTCATTCTAGCTGGTGGCCAATGGTGTTCCCCAGGGCTCAGTGTTGGGGAAGCTCTGTTCAATGTGTTTATCAATGATCTAGATGAGGGGATTGAGTGCACCCTCAGTAAGTTTGCAGATGACGCCAAGATAGGAGGAAGAGTCGATCTGCTTGAGGGTAAGGAGGCTCTGCAAAGGAGCCTGGATAAGTGGGATTCATGGACTGGGACCAATGGGATGAGCTTCAACAAGGCCAAGTGCCAGGTCCTGCACTTTGGTCACTACAACCCCATGCCAACATTATAGGCACTGGGCAGAGCCTGGCAGAGAAGGACCTGGGTGGGGGTACTGTCTGATAGTCCACTGAAGATGAGCCAGCAGTGTGCTCAGGTGGCCAAGAAAGCTAACAGCATCTTGGCCTGCATCAAAAATAGCATGACCAGTAGGACCAGAGAAGTGATCATCCTCCTGTACTCAGCACTGGTGAGGCCACACCTAGATTACTGGGTTCTGTTTTGGATCCCTCATTACAAGAAGGACACAGAGGCATTGAGTATGTCCAGAGAAGGGCAAGGCTAGTGTGAGGCCTGGAGCACAAGTCTTCTGAGGAGCAGCTGAGGGAACTGTTTCTTTTTTAATTTGGGGAAAAGGAGGCTCAGGGGAGACCTTATCACTCTCTACAACTCCCTGAAAGGAGGTTGGAATAAGATGGGGATAGGTCTCTTCTCCAGGATTAACAGTGAGAGGAGGAGAGGAAATGGCTTCAAGTTTCAGCAGGGAAGGTTTAGATTAGATTTAAGGACGAATTTCTTTCCTAAAGTGTCGTTAAGTCTTGGAATAGGCTGCCCAGGGAGGTGATGGAGTCACCATCCCTGGAGATGTTTAGGAAACATTTAGATGCTCTACTTAGGGCCATGGCTTAGTGACATGTTGGTGATAAGTATGGTTGGACTTGATGATCTTAGAGGTCTCTTCCAATCTTAATGATTCTGTGATTCTGCCAATTATAAGTCATTCCTGCACTGGATTGCTGGATTTTTTCTGTATTAATATATTGATGTTGGCTTATAGGGTGATGCTAGTGAAAGCAAGCGGTGAAGTGGTCACAGTAGCCTCCAAACAAACAGTTATGGGATGATTATGGATTGATAGGAGAAAATAGCAAATCCAATATCCTTTAATATCATATAAGCAGGTAAAGAGTGAGCTGGTCCTAAGGAAGATGTTGATCAAGAGTGAGGAGTTTTTAAATGAGGTATTCCCCAAGAAAGCAGAGAAAAGGGGATTGTAAATGAAGTACAGATTGAACCAATTGAAGTTTATAAAAGTCTGAACAAACATTAGTCTATTTAGAAAAATTAGTAGATATTTGCTAAGTAATTGTTTGTTTTGTTTTTTAGCAAAACCTTTTACTTCTAAATACAGTAAGGTTCTGTTTTGGAAGTGTCATGTTGAATGGATTACCATTAGCCATCTCGCTCTTGGAGAAATACACCACCAGTGAATATACAGACCTGTCATCAGCTCCTTCAAGAGAATCACATCTTTCTGTGCAGAAAGTGCTCAAGGCATGAGGCCTCGGTAGCAGGCCAAAGCTGTGTGAGCTAGCAAAGAACTCTTGTTGACCGAACAACTTGGTCATCGCTATCAGAAAGACTTCCTTTTGAGGTGGGTTAGATTTAACCTGACAAGCTAGAGGTGAATTCTGTATCTCCCATTGCCAATCTCTAGATACCCAGTACACCTCTCAAGTGTTTTATGGAAAGTTAGTAGCCCTGTAGGATACTGCTAACAGATTTATAAAATCTCCAGGTTTCTAATGTAGGCCAGGTTGAATTTCTGGCCTCCTAATGTTGGCTTTCTCACTTTATGTAGCTTGCTATGAAAAGATGCAAGAAACATTTCTAGATGAAGCCTTAACCCATTCCATGGTTTGTAATAGCAAATTAATCCACTTTTTCAAACACCTAATAGCTGTGGAAAAAATCAAGTAGCTTCCCTGCCCCCACATCTCAACTCTGTCTTTGAAATTCTTTCTCATACTGTGATGAGTATACTAATGAGAATCAAGTTTACTCTAAGGTCATAGACTATATGTATGTTTATGGCAGATTAATCTTTTTACTCTTTATCTCCTTGTTTAAACACCACAATCTTCAGGAAAACAATAATCTGGTTTGTTATGGTATACTGGTGTTTACTGAAGCTAAAAGATTACTTGATTCTTTCAGGTGAATGCTTCTGAATCTCTCTTTTCTGGACTCTATTCACTTTGGTCAATACAACCACCTGTGGTCCTAGTAAAATCTGTTAATACTCAGCAAAAGTAGCATTTCATTGTAGTATTAATTTTCTTGGGGTTTTATGATTGGTTTCCAAAATGCTTCTGGGTCCACTTGTGGTGGTTCTTCATCATAAGAATAGGGTAAAAAGGGAGGAAAAGATGCTGCATTAGTGATACAAGAAGAGAGAAAAGGAAGGGGGATCTGGAGTTAGTGTTTCTCCTTCCCTGCCAACTGAGAACAATGATCCCTTTTTCCTAGTGTGGTCAATAAGTAACACTGGCAAAAACCTTCAGCAAGATCATCTACCCTGATCAGCTAGGGATCAGAAAACCCAGAATAGCTGAATAGTGAAAAGTGGATTGTGGCAACAACTCCATTGTAAACATCCTACTAGACTCTTGTGTCAGGACCTTCACCTTCCTCTTTGGGAAGAGAGTTTTCATCTATCACAGCATGACATTTCAGGAATTAGAAAAGGAAGATGATCTTTCTGCTGCATAGCTTTCCTCATGCCTGCTCTACAGAGAAGATAAATGCCAGTGTAATGAGAACTGACCCTTCAGTGTAGCTGATCACATCTTAATGATTTGTGGATTCAGCCCTTACTGTTAATCCAGTCAAAGTACCTGCACAGCCCTCATTGCTCCCTTCTCTGCTTTAGGAAATATACATCTACTCCTCCCAGATATCTCCTTGTTCATCAATGTGTCTGCGTTACTCTGGATTTACAAAGGGCTTGTTTTTCCATGCTTCCTGCTCTTTTACTAGGGATTTTTATTAGTAGTAGTAGGAGAGAAGTTGCTATATGCTACTTTTCCTCTCTCACTCTTATCTTTCTCAGAATCTGCCTCAGGAAATTTTATACAGGAGTCTAGGCTTTAGCTTTGCATTCTGAGCTGTTTCTTGTAAGAAAGATCACTGGGATTATGCCTCAAAGTTCCTGCATAGCCAAAAGAAATATTTATAAAAGTGTAGTACTGCCAAATATGGAAAGCCTGTAGTCAGAAATTATAAAGACTTGCTTAGAGTTAGCTATATTAGAAAATGTAATTCCCTGAAATTAAGGTGTCAGTTTAGAACTATATGTTTGACTGATAACAACCATATCATTGTTATAGCAAGTATGTGANAACCATTCTAGGATTCTATCCTATGATTCTATGATTGTAATATTATAATATGTGCTTGAGCAATGTAACTTTCATAATCTCAGCAGGATTATTCCAGCTCTGCTGCAGCCTCTCCATTCTGGTAAACACCAAACTATTACTTACTTATCTGCAACATGGACAAATCTAAGTAATCAGTTAAATAAAATGTTAATTGCAGATTCTTAGAGATAGACTAATTTATGATCCCTGGAGCTGCAGTTTGCTGCTCAAAACAGGACTTGGTCCAGTGAAGTTTTGCATATACCCAGGGATGGAGATTGCAGACTCCACAGCATCTTTGGACAAAGTGTTTTAGTATCTGATCACACTTACAGTGAAAGACATTTCTTTATATCTCATCAAAACTACCAGGTTCCAACTTGTGTTCAATCCTATCAATGCACATGCAGTTTACTGAACTGCTTCTGAGCTCTGTGGTTACCCAAGTTGGCAGCTTCAGAAACATTCTGATGCCTTTTGGCAGCATTTCTCTGTGGGCTGAGTGAGGCCATTTCCCTAGCTTTGAGCACTCTTTGTCCCTGCAAGAGCCAGCTCTCACAAATGGACCTGCAAGGAGAACAAAAGAGCAAGGGCAAGTATCCTGGCAGAAACCAAAACATAATAAGTAGTTTTAATATCTTCTAGGTCCTGACCCTTTCAAAAAAGTGGCTTTTAGGACTTGCTGGGAGATTTATCTACTTGTTTATTGTCCTGCAGTGTTTTAGAAGCTCTAGTTCTGCAAAATGTTATTATATTATTGTTCAGAGTAAGAGCAGACAAGGTCCTGTGACCTCATTCATGAAAAGGAGCTGAATAAAGAAAAATACTATGCAAACAGGAACCCAAAGTATAAATAATGAAATATATATTTGAAGATATTGTTTACACATCCTTGGAAAGATTTCCTAGAATTAATTTGTTTTCTGGACTCATCTAGGATTATATTCTTCTTCTTGCTGTTATTTTTATTATTGTTTTTGTTATTTAAAATGTGAGAAAATCCTTTCATACCTTAACTTCACTGTAGTATTATCAGCATTAATTCACAATAACAGTACAGAATAAGGTTTTAAACCTTCAAAATGAGCAATAATATCTGCCTACTTTTCCCCCCAGTGTTTCTTAAGATTAAAGTTCTGGATAACGTTTAACATGCCATGTTGATTTTCACTACAAATCTACCTTTATATTCAAACCTATTCAAGATGCTCTTTCCAACATTGTTGCTGCAATTTTAATACCAATATATCAAATGATTTTTTTCCTTTTTCCTGTTGATAGCTCTGCATTCCAAAGTGCTGCATTCCTTTCCAGACAAGTCAAATATAAATTATGAGTGCTTGTTTGCAAAGTCCAGAATTAGAAGTGTAATGAAGAAGCCAAAAATTAGGATTGAGTTTTGAGTTGAGCTCTCACAAAATCAAGTGAAATGATTATCAAGGAAAAACAAACACAAAGTATTTTGTGTTCCTAAAAGCTTATAAAAATTGTCCTATTTTTAAGAAGGGAAAACCATGGTAACTGTAACATGTCTGTATGTGTCCATGTGTGTCTGTGTTGAGGTTGTCACTTGGAATTTTTTTCCAGTGTGCCCTATTTTTCTTGCTTATGCTGTTTGTAGTCATTAAAAAAGTGAAAATGTGATATAGAAAATCAGTGGCAACTTCAGCTGCTCTTCAGCTGCTTTGGATTATTCTTCTAAAGTGGAGTAAGAAATAGGATGACAGTGCCTATAATGAAATTTAATGAAAGCAACATTTTTCTTTCTGATTGGTACCTGAGAGATATTCTAGGGCTCAAATTGAATAGTAATAGGTGCAACCTAAATTATTCAGGGTATTCATTGAGGAGTGACTAATCCACTATTTTTATTCTTTCTGAATACATCACTATTTCTCAGGCTCAATTTGCAAGGTTCTATTTGAAGTCAATGGACTCCAGAGTATAGATTGTAATCATCTAAAAAGCCCAATTCAAATTATTGGGTTATTGCATAGAGTGGGGAATAACTGAAAAAGATTTAAGCACTATTAGGGTTACCTTAATCATAAGAAAATATATGACACATTTGTTTTCAGTTGGTATAAGCTAAACATTCAGACATATCCACATTCAACAAGTGGAGGGAGGCTGCTTGATAAATATAGAAAATAGAGAGTAAGGGACCAGATTAAAAAAACAATATGATTTACCTATCTAATTATTGTAGATTTTTTTTTGGGGGGGGGGGTTGCCTTTGCAGGCATAGAAATAGGATTTGAAGACTACTAACACACCAGATTTGGGAAAGAATCAGAGAATCACAGAGGTTGGAAGGGACCTCTAAGATCAAGTCCAACTCTACCTATTAGTAACAAACCACTAAACCATGTCCCTAGGTAAAGCATTGTTTCTCATACCCCTCCAGGGATGGTGACTCCACCACCTTCCTGGGCAGCCTATTTCAAGACTTAACAACATTTTCAGTAAAGAAATTTCTCCTTAGATCTAATCTAAACCTCCTTTCAGGTAGTTGCAGAGAGAGATAAGGTCTTCCCTGAATCTTCTCTTCTCCACACTAACCAACCCCAGTGCCCTCAGCTGCTCCTCACAACACTTGTGCTCCAGAGCCCTCACTAGCCTCCTTGCCCTTCTCTGGACACATTGCAATGCCTCTGTGTCCTTCTTGGACTGAGGGGCCCAAAACTGAACCCAGTATTCTAGGTGTTCTGTTCTGTTTCTGTTCGTGCCTGAACAAAACCAAATGTTTAGCCAATTCTCTTTGTATTTTGATTCTATGGAGAACGTTTCCTGGAATACAAAACATCAGTTTTACAGTTTGAATATTTACTTTAAATATTTTGATATTTGGAAAGTATATGGAAAGAACACCTGCTGTAAGGATAGCTTTGATCTCCCTACCAGCTATATTCTTATTTACTTCTGGAGTAGCATGCATATTCTTGAATGCAGCAGGAATGCTTTTGTGTGCTGCTGAAGCACAACATGAAGTGTTTGCCACTTCAAAACTCATGTGGAAAACTCAGTATTCAAGATCCAATTAGTTTTCTAGGGATTGTGCTCTTTGCTTTTCAGTGTGCCTCCTTCTGAATAACATTTTGCTAAAAGGAGAGCATTTTTAATTAAACTCAACAATAAAATAAGTCTCAAAACAAGTATGCTATTATTTAAAGATTATTAGCTAGTACCTGATAACTCTTTTATTAATCTAGAGTAGAAGCTAAAATTGTAAGAGAAATGCAGCCTCTGACTTAAGATGTGACTTAGATTGAGTAAATTGGAAATCTGCAAGCATCTTAAACAGAGCAAATTCTGCCACTATGTCTACTTGAGAGCTTGCTAACATGATGTGCATCTTTCCCAGCTCCTAGATCAGGCACTGCCACCTCTGCATCCCTCACTTCTGCAGTCCTTGAGCTCTGAACCCCAAGAGCTGCAGAAGAGGCTGGGAAGAGACTTAAACATTCAGTCACAGGCTACCACCAAGTAGTTCATCTTGTCTTTTGATCTTGCATGATGTCTCCAGATCCGAGGGAGAAAAAGAATGTGTTCTTAAAAAGTCTTAGGCAGTGTCAAACTGTGTATTCCTAAATGAACAACCACAGAAAACAAGTGTTTCTCTCAGTACCTGTGTTCTTCCAGGAAAGCATAATTTTAACAGAAGTATGGAGTGTGGCTTTATCCTAAGTATCTTAGGTGTCTTTTAGTAGCAGTCACATAAAACACATGCTCTTTTGTACAGTCTTTTTAATATTTGCTTCATTTGTATCTTGAACCCAAGTTATGTTGTGAATGAATACATTAGGAAATAAAAAATCTATTCTTCGAAGATGTACAGTCAATAAATAATTCCTTCTTTTATCTGATTACACTTATTTTAATCTTATTTAAAGGTATCATAAGATAAATTATGATGAACTAGAAATATTCTACCTTCTGGTACTACCTTTTTCATTTTAATATGAAATTTCTGAATGCTTTCCATAACCCATTCAAGATCCTGTCATGTTTTTCATTAATTGCTTTTAAACTTGCAGCTGACTTCATAAATAACAGCTAGTTTTAATCTTACTGTAGGCAAAAACTGTTTTGCAAGGGAGACTATGTAGTCACCGAACCCCAGAATCCCAGTGTGGTGGGAGTTGGAAGGGATATCTGAGGATCAAGTAGTCCAACCTCCCCTGCTAAAGTAGGGTCACCCAGAGCAGGTTGCCCACAATCACCTCCAGGGACATTTGGAATCTCTCTAGAGAAGGAGACTCCACAACCTCTCTGTGCAGCGTAGGCCAGTGCTCTGGCAACCTCACAGCAAAGAACCTTCTCCTCATGTTCAGATGGAACCTCCTGGGTTCCAGTTTGTGCCCCTTTCCCCTTGTCCTTTCACTGGGCACCACTGAAAAGAGTCTGGCTCCATCTTCTTGCCCCAACACTTTAGCTCTTGCTCAACATTGAACAGATCCCCTCTGGCTCTGCTCTTCTCCAGGCTAAGCAGCCCCAGGGCTCTCAGCCTTTCATCTTCACAATGATGCTCCCTCAGCATCTTGGTAGCCTCTGCTGGACTCTCTCCAGTGACTCCTTGTCTCTCTTGAACTGGAATGCTCAGAACTGGACACAATACTCTAGATGTGGCCTCAGTAGGGCAGACTAGAGAGGGAGAAGAACTTCATTCAACCTACTGGCATCCCAGGAGATCATTGGCCTTTTTGGCCCCAAGTGTACATTCCTGGCTCACGTTTAACTTATTATTCATCATCACTCCCAGGTCCTTCTGCTCAGATCTGCTTTCCAGCAGGTCAGCCTCTAACCTGTACTGGTCCATGGGGTTATTTCTCTCCAGGTGCAGGACTCTGCACTTGCACTTGCTGAATTTCATTGGTTGTTCCTTTTTCCTAGCCCTTAACCCTTCATTAGCACTGACAAGTGCTGTGAAAGCTGTAGCACTACAAAATGAAGTTGAGGCTTCCCAGGGGGTACACCTCTCCCTGGCACTGTTTATATGCATTTTAATTCTCAGCCAATTCTAGACTGCCTGTGTATGGTTTCAATAGCTGTCAATAGCCTTCTCTACCTTATTAACATATGGGAGATGCCCTAGTGTTGAGCTGATTGATTAATTCCTGTTCAAGTTTTCCAGCCATTAAATTTAAATTGGTCATAGTTGATCTGTTCCATTTAATTTAATCCTACAATCTTTATGATTGGGAATTTTTGTCCCAAAGCCTACCTTAAATGTAAATCTCAGCTGGAAAAGCACTGTCTAAAGAGTCCTGTTGCACAGCTCTTTTCAGCAAAAAAACATTATAATTGACTCACAAGTTATTTCCTTACATTGATAAAGTCTTGGAGGTACAGAAAGACACAGGCACAGTCTGAAAATCACTTGGGGTCTCCTGTGGCCCCTGGTGCCATAACTGTGCCCACAGCAGAGGGAGCATTAAACTCATTGCCCACGGGAAAGGGTGCGGAGTGATACCCATGTTCCTAGAATCCTTGGATGGGTAGGATGAGCTCATTAGCCTTCTGGCAGTCATCCTAGGAGAAGGACAACTCTGATTCCAAACCCGGGCAGATGGAGCTCGTTTAGCCCTGGAAGGCCTTCCATCTAAGAGAAGGACACTCTAATAAAACCTCTGTCCTAAGGACTTGGCTGCCAGCGTCCAAACTTGCTAGGCCCTGGCAGATGAACCTTAGGACTAAAGGGTGGGTCCAGCTCTGTGCATGCTGTGTCTCACCTAAAAAAAAATCCATAGTGCAGGCTGGAGGGTGCTATCTGCTATCCTCTTTTTATCAGCGCACTTGGAAAAGGCGCTGAGGAGGAGCATGGATGGAGCCCTCCCAGGATCTTCGTTCGCGAAGCCTAGCCATACCATACCACAGAAAGACATTTTATTCTGGTTCTACAGCATATGGCACTGCAAGTTCAGGTATTTGAGCAGACCTGTTGTATGCTATTCTTGCAAAATTACTAAACACTAACCTCATTTAGGCATAACTTCTTTCAGAAGATTCTGCATGTTAGTGTGTGTGCACACATACACAGAGAGAGAGAAAAATAATGCAACTGCTATCAGGAAAGGAAAATAAACCAATAAAAGTGTCTTCTGATGAAGTTTATCAGTAGAAGTGAGAACACTGTAATACCTAATTTGATTGATGTGGAGAGATATCTTACTAGAGGTTAATTTTCAGTAGTAATGGTTCACTTAGGCTCCTGTTCAGCTGCAGCATGGAGCTGTGTCCTTGAGCTCTGTTCTCCATTGAAAGACTGCAACTAAATAGCCATAAACAAGGCAGTTCTGTGAAGGTGGAGTATTCACTTTTTTATACTTGCCATTTTTCCTTTCTGACTGCTTTATATGGAAAAAAATAGGCTTAGTCCAAGAAACACAGACACACAAACCTATAGAGCTGGACAGAATGAAATAGTAGGCACTTTTACTGTAAAGCATAGAGTAGAAAGTTATCATTTTTCGTGCCTCCTCTGTTCCTTTGAAAAGGTTTTCCAAAATGGCTTTCCTTAAGCTATAACTGAAGGTATTCTGTCAGCTTCCCCTTTCTTTTGTACAAGTTTATAGTTTTCTATAAGCAGAATGCCAAAAAGCAGGTACAGTACAATGTCAGACCTGCAGCCATGGCAAGGTGCTGGGTTATTTACATGGAACTCTGAGGATTCACTCATGTGGAAAAATTAGTCTCCATGCCTTTTAAAATGAGCCTAGTTGCAATACACAGATGCAATAGATGAAAAGAATATCATTCAATGTTTATGTTATTTTCTTTTTTAATGAGACACACTAGTGCTTTTTCCAGATGATATTTTTTTGCAGGGCTTTCTCTATGCCTTCATAAACCACCATTAAATCTCTATAGTTCAGTTGTGTTTTCACTTAGAGATAACAAATGAAGAATGATCCCTTCCCATTAGAATACCCTGAAACAGAGAAACACTCTCTGAACTGATGTAAAAGATGTTATGAACCTGATCATTACAGAGTATTCCCTGTAAAAGTATCACTTGCCTCAGACACCAGACAAATATCTCCTATCCTTTCTCAGCCAGGATGGGAGCACAGGGCTCTCTTGTTCAGAAACAGACTACTTAGCTCAGGTGTGTGGCAGCAGTCACACAGCACTGAATAACCCTCATCTCTGTGTGTTGACTCCAGGCTGTGCATGCCCTGTGTCACATCCCCTGTCCCCTGGGCACAGCTTCCAGATGCAGCAGTCCAGGGTAACTCCTGGGGTAAAGCGGGGGTGGAGCTGAGCTTACTGCAAGGCTTCAAAATGCAGTGATTTCAAATGCCAACTTGCTTCTATGAGTCAGCATCGAGGTGATGCCTAAAGATTTAGAACTATGTGAAGTTTCCTGTTCGTAGTTTGCAGATGATACCGAGCTTGGAGGAGTGGCTGGCACACCAGAAGGCTGTGCTGCCATCCAGCATGATCTGGACAGAATAGAGAGATGGGCAGGGAGAAACTTAATGCACTTTAACAAGGGTAAGTGTAAAGTACTGCATCTGGGAAAGAACAACCCCATGGATCAGTACAAGTTAGGAACTGATCTGTTGGAAAACAGCCCTGGGGAAAAAGCTCTAGGAGTCCTGGTGGATAGGAGGATGACCATGAGGCAGCAATATGCCCTTGAGGCCAAGAGGGCCAATGGCATCCTAGGATGCATTAAGAGGAGCGTGGCCAGCAGATCCAGAGAGGTCCTTCTCCCCCTCTACTCTGCCCTGGGGAGGCCTCACCTGCAATACTGTGTCCAATTCTGGGCCCCCCAGCTCCAGAAGGATAGGGAGCTGCTGGAGAGAGTCCAGCACAGGGCCAACAAGGTCATGAAAGGAGTGGGGCATCTGCCCTATGAGGACAGGCTGAGAGAGCTGGGTCTCTTCAGCCTGAAGAAGAGGAGACTGAGAGGAGACCTCAGGAATGTTTAGAAATATGTTAAGGGTGAGTGTTGGGAGGAGGGAGCCAGGCTCTTCTCAATGTCATCCATTCTTAGGACAAGAGGGAATGGGAGCAAGTTGGATCACAGGAGGTTTAGTATTAACATGAGGAAAAACTTCTTTACAGTGAGGGTGAGGGAGCACTGGACCAGGCTGCCCAGGAGGCTGTGGAGTCTCCTTCTCTGGAGACATTCCAGAGCTGCCTGGACACATTCCTGTGTGACCTCATCTAGGTGATCCTACTCTGGCAGGGGGTTTGGACTAGATGATCTTTCTAGGTGCCTTCCAACCCCTAATCTATACTGTGATACTGTGATACTGTTCACATATTAGCAGCCACTAGGCCTGTTCCTATCTCAGACTTTCCCATGCCTCACCAAGAATGTGATGTTTTGAAGAAGCCACCTGCAGATAGCCTGAAGACAAAACAGCAGAAGAGGGCCAAGCCCCACGTGGGCCCTCTCCGAGCGACCGATCTGAAGATCACCGGGAGAGGGCTATTGGAAAACCTAATGCCAGGGTTGGCTACAGATATCAATATGTTAATTACTAATAAAATGTATAAAAGTTTTAATCCCTTGGGGCGGGTGCACGCGTCCATGTTCAAAGGTCTTGAAGGTGTGGAATTCCAATTAAAAGTAACTCTTTCTCCATTAACTCTGTGCCAAGTACCTATTTTCCAGAATTTTTGGCGTCAGAGTGGCACTCCAGATGGGACACGACATAAGCTTGAAATTTTCTTTGGTTCGGGGAAAAGACCATCAAGAAAGAAGGAGACATTGCCGGCATTCTAAAAATCCTTCTTTCCCTCCAACCAAGAAAGAGAAACAACTGCTGTCTGCAATTCCAGTCCGAATAGGAGGAGGTAAGATAAAGGCCTTACTCTGTTCTGTGTTGTGCTAGCTAGCTGTGGGAGGCTAGACATAAGGGGGATAAGTCAGGGGTTTCAAGTGGAGCAAAAATTTGGTTAAATTCAAATCCTCCCTTTTGGTAGGGCAAAAGGTTAAGACTTGAGTCGCTATCTGTTTCTGTTTGCATTGCCCAAAAGTGAAAAGAATTGGCAGATCTGCATTGTTGGCCCAGCAGGATTTTGGCAGACGTCTAAAATCTGTTTGTTGACCCCAAGGAATAGTAGAGGAGAAGAACCCCTGAGTAAAAGTAGGCAGGGCGTGACCAGAGAGTTGTGGTCAATGGCTTTTTGTCTAGGTGAAGAGCAATGATGAGTGGTGTCCCTCAGGTCTCTGTCTGGGGACTTGCAAGAGCACCAGCACTTGGGACTGGTGCTCTTCAATATCTTCATTAACAACCTAGACACGGGTATCGAGTGCACCCTCAGCAAGTTTGTGGATCACACGAAGCTGAGTGGTGTGGTTGATATGCCAGAAGGGCAGGATGCCATCCAGAGGGACCTGGATAAACTCGAAAAGTGGCCCCATGAGAATAAAAAGAAGTTTAATAAGTCAAAGTGTAAGGTCCTGCATTTGGGTAGGAGTAACCCTAGATATGAGTACAGACTGGGAGAGGAATTCATTTGAAGCAGCCCTGCAGAGAAAGACTTGGGAGTTGAGATTGATGAAAAGCTGGATATGAGCCAGCAATGTATACTCGCAGCCCAGAAAGCCAACTGCATCCTGGGCTGCACCAGGAGAGGCATGAGCAGCAGGGCTAGGGAGGTGATTCTGCCTCTCTACTCTGCGCTTGTGAGGCCTCACCTGGAGTACTGCATCCAGTTCTGGGCTCCTCAGCATAAAAAAGATGTGGAGCTATTGGAGTGAGTCCAGAGGAGGCCACAAAGATGATCAAAGGATTGGAGAATCTCCCCTATGAGGACANTGGCCTTCCGTGCTGCCTGAGCACACTGCTGGCTCATGTTCAGCCGGCTGTTAACCAATACTCCCAGGTCCCTCTCAGCTGAGCCACTCTCCAGCCACTCATCTCCCAGCCTGTAGCACTGCATGGGGTTGTTGTGGCCAAAGTGTAAGACTCTGCACTTGGCTTGGTTGAATTTCATGCCATTGGTCACAGCCCATTCACCTAGCCTGTCCAGGTCCCTCTGCAGTGTCTTCCTGCTTTCCAGGAGATTGACACTCCCCTCATCCAGATCAATAAACAGGACTGGGCCCAGGACTGAACCCTGGGGAACACCACTGGTCACTGGACACCAGCTGGAAGTGGCACCATTCACAACCACTCTCTGTGCTCGATCATCCAGCCAGTTTTTAATCCAGCGAAGAGTGAACCTGTCCAAGCCATGAGCTGCTAGCTTTTTCATTTCATTTCATCATATAGCAGCTTTCCAGTACCTAAAAGGGGGTTATAAAATAGAAGGAGAGAAACTTGTTAGCTCATCAGATTGTAATAGGACAAGGGGGAATGGTTATAAGACGAAGGAGGGGAAATTTAGATTGGAGATTAAGGGAAGTTCTTTCCCCAGAGAGTGGTTAGGCACTGGCACAGGTTGCCCAGAGAGGTTGTGGATGCCCCATTCCTGGCAGTGTTCAAGGCCAGGCTGGATGTGGCCCTGGGCAGCCTTGTCTAGTGTGTGACATCCTTGCCCATGGCAGGGGGGTTGGAACTAGATGATGTTTAAGGTCCCTTCCAACCTGGCCATTCTGTGATTCTACAAAAATTGGCAGTTCATATCATGTGGACAATAATTAGCTGTGCAATATCCTACTCAGGTCAAAAGGATGTAACATGTTAGAAGTCTGGGTAGACTGGAGAGTAGATCAGGGAAAGTGATTCACTGAGGACTTCCTTCAGGAGAAAAATAAATTAGATTTCTTTCAAGCAAGTAACAAATATTCCAAGTTCATTTCATGCCATGGTAATAAATGGCTAAATGCTCAAGTGGTTAAAACAAATTTCTTTACCTCACTGAGCAGGGAGAAAATGAATCCAAGAACCTTTCTCTGAGAATATCTTGCATATAAAATTCAATGTGGATGTTGTGGGCACAAATATCTCAACATGGTAAAGGATGGTATAAGTGTCTTGAAAATTCTTAAAGAAAATCATAGATTAAAAGCCAGTACAAAAAATGATGCCATTTCAGTAGTGTAATTGTACATTACTAATGTCGTAGTCACATCCTGAGCTCCAAGACAAGCTGATACTTTTTTGTACAAGGACTGCATAAAATAGTGGTGAGCAATAATCAGCTCAGTTCTGCCTCAGCATAGGCAGACCCATGTTTAAACAATCTTTATCTCAACACATTTTCTCTTATTTTCACCTCTTAATTGAGAATGCAAAGATTATCTAAATATTTGAGGAACATTTGAGGAAATATGGTGATATACTAGTATATACCTGAAAATTAGCCTGGAAAAAAAAAAGTATGATTATTCCAGTTCCAGCCTGTATAACTGGAAACAAAAAGAAATACAGATGGAAAAAATGGATGCCCAGCTATTAGAAGCTACTTCATTTGAGCAGTAAGCTTGCACTGAAGCCTGCAAAACAGTGCTACTGCTTTGATGAGGAAGAGGCTTGGGCAGAGAGGCAATTGTCAGGAGCAGTAGGTGTCCCAGACCCAGCAGAAGGCAGCTCAATGGTCTCCCCTGCAGCTGCCACAGATACAAATTTCAGCTCTGCACTGCTTACCTGCCTCTCTACAGCTCATTTTCCCAGGTCTGTTAATCTGCCTTTGCTCTGAACAGTAGGTCTGGTGCTTGCCCGTCTTTAGCTTGTATGCCAGATCCCAGTTCTGCAGCTGAGACACTCTCCAGTCAGAGCTTTCAAACTGTGGAGCTTAAATTCTAGTTCTCAAGTCATCTTTTGGTTTTCACATGATTAATAAAAGTGCTGAGGCCTGAGAGTTGCTGCTACAATCAGGTCAATCCCTACTTCCTGATGCTGCTAAATCACGACAAACATCCCTTCTGCCAAAACTCTTTTGATGACAACAGATGATGAGAAGGAATATGCTTATTAATATTCCACCTTCTCCCCTTGCATGCACATAAGGCACTTGCCTACAAGCAATGCTCTGTAGAAGACAGAAAAAGTAACAGCCTCCACGCCATTCAATGTGAATCAAGTGAAAGCTGTTTATTCATGATAAGATCAAGCCTTTATACCTTTTCTGTGCAATCATGCATATACTGATTGGTACAAACTTATTTTCACACAGCAAACAGAACATACAGATTGGTTAAGTGTGCAGTGCAGGTGAACTTCTTATTGGCTAACAGACCAACTAACTGCTAATTCTATCCCAGCTGGGTTGTTTTTCCTTTCTTATCTTAGGATACCTCCTCTGCCCAAGGTCTTTGGCTGGTTCACACAATACTTCCATTTTTATGAACCACCTGCTTTCCCACAGATATCTCCCCACAGTGCTCCACTATTTTTCTGTTCATCTTTACCAGAAGTTGCACAAGGCCAACCCACAGGCAGTTAGATGCCTCTGGAATGGAAAATTTTTACCTTGTGCTTAGATAGAAATTTGTTCTTCCTCGTATGTTGCACCACTTTTCACTCCTGAAGCTATGCATGTGGTCAAAGTGTAAGGTTCTGTGTCTGTTGCTTGACTTCTTTACTCATTTGTTGGGTCAATCTTTTCTCTCAGATAGGACTAAGTGCAGCTGCACTGAAACACCATAATTACTTCTTACTTGTTAAGAGGTTTCTTTTCAATCAGTAAAGTATATCATAAAATCTACATACATAACTTCTCTAAAATAACCCTGAGTACGTTTTTCTTCCAAATAGATTCTAATTTCTTGCACATAAAGTACAATGTAAAGTCCAATTATTATAAAACAAATAAATAGAGTGACACCAGTGTACTACTTTGAGCAGATGTCTTGGTTTCAGCTGGGCTAGAGTTAAAATTCTTCCTAGTAGCTGGTTCAGTGCTGTGTTGTGGATTTAGTGTGTGAATAATGTTGATAACATACTGATGGTTTAGTTGTTGCTAAGTAGAACTTCTCTTAAGTTGAGGACTTTTCAGCCTCCCATGCACAACAAGCTGGGAGGGAGCACAGCCAGAACAGCTGACCCCCAAAGTAGCCAAAGGGAGATTCCATACCATAGGAAGTCAGGCTTAGTAGAGTTGGCCAGGAGGATTGGATTGCTGATCAAGCATCAGTCAGCAACTGCTGAGCAACTGCATCCTGCAGCACTTGTTGTTTCTTGGGATTTTTTCCTCTTTTCATTATCTTCCTTTTCATTACTACTACTACTATTGTTGTTGTTATGATTATTATATTTTATTTTATTTCAATTATTAAACTGCTCTTATCTCAACCGTGAGCCAGTGGCTGTGTGGTGCTTAGTTGCTGGATGGGGTTAAACCATGACAGAGGATCAACTCTCCTTAGCAAAACAATTTTTAGGAAGATTCGTCATTAAAACAACTGTACCTGGGAAACTAGAATGAAAGAATAAAAGCTCATATGGGGAAAAAAAAATCCCAAAATATTTAGGTTTTCTCTAAATCCATTAGGAAGTTTTTCTAGCACATGTCAAGAAAGCATATATCACTCATTGTAAATGGAATTGCTAGAACAAAAATAAACATTTATAAAATTTAATTTATAAAAGTAGAAATGAGAAAAACCAGCACATTGACAACTTCACAATGAATGAGATCCTGTTCTTTTTTCTTCTGGTAATTTGAGAAATTACAATATTGCATTTCAGGGCTTGTAAGAAAATTGCCTCTCACAAGTTCAGAGAAAGAACAGTATTCCAGCTTTTTCCATTTCAGTGGTGTTTCTTTAGTTCTACACATCTAAATAAATAGACCAAGGAAAATTCCTGTCTTTCCTTTTTATGATTATTAGATACTTTCCTCCATTAGGGATAAACAAAACAAACAAAAAAACAACCAAACAAACAAAAACCCAACAACAATTAAAAAACCACACACACAAGAAAAACAAAGAGAAAGAGGAAGAAAAACATCTAAAAAGTTGAGTCAATGGAGACAAACAGGTTTTTCTGCAAATGCTACCTGCTACACCTTATTTGCTTCACTCGTGTCTAATTCAAGCCAAGGGGAGTGTGATGTATCAGTAGAGCCCATTTGGCACCACTAGTTCTGTCAACTCAAGACATTGACAGAATGTTGTCCTTCCCTGATGGAAACAAACATCTATTTTGTTTTTCAAATTACATTTAGTTCTGCTGAATGGAGCCTATAATTCTGGAGATGAAAGGTTTGATATAGGGCCTTTGGGGAGTCTTTCCATCAGGCTTGGTGTGCTTTATTTGGCCAAAGAGGTGATACCAGGCAGTCCAGTGAATGTGTAGAGGGTTTGTCCTCCAGAGATCCCCCTAGGGAGGTGAAGCTGTGTTCTGCATTTGCACTGACAGAGATAATTCTTCTGTCCTTTCCAGGGCCCTGCACAAATGCACAGGACATGTCATATTCTTTGGGAACCCTCAGTTCTAACCTTCATGATACATCTCAGTTGCCTTCTTTCAAAGGAATGAAGAAGTAGCTGCATCTCCCTTACTCTAAGAATTATTTGTTTTTCAAAACAAGGCAAGATTTATTAATTGGATATTAATTGTGATGGTCTTAAATAGGAATAAATAAAGTCTATCCTTACATTTTTTCACTCTCTTGTTTTTGCATCCCTCACCTCTCCATGTACATTCTACAGGAATGTTTCTCATTACCCACAACGAAAATGTCTAATGTCAGGTCTTGTCACTTTTGTTCTCATTATTGACCAGCAGTTATAAAAATTAATGTCTTCTTAGTATGTATTAAATCTGCAAGAAAATTCATTTCAGATATTGCAAATACCTGAGACTATCTGTATCTGTACCAAATGGGTCATATAATCACTTTCTGTCTGTCCTGGTTTGACCAGAAGAACTAAGGATTTATTAGGGTCAAAAGAACAATCTCTTTGAGAGGGTCCCCG
Source organism: Bucco capensis (assembly GCA_013396975.1). NCBI lineage: Eukaryota > Metazoa > Chordata > Aves > Piciformes > Bucconidae > Bucco > Bucco capensis. The sequence goes on along the minus strand of VWZO01020533.1, from coordinate 7,689 downwards.
AGATGCCCCCTCTCCCCAAATGGGGACAGCAAAATAAAATAAAAGCACTAGGCACACAGATAGTGAATTTTTAAGAATAGCTTTATCTACATTTTAATGCTACAACAGTATGAAAAGAGGAATGATAGGGAAGGAAAGGTTTGTTAGTTGGAAATGGCTTCAGGCCTCCCCCTCCCTATGATCACAGGCCCGACAACCGACACGGGCTCCCAGGCCCATCAATCAATCACCCCTTCTTATCAGAACCTTCCGCCCCCTGCCAAAAGCGGGCTCCTCACTCCCACCCCAGGAAGGGGGGAGGCAGGGGTCAACCCAGTCAGCTAAGAGATTAAAAGCAATATATATTATATATATGTATATGNCTCTTCAATTTTAGTCACCCTATGACACTGTCCCAAGAAAATCATACATGTTTTATATCCACAGAATAAAAATGCAGTTAGGGGAACTGAAGATAGTATCAAACAACCAGCAGAGAAATTTGCAGCACACTTTATAGGGACTGATTTTGTCTCAATCAAAGCTTTAGCCCTAAGTGGGCAAGATGAGGAAGGGAAGGAACCCAGGGTAGTGTCAAGTTACCTACAAGTCTGTTCCACATAAGTCTGCTTATGTAGCAAAGACATAAGCATCACAGGCTAGTTGATCTAGGTGGCACTTCATTTGTGAGAGTGCTGTGCAGCACTAGGCATCTTATAGCACCTCTTTTCCTCACCCCGCTTATTTGATGTGATGCATGAAGGAGAAGTATACCTTGTAGTGCCAGCATCAGGTGATCCATAAGCCTGAAAGATCATCAGATACAGTGGCAATTGGACATGCCACAGAGAAAGGAACATCTGAGCCATGACAGATATAGATAGAGCTTTATTCAACAATCTCTTTTTTGGACTGATGAGGTCTCTGCTATATATTAACTCCAAAAGACAAAATATCTCTACTGAAAATGGAATCAGTAATAGCATATATTATGCACAATAGAAATTTCAGGATTTGCACATATGTAAACAGGAATGAGAAAAATGAAAGATATATATATATATATATATCTCAGTTGGAATTTTCCATCGTTTTGTTTTACATCTGAAATAGCTCTCAAAATACCATCTGTGGAAATGACAGCTTTCTTTAACTGATGGTATAGAGGAATTAAAAATCAAATTATTAAGGCCACAGTATTGTCCTATCATGGCCACACTTATGGTAATTAGTCTTACCAAATGAAGCCAGTCTGCATGAAATAGAGGTAATATTTCATGTGTTGACAATACACTTGCTACAAACATTTCACACTGACTGAATTAAAAAGAAAAAATATAAATTCCATTTTTAAGAGGCAGAGAATGAAAATTCAAATCCTAGCAGCTACATCCCAACAACAAAAAAATCCCAATTGTTCATACATTGTTTTATTCTTCAGTATAATATCACAGGACTTATTTGTTATGGTTCCCCTCCACCTATAAGAAAATTCTTGCTTTCTGATTTTCATATATTATTAAAATGAAACCCTGGGCAACTTTTGACCAACAACAGAACACCAATAATGTTCAACCAGACAGTTTTCTTCAGGTGTAGATCACTGTGTGCAGCTCACCTGCTTTTCCTAATGGACAGCCAATGGAGTCACCCATGGACTACTGCACCAGGCATCCCACGGCTCCTGCTTTGGGAATCCTCTCTGCTATGCATGCCCACTGCACAGAAAAGGACTAAGAAGAGAGTAGAAAAGAAGTGGCAATGAAAATGTGGATTCCTTCTAGTGGGAAGTACCTTTTCTGTGGAAGACAAGAAACTTGTCTACAAAAGTTAGTTGTCTTGAATGACTAGAACAGCATTTTCTATGACTAGTAAAAGATACAGGGTAGCTGCCCTGTGGAAAGAGTGTTTCCAAGGCAGTCTAAGCTAAAAGAAAGCTACACTTTGTTAAAGGAAGAAGAGACCAGACCGTGGATGCTGGGAGCAGAGAGGAACAAAGAGTTCAGCTACAGAGATTCTCATTAGACCTTTTCCTGAGCATTGGCTGGGTTTGCTCAGCTCTCATTTTAACACAGTTGTTGTCTGCCTGCAAAAATCTTTCTCTCAGTGTTCCTGAGTTGGTTTTAAAATAATTATTATTAATAAAAAAGCCTGGGAATACTGCAAAAAATGCTTTGAGCATTCAAAGTGCTGCACACATGTAACTCTGATGCCAGTGTGCAACTGCTTTAGAGGTTCAAATGATTTTTCAGCTCTATGAGGAAATGAAGGCAATGGAAGAAATGTTCCAGCAGGCTGCTGGAGCATTGGGTGAAATTTGGCAAGCAGACACAAGAAAACTTCCAGCCTTAGTCTGTAAGGTTATTGTTATTCAGTCAGCAGGGAGACTTGTTACAGCAGTCAAGGCCCTGGGAACAATGAGGTACATCAGAGCTCAATTATGTCTCAACATCCTGAGATATAGCTGGCTAAGATCTACACTGAATTAGATAGAAATTCTAAATTAAGGAGAAAATTGGAAATTAAAAGACAAGGCTAATTTGTTAGGAAATCATTTGCTAACTGGCACTATTATGAAAATAATTCTAAAAATAAAGCCCCAATGGAAAAACAATGCACAGGAACTCTTGGAAAGCCTAAGGACCCCCTAGGGCAGCTGTGCTTCCCTACCCCCAAACACCAGATCATTAACTCAAATTTCACAAGATTTTTAGAGAGCTAAAAGAGATCTTTGGAAAGTAATGTTAATTCATGATAAATCTTGGAATGCTGAGGAAATTGTAGAGGAGCTGAAGGAAGTTCATTTTCTTGCAATATTTTAAAAGGCTACGTAGTGACTCAGATAATTATAATCCTGTCATCATCATGTCAGTGACAGGCAGAACGATGGAACAATTGGTATCAAGCTCAATTAATGGAAAAAGGAAAGTATGATAATAATTTAATTGATATCAACCAGATCTTGTCAAAATAACGTCATACAGGAATTTGTTTTAAGATTTTTGGAGTGGCTGATAAAAGCATTAGTTTTAATTTAATATGCCACAGGAACTGGGTAATTTTAATTTCTACTCAAAATTAATATAATGTAAAATTAATGGGGCATGGATTCAATAGTAAATTAATAAAAGAGCAGCCAGCATATCTCTAAAAAGTCAATTTTAGAAAGGAAAGGAAGTTTATCACTTCTAGGGAAAGATTAATTCCTAATTATATTTTTTTGGCAACCATCTGAAAGAAGCTATACAATTGTTTGTGGCTGAGTTGGTAAATAGTAAGAATTATGGTGGTACATTACATTATAAAACCAGGCCACAGGTATGGAATAACATCAATTCCTCAATAAATTTCCTAGTAAGCATACATATCAATACAACAAAGTGCAGCGTCCTATACTCAGGACTAAGGTGGTTAACTGTACTTACAGGGTTCTGAAAATTACTGCAAAATGTCAATGTTTCTCATCAAACTCCAGGTGTAAAATCTAAAAGATTAATGAAAGACTTGAACATGTAAATGGAATCATAAACTGGAGAAATGAAGTTATACAACTTCTGACATCGTGTCTTGTGTTTTGATTACCTTCAGATTTGGTGGAGTTTTAGAGGAAAATCACAGAAAAACACAGGACTGGAAGCTAGTCATGGTTATGTCTTTTTTCCAATACTAAGTTAACAGCTGATTTTATGACTGCCCCTATATATACAAATGAGGACAGAAATTACTGTCTACTTCTTTTCCAGTCTACCATATCTGTTGGATGTACATTTCANCTTCGTTCGTGAAGCCTAGCCACGACGACATTTCATATCCATGGCTGGACTACATGACCTCTAATTCTAACCATTCTATGATTCTGTTTCAGAGAGAGTAATTAAAGAAACTTCAGTGATCTGGCTAATATTTATGAAATCATGGTCAAGAAACTTAGTGGTTCACCATAAAATATATTACTCTATAAAACAACTCAGGAAGGTGGCTTCATTCATATTGCTTTCCCATTATGTTGCACCTTCAGTAAGGCTCATGTGCTAGAAGTGGGCTTCATATGCATAAGCAAGTCTAGAGTATGAAAAACCCTCACTAGACCCAGGATTCTTTCTTATAGTAAACAACATTTTCTAAAGCAAGCCATTTTGTTAGAGAATGAGGATATGATCTAACCATCTGGAAAAAGCACATTTCACTCCTATGACCTGCAAAGCATTTCTTTGGCTTTCCACAGCTAATTCTAAGGTTATTTAGATCTCATTTTTGTAATGAGAATTTGTATTAAACTCCCCATTTGAAAGCAGCAGTTCTACCTTTCCGCTCAAATTATTCTAATTTAGCTCTGATATTTTCTTGTTTTTGAGACTTCCTTCTGTATTTAATGTGGTTCAAAACACAGTGAAGATAGCAAACTCCCAGCAATAGAAAGCTGCAATACACAGAAAAATAGATGATATCTGTTATATCATGTTCGTAGTCGAGATAAAGGTGGCTCACAACAAGCTAAATGCACTACCTGTAACACAATCCATGCATACCAGAGCATATGATCACAGAATCACAGAATCACCAAGACTGGAAAAGACCCCCAGGACCATCAAGCCCAGCCTATGACCCAACACACCACAACATCTAAACCATGCCACTCA
>VWZO01020531.1:433-12736 GCA_013396975.1 Bucco capensis | reverse complement strand
TTTTTTTTTTTTTTTCCAAAAAATCTATGCACGTAAATCATAAAAAGGAAAGATTAATTAAATTGCCTTTCCACATATGAAATATCGCTCTTGGTGTACCCCGGCTGTGCTTGGTCATCTGCTGTATCATTGCAGTCATGGTGATACAGTTGGATGGGATCCTTACATTCCAAATTGCCACTGGAGTCCAGAGGAGGGCCACAAAGATGATCAAAGGATTAGAGAACCTCCCCTATGAGGATACGCTGAGGGAGTTGGGGTTATTCAGCCTGGAAATGAGAAGGCTTCAAGGGGATCTTATAGCAGCTTTCCAGTACCTAAAGGGGGATTATAAGATAAAAGGGGAGAAACATTTTAGATGGCCAGATTGTATTAGGACAAAGGGGAATGGTTATAAACCGAAGGAGGGGAAATTTAGATTGGAGATTAGAAGGAAGTTTTTTACCCAGAGGGTGAGTAGGCACTGGAATAGGCTGCCCAGAAAGATTGTGGATGCCCCATCCCTTTCAGTGTTCAAGGCCAGGCTAGATGTGGCTCTGGACAACCTGGTTTAGTGACTGGCATCCCTGCCCATGGCAGGGGTGGGTTGGAACTGGATGATCTTTAAGGTCCCTTCCAACCTGGCCATTCTATGATTCTATTCTTTGATTCTATGAATAAGTACAAGCTACATGTCCTTGAGTCCTAAAATATACATGTTCTTCAAATAGAAAAGGCCTAGCCATGCACTTTGACAAAACTATTCACTTTCCCATATTTAAGCACATATTTCAGACAACAGTACCCACACTATGAAGTCGTACAGGTCACACTCTAGAGAATTCTTAGCTTGTATGATAGAGACTTAAAGGTGATAATAATGGTGTTTTGAAACTTCTAAAGATTAAGATCTTTTTATGGGATATGTAAAATGGAAGTTTTTTGTTTTCCATCTTTCATTACCCTCCTTCTACCCCTGAATCAGGTTGTTTGTTTTTGAACTGGGGTGAGGGGGAGGCATTGGGACTCTTTACCTTGCGGCTGGGGTGGAAGTTGTTCCTTCCCATGGCAGACTGGCACAAAAACTTCACAGAACTGACCCCTTCCCCTCCTCCGGTGTCAGTGGCGCATCCCAGGGCACTGGGCAATGCCAGCTTGGCACCTCCTGGAGCGGCAGGAGCTGCGATAGCTGCAGCAGGCACAGAGTGGGTCAGGGCAGCAGGGTGGCACTCCCCAGCTGAGGGCGCCAGCCTCAGCAGCCCACACCCCATCCCAGCGGCAAGGAGCTGCATGGAGTGGCAACACAGCCCCAAGCAACCCCAACGTGACTGGACGCAGAACAAGCAGCGTGCCAGGAAGTATGTTATGCACATAACACAATGAACTCTTTCAATCTCACAGTATCTCTTGGGATTCTCCCTTTGTTCCTGGACACAGCATAGAGGGAGGAGGGTCTATCTTGGCTGTGAGAAGCAGACACCACACGGAAGGTTTCTTCTTCATCCAACATCATCCAACTCTATCCACCATTCCTGGTTTCTTCCACCCACCACCTCAGCTCACCGTTATCTTCTCTTCACCCCATCCGGACTGTATTTTACAGGTTTTCTTGTGAGTGGGCGGACAGACCACTGATTCACTGATTCATTTTTCTTTGTAAAAAGTTATCACTTTTGCCCTTGGGTGTGCATGTGGTTTGTTCTGTTTCCTTCCTTTTTTGGGAGGGGGGGGACTCCTTATTTGGGTTTTCCCCCAAAATTGTCCCCAAACCAGGACAAATCTTTATGAGAACTTCCTTTATTATGATTGAATGTGAGTATATTATCTCTACACATACATCCCCTAAGAGCTGCATTTAAAGGTTCCCTCCTTCCCTTACAACTCCAAGTGCCCACTTGCCAAAGCAGTTTTATTTTGTGCTCCCCCGTTAACCATTCTGTCAGTGCCTCCTGTATGGCAATCCCTTACAGCCTTTGGAAGCTGAATAACAACCTCTCTTAATCACAGGAATCACATCTTGAATAAGCATTGCTTGGTCCAATAAACTTGGAGTTCCCCACCCGCATGCTCACAAGACCTAAAACTCAAGAGTTCAGGAAAGCTGGCAAAATCCAAAAGTGGTGGGAGGAGAGGAATACTTGGGAAAAAGTTACCATTTGAACTTCAAAATTGGAATTCAATGTGTGGCCTGAATTCCATCTCATACACACAAGTGAGATAAGAAGATACTATGGAAGCATTCAACAAAAAGAGAAATCGTATTCATATTTAACTGGACACAAGTCTGTCAACAAGGAAAGTAAATTTCAGTGCATAGAAAAAGTGTGCATGTCTTTCTGCTGAAGAGAGAAAGGAAGATGAGTGGAGGTGAATAAATACAAGAAGAAGAAATTTTTGCATAGCACAGCCTGAAAATTAATGCTGGAAGCAAAAAGAGGGATAAAAAGGGTCTGAGAAAGTACTGATAAGGCTCAAGAGGAAGAGTTACAACAATGCACACGGAGGAAGAGAAAATTAGGTGAAGGTTTAGGATTCACCCCAACCCTAGCAAAGCGGCATCAAATGACAATCATTACATTTCACCTAAGAGAACACTGACATTAAATGACACACAGACAGAAAAGCATTCTGCAGGAAATTACATGGGCTTTCAACATGAAAGAAGTTCTTTGTAGAAGCTTTTGTACATAACATGGGGCAATTTCATAGGGGAAAAAAACCCTAAGTCAATAAATGGTAACATAAACTGTTCTTTTGCTATAAATTTAAAGATGATGTGGAAGAAGAATAAATTGTGGGATTCTCGTCCACAGTATATTATCAAAGACCTAAATAATGTGACAATCATTCAGGGCTAACAAAAGAAGTCTCTTTTCCAAAGCTGTAAAGGAACAAGGGAATTACACAAAGCAGGTTCTGTAACTTCAGGAAATGGTGAGGTCTGGTTTCTCTACCAGCATGGGACCAATTTTGCTGGCAAGCATAGTGCAGTGCCAGCCATCTCTGGTGAATAAGAAAAATTTCACACCAAGAATAGTCTTCATATATCCCGAAGGACAGAGATTTCCTTGGTGACCTGAACCCTCTCTGTGTACCTTCTACAACTGTGTTGAGAACTTCTACAACCGATAAATCACATAATTGACATTGAGGTGTTGTTGGGGCTGGGAGAGGACTGTGAAGTTTTTCTTCTACAAAGTCCAAAAANAGACCCCAAGTGATTTTCAGACTGTGCCCAAAGTCTAAAAATAATCAAATCCTAATTAACTTTATTTATTACTAAGTATAAGACAGCTGTGCTTAATTATGTCTATAAATACTAGTTCACTGATTATGAATAAATGAGCACCACTAAGTACAAAGTTAAAACTAATCTGCAGTTGTGGAGATGGGTGGGAGAAAGTTATAAATTATAGGCAACTGACTGATAACACAGCTTTTCTATTGGATAGTGGAAGGAATCAAGCACTATCTGGAGTCCTTGAGAGGTAGAAAAATCTCAAAAGTCCATTTCTATTTTAATGCAGAAGTGCTATGATCTGAACAGTGAAGGCCCAGAGCTGAACAGTCAGATAGCACTCTTACCTTGTTCAGTTATGTAGAAGAAAGAAATCTCAGTGAGGAATTTTGCAGGTCAATACTGGAGAACAACTACAAAATAGCAAAAAAATCGTATGTGCAATAAGGGCATTTTATGCCTTTTACACTCTTTCACAGAAAGCAGAACACAAATGCAGTAGGGCCAGAGATGGAAGGTGTGGACAGTGGATGCTGACCTCAGAAAATGCAGCTTCCTAAGCATATGTATTTGTGCAATTTTCTTTTATATGTTTTTTAGACAGGTACAAATCCAGCTTCATCAGATTAATTCAGCTACAAATTCATTCAATTCATTAAATCTTGCTTTTCTTGTAAAAAAAAAGTTACTTTTTTGTATTATTTTTTTTCCAATGTGGAGAAATGGAAATATTAATAGCATACTCAAAAATACTTAAATTGCCTTTCTACAAGAATATAGATAATCTTGTGGAGTTTTAATGTATGTATTTATAATATATTATTAGAATTCAGGCCTAGGAATTATGGCTTGTGATCAATATCTAGTTAATGGTACATTTCTGGTTTAAAATGGATACTACTAGGCATACATATCAGCTTATAATTGATTCCGCCCACATAGAGCTTTCTATACAGCTTTTCTTGCCTATTTTTCATCACTCTGCTATTCAGTTTCTTGCATACAGTATCATGTGCACTCACGGAAACAAGCTTAGCTGCTTAGAAGGCTCCTAAACATGAACATTTTCAAGCTACCTCAAAAAGGCAGCATTTTAAAACATTACCAAGATGTTTGTAGAATATACATTCATATTGTTCTTTATTAAATGTTTTATTAAATATTTTTTTATATGGTACAAAATATCTTAGTACAGTAATAAAAGGTAATCACAGTGGGCTAGAGTAATTCAGAATATACGAGTGACTTTCCAAAATTCTGCCATCCTTAAAAGTGGATTAATTGTTCAATTTTTTCCATTATGCTCTCGTTTTATTGATAGGAATCTGAAGCAAAGAGAGAGAAATTTGCTTGTCCAAAAACTACACAACAAATGTGTAGCAGAACCACAGCCTGAACCCACTAACGGTTCTTTCTTCTGCCCCATTATGTTATTGTCTTCCTCTACACTGATGTCTCTACTAGAAGTTAACTAGTTACTAGATGTAACTGATACCTAAAGATTTGGGTGTGTTCTCTAGATTTTTAGGACTTTTAGAATTATGTGAGGCTTCCTGGATTGTTCACATATTAGGAGCCACTAGGGCTGTTCTAAAGGCACTTTCTTGGGCTTTCCCATGCCTCGTCAAGGACATGATGTTTTGAAGAAGCTACCTGCAGATAGCTTGAAGACAAAACAGAAGAAGAGGGCCAAGCCCAACATGGGCCCTTTCCGAGGGGCCGAGCTGAAGACCAGCAGGGGTGGGCTACTGGAAAACCCAGTGCCAGGTTTGGCTATAGATATCAATATATTAATTACTAATAAAACGTATAAAAGGTTTGATCCCTTGAGGCGGAACATGTGTCTATGTACAGGATCCTGAAGGTGTGGAAACTTCCAATTAAAGGTAACTCTTTCTCCATTAACTTCGTACTGAGCGCCTATTTTCCAGAAATGTTGGTGTCATAACAATCCTTGACATCAGCTGGAAGGGTCTCTGCTACCAAGACTAGACTTCTTTCCTTCTTCAGTCTAAGATCTTGCATGTGCTACCTATTGGATCAGGTCTTTGCTGAAGAAAGTCAGAGACCAGCTCCTCCCTAACAGAGAACTAAGGAACTTCTCTGAGACTCAGCAATTCTTGAGTCTTTTTTCATTTTCTCTGTTTGTAGGTTCTGTTTGGGGCTCTAATTCATAAAAACCTATAAAGCATTTCAATACAAACAAGGTCAAAGGAAGATACTCAGTATTTTTATTTTTATTTTCTTTTTTTTTTTGTCATGTCATTCATTCAGACACAAGGTCTCCAGAATTATCTGTGTCAGATTCTAAGCAAATGAGTAGGCCCAAAATAAGCCATTTTATTGGCTAATTCTTTGAGAAACCATGACTCATCACTTTCCTAGTGATGTTAACCAGAGATTGCAATAGGGCAGAATAAGGTTACCTTGGCAGATGACTTAACAATGTAGAAAAGAGATTGTTCTTAATAGAACTAAACTGGAGATTAAAGGACCTAGTCACACAATAATGAATTATTTCCTCCATTTAAGCTCTATTGCAGTAGGCAGCCATGATGCAAACTGCAGTAACTGTGACCTTCATCCTCAGATGTGACACTCTTAAATAATTAACAGTGTCCTCCTTTCAGAAGACAGTTACAATGTCATAATATTTGTTTCTCCACAATAAAAAAATAAACCACACTGACCTATTATACACTCCACTTCATTACACAGAGAGATTTTGTCTTCCCTCATCCATATACTGTCATCTGCACTAAAAATAAATTTAAGGAATTTGGACTTGATGATCCTTGCAGGTCCTTTCCAACTCGGAATATTCTGTGATTCTGTGAAATCAGCTGAGAAGAAAACAATAAAAGTTTTTCTTCTCTCTGCTTCACCTGAAGCTCAGCCCCTTCCTGAGTGAGAAAATGAACTTTTGACCTGAGTTAACCAATTACCTTTTAAGTACACATTCTGTCATGAGCTACAGATAATGTAAACGCATTAAAGGAAGTCTTCTGGCCTCAGAGACCTGATAACAAGGCTTGCCATATGTTTTCTAGGGACATAAGCACATTCCATTTTGAATTCCAAGGTACTTTACACTGCAAAGAAAAGCAATGGTGGGGGAGCAGCTGAGAAGGTCTCTTCAGCATTTCATTTTTTCTTAAGTTGTGGGGGAGGAGTTGGGGTTTTTGTTTTTATTTGTTTGGGGTTTTTTTAAGTTACATAATTTACAAGAAATGCAGAACTTTAACTTAATTCAGTATTAAAACAATTTTAGCAAACCTTTTCATAGAACCATAGAACAGATACAGCTGGAAGAGACCTTGAAGACCATTGAGTCCAGCCTTTGTCCTAGCCCTATCAACCTGCTAAATGATGCCCCCCAACGCAACATCCAGCCGTCTCTTAAACACCTCCAGGGATGGTGACTGAATCACCTCCCTGGGCAGCCTGTTCCAATGGCTGACAACCCTTTCAGGAAAGAAATTCCTCCTAATACGTAGCCTGAACCTCCCCGAGTGCAATTTGCATCCATTTCCCCTTGTCCTATCACTCTCCGCTAGGGAGAACTCCCTTCAGGTAGTTATAGAGAACGATAAGGTCTCCCCTCAATCTCATCTTTTCCAGGCTAAACAGGCCCAGATCCCTCAGTCTTTCCTCATAAAACTTATGCTCTAAGCCCTTTACCAGCTTGGTAGCCTGCCTCTGTNCCCCACTTGTGACTGGCTGCCAACTGGATTGAACTCCATTGACCACAACTCTTTGTACTGGGCCATCTATCCAGTTTTTAACCCAGCAAAGCGTATGCCCATCCAAGCCAAGAGCACTTAATTTCTCTAGAAGAATCTGTGGGCAACTGTATTAAATGCTTTACTAAAATCCAGATAAATAACATCCACAGCCTTCCCTTCATCCACCAAGCGGGTCACCCAGTCAAGGAGATCATGTTTGTTAAACCGAACCTACCCTTCATAAACCTGTGCTGACTGGGTCTGATCACCTATTTGTCCTCCATGTGTTGCATAATGGAACTCAGGATGATCTGCTCCATCAGCTTTTTTGGCATCGAAGCTAAACTGACAGGCCTGTAATTTCCTGGATCCTCCTTCCTTCCCTTCTTATAGATGGGAGTTGTATTTGCTTCCTTCTAATCAGTTGGGACCAGTCAGCCAGGACTGCTGATAAATGATGGAGAGTGGCCTGGTAAGCACTCCTGCCAGCTCTCTCAGGATTCTAGGATGAATCCCATCTGGCCTCATAGTTTTCTGGACGTTGACATGGAGGAGTAGGGTCCCTGACCATCTCCTCGTGAATTCTTTGATTAGCCTACCATACACAGAAGCTAACAAGTTTACTACATTTAACTTAATGCCAGACTACAAAGGAAATTTTGGCATGATATTTGCCTGCATGTCATTATGTTGCTGCAGTGGCAGGCATGGGCAGTGCCATTATATTGAATCCGTAAGGGCAAAGGGTTTTTAAAATTATTTTGTAAGTGAAGAATATTTTGTGCTTCTATTTGTAATGCTTTGCTCTGTTGCTATTGCTTTTCAGAGAAGAACTTTTGCAGTAGGAGAGCTTGTTTTCTGCCTCTTCTCTTTGACCAGTCATTTTGAGCACAGCAACATCCTTGAAGGCAGACTCAAATGTTGTGATGAATACTTTGGAAAGGGCATAATGCCTGTTCAATGTTTTCAACCACTGCTACTTGTGAGCAGGTGGGCACACTACTGCACAGACAAGGTACTTGAAGAAGATAATATGCTCAGTATTTTTCCTTTCTCACCCAACCGTTATTTGAGTCTATTTACATTTCTGAAAGACAATTTTTTAACTTGGCTGGTTAGAGAAAAGATTCAATTTCATTCTATAAATAACATCTTTTTCACCAGGAACTCAATTTTGTCGATCCTAAAAATATATTTGGAATCATTTCCAAGGAAGCAAACAAAAGAGAAAGGTGAGGAAGCAACTGTTTTGCAGTGTTTGACTGGCCCACAGCAGAACCTTGTTTAAACCTCTGTCTGGCAGCAGTTGTTGTCTTTCACATCCTCCATATAATATGTCTAGAAGATGGTTTCCAATTTCCTTTTATTTGAGTCTGTACATCAAAGGCCACACTTGAGTGATTTTTATAATTAAGATTTCTGAAACTCTGATTCATGTTGATCTTTCAGCCTCATACCTTTCATGCTTCATAATTTCTTTCCTAAAATATGACTCCTGGAATTGAAGATGTGCGTTCCAGCTATGTTCCTTCTGATGCTCAGCATTAACCAATTTATAAGCCCAACTCCTCTGAGTGTCTTTTTACTCCTGCCAAAGACTGTTCAAATTGCTTTGGTTTATTATTTATGATTAACCCTGTTTCCCAAGGCGATTTTTTTTCTTCCTACAATTGATGCATTAGTTAACATCTTTATTTTTAAGTCCACTAGTATAATTTTTGTCTTCAACCAAGCTGATGACCTAAATCAGTTCAGATCTATCTTTTTTGCTGGTTTGCCTGTCTTTTTCCTACAAATCTGACTTCCTGGTTACTATAAAGTACTTCTTCTTCTTCTTCACTTAGACATTAGTAAGATTAATTTCCATACTACATGTGTTGCACATGTATATCAGCAGTGACACTAGTCAGACTCATTCTGCAGAATTTGTGAAAATATTTTTGTCACATAAAATCTTAGTGAAGCTAAAATAAAATTATCCGATGTAGGCTTGCTGTAAGGGAAGAAACTGTTTACACAACGTAACCCTGATACTTTGCCAGCAAGGGATCACTGGCCACGTGAAAATGATATTCAAACGCTATGAGATTTTTTTTTAATTGGAGGCAGGTAAATAGCAGTGAAGTTAGTCACGTTATCTCCACAGAACTCCCAAAGAAAGCAAGAAGGATACGTTGTTTTAACAAGTTCATGAACTGAAACAAGAAAAACCCCCTTGATATATCTTCTACAATATAGGAAATGAGACAGAAATCAAACAAAAATATATTTGTCCAGGCCCCTGCTACATGTTTCACGCTTAGCACTAATGGTTTAAACTACTGCTCTAAAAATAATGTAAAACACTTGTAGCTCTTGATCTTAGAAATGGCAAATTTGTTTCAAAATCAGATCACACAAAGTCACACAAAGTCTGAGGTTGAAGTGGACCTCTGGAGTTTATCTGGTCCAAACCCTGCTGTTCAAAAAGGGCCACCTAAAGGAAGTTGTCCAGGACTCTGTCCAGAAGACTTTTGAATATGTCCAAGGATGGAGACTCCACAATCTCTCTGGGCAACTTGTGCCAGAGATCAGTCACTCTCACAGTGAAAAAATGTTTCTTGATGTTAAGGAGAAATGTCCTGTGTTTCTTTTTGTGCCCACTACCTGCAGTCCTGCCACTGGGTACCTCTGAAAAAGCCTGATTCCACCTTCTTTGCACCCAGTCTATAAACACTTCAGGTATTTGGAGACATTGATAAAATACTGCTAGCTCTCTCAGCCTTTCCTCATACTAGAGATGCTTCAGTCCCTTAATCATCTGTGTGGACATTCACTGGACTCTTTCTAGTATGTCCATGTCTATCTTGTACTGCTGAGCCCAGAATTGGACACAGTACTCCAGGTATGGCCTGGAGTAGTCAGAACAATTCAGAAGCAGACTTTTCTGAGTACTTAAGCCAGGTGTGCTTCACTTTAGATATTCCTACAACCCATTTTTCTTGAGATCGTTATGTTTCCCATATCTCTCAAAGCTTTGCTGGCACTTAAATTATCTTGACAGCAAACTAGAGAGCTTGCTATTTCTGTGAATAGATCAAAAGAGAATATGCTATTCAATCGTTATCTCACAATGTTTCAGAAGAGAAGATAGCATCCTCAGTTAAAATCATTAACATGGTCTCTTTTGCTTTATCACAGCTGTAAGATAAAGACTAGATGAGATAAATATTTTGGATAAAAAGTCCTGAAAATTACAGTTCAAGAATGCGTGGTTAAGGAGTCAATACAAAATCAGTCTTCAAAGAACATGAAGTTTGGGGAGAAACGAGCAACAATATTCCAAAATTAAAGTATTTTTTTCCTTTATTTAAAGAAATCAAATTATTTTATTAAGTTAAAAGGTAGTTTCATACCAAAAGTACTGAGACCATGTAGTCTGAAATTGTTTAATTACAGGTAATACAAGAACACATGAGTTTCATTACAATGTCAATATAATGTCAAAGGCTTTGATTACGTCAAAGCTTTTCAGACTGCTTCAGGTATTATTTGCCTCAGGACAGATAAAAGGAAGACAGCATGCAACTATGCTTGAGGTGTCTGTAGTGGTAGGAAAAAGACCAAGCATATACACCAAAGGTTCACAGTTGGCGTAGTATGCATTGTAGCACATGACAACCATAAACCACAGGTTTGGTACTCCGGCGAAAATCTCACATCAACATCTAGCAATCCACACAATCATGGTGCATATGTCAGACCCTAACACCAGGTACTTAGAAAAGAATTATGAGCTTTAAATAAATTGGAATTGAAAGGTCTGAAGGACCTTTCTGTTCTCTATGCACGTGGCAGCACGAGAACAAAGTGCAAACAGAGCAAGAGAGATAATTCAGGGCGTGTGATTCCAAGAGTGCTCATATGTCCTCACAGATAGCCACTTCATCATAAACACTCCCTACAGCACTTCACAAAAGAGATGAAAAAAGCTCCTTTATGGGAAAGAGAGAGCATCAGACAGCAGCAGGCTGAGGAATGACTGCTTCTTTTCCTCTCTCGAGGGCATTGGAGTAACCACTATTTCAGAACTACACAACCACACTGTTAAGCAGAGCCCTCAACTGCAAGAATGAGGTAGAAAATCATTGGAAAAGATCTGTGAGAGAAGGTGAATAACTACAAATAAGTCTTGGAAGTAAACGTGTTCTTTGTGCTGTAAGCTGTCATTTTATTAGTGAGCATTAACATGAAAGGAGTAAATGGGAATATAACAACTGCACTAAAATGTCATGAAAACATGACAGTCAGGCACAAAATTTTACAGAACTTCAGTCTCCCTTGACAGTGACTATAATCAGATTGAGTCACTGTGAATCAGTTCAAAGCTCCTTCTAATCTAGAATCCTGTCTCTGACAACACTGTCAGGAAATATTTTGAGAAATCTAGAATAACAGGAAAAACAAGGTATGTTTCCTGAGAGTACTTTCCCACGTGCCAGTGACTCTGCATAGCTCCAGATGCATGACCAGTGTTATTTTAGGTAAAGACAATGAATAGGCATTGTTCTACAATTCCATAATGATGTATCTTTGACATTCCGAAGGAGCATGGATAATGCTGATGTATAACCTTAGAGAGAAATCTTTGGCTGGAAGAAGTGTGAGGAAGTGTGGGGAAGGGGTTAGTAATCTCATGCATGCCTGTGACAAACAGTAGGGCAGCACACCAAGAGCAGAAGGAAGGTGTGCTAGTAAAGGCTCTCAACTTGTTGCCCTGAGGCAAGCCAGGGAAGATGAACCAAGATGTCCCAAGGGAATCAAAGGGTGACACGGCCAGCCCAGCTGAAGTGTCTCTACGCAAATGCGCACAGCTTGGGCAATAAACAGGATGAAATAAGGGCCACTGTTCTGCTGGAAAGCCATGACAGAGTGGCTATTACTGAAACTTGGTGGGATGATTCCCATGACTGGAATGTAGGGATAGAAGGGTAGAAGCTACTTAGGAAGGACAGGCAGGGTAGGAGGGGAGGAGGTGAAAACTGGAATCAATGGAGCTTCACCTGGGGAAGGATGATGAAACCGTTAAGAGCACATCATCATCATGGCTAGGCTTCATGAACGAAGATCCAGGGAGGGCTCCACCCACGCTCCTCATCAGCGCCTTTTACAAGCACGCTGATGACTGAAAAGGCCAATGCGGGACAGACAAGAGCGGTTGCAAAAGGCACAGCAGAAGGATTCCCCGGGAGGTATAGCCTGCAAGACATGGTTCTTTCTACGCTGTCTTTTCTCCTCAAGAGTCATCCTGCGTGCCCTTTCAAAAACATCCGCGGCATTAAAAATAGTGTGTCTCCAGACCTCCCGATTGGAGGCTAGAGT
>VWZO01020530.1:13069-32418 GCA_013396975.1 Bucco capensis | reverse complement strand
GATGGGTGGACTGTTCAGTGGATAAGGAACTGGCTGGCTGGTCACATTCAGAGGGTAATGGTCAATGGCTCAAAGTGCAGCTGGAGATCAGTGCCAAGTGGTGTCCCTCAGGGCTCTGTGCTGGGGCCTGCACTGTTTAATATTTTTATAAACGCTATGGCCAGCAGCATTGAGTGCACCAGCAGCAAGTGTGCAGATGACACCAAGCTATGGGGTGCTGGGGATAAGTTGGAGGGGCAGGATGTCATCCAGAAGGACCTAGACAAGCTGGAGAGGTGAGCCCAGGTGAACCTCATGAGCTTCAACAAGACCAAGTGCAGGGTCCTGCACCTGGGTCAGAACAATCCCCACTATCAATCCAGGCTGTGGGATGAGGAGATAGAGAGCAGCCCTGCAGAAAAGAACTTGGGGTGCTGGTGGATGAGAAACTGGCCATGAGCAAATGGCGCATCCTGGGCTGCATCAAGAGAAGCATGGCCAGCAGATCCAGAGAGGTGATTTTGCCCCTTTACTCTGCTCTGGTGAGACCTCCTCTGGAATACTGTGTCCAGTTCTGGAGCCCTCAACACAGAAAGGACATGGACCTGATGGAGCAGGTCCAGAGGAAGCCACGAGACTAATCAGGGGCTGGAACACCTCTGCTATGAAGACAGGCTGAGGGAGCTGCCTGGAGAAGACTTGGGGGGTGGACCTACTAGTGACCTTCCAGTACCTAAAGGGAACTTACAAGAAGGCTGCAGAGGGCCTGTTTGCAAAGGCCTGCAGTGAAAGGACAAGGGACAATGTTTTTAAATTGGAGAAGAGTAGATTTAGACTGGATATTAGAAAGAAGTTCCTCACCAAAAGGGTGGTGGTGGTAGAACACTGGAACAGGTTGCCCAGGGAGGTAGTTGAGTTCCCCTCCCTGGAGGCATTCAAGGTGAGGCTTGCCAGGGCTCTGGGCAACCTGATCTAGTTAGGGATGTCCCTGCCCACTGCAGGGGTGTTGGTCTAGATGACCTCCCAAGGGCCCTTCAAACCCAAACCATTCTAGGATTCTATATTCAAAGTCTCTAGTTTAGAATGAAACAAAAAGCCTTAAATAGTTCTCAGGAGAGCTGGACTACAGATGGACTTTCAGAATTCAATAGGAGAATTGGTTGCTTTAATAACCAACTAGAGAACAGTTTCCCCTCCTCCCCCCACCCCAATCAAAAAAAAAAATTGAAAAAAGAGACTAGTGTGTAACAGGAACACACCCATTTCCTTTCAGGTTTTCATTTTCTTAGAAAAAACTAGGAATCAAAGCTTTTTACTTACCTAACCAAAAATTACATTAAAATTCAAATTAACTTTGGTAAAGTGCTGCTGAGATTCATAACAGAATCAAATACTAAAGTGTGTTTAATTTTCCTTTAAGAAGTCAGAAACGAAGATCAGATTGAATTCATGAGAAACGGCCAAATAAGAAAAACCCCACAAATGGTATTTGAGCTTGCTTTTGCCTATGTGTTTCCCTCAGAGTCCATGAATAAGTGTTTTGTATCCCTCTATAGCAAACAACTGAGTAACAGATGGTATCAGGTCTAAAGTTACTCTTTCCTTGATAGTTCAAACAAGATATTGGCACACTATGGCATTTCATTTTACTCATTAGTCCCACTGCATATTTATCATCATATTTCGCCCTCAGCAAATCTGCAGATGACACAAAGCCAAGTGGTAGAGTTCACACAACAAAAGGATCAGATGCCATCCAGAAGGACCTGGCAGGCTTGAGGAGCAGGCCCGTGAGAACCAAATGAGGTTCAACAAGACCAAGTGTAAGGCCCTGCCATCTGGGTCATGGCAATGCTAGGCATGAGTACAGAGTGGAAGAGGAACTCACTGAGAGCAGGCCTGCAGAGAAGGACTTGGTAGTCATAATAGACAAAGAGCTAGATGAGTGAGCAGTGGTGCACTCACAGCACAGAAGGCATCACCAGCAGGTTCAGGGATGTGATTCTGCCTCTCTACTCTGCCCTCATGAGGCCCCAGCTGGAGTACTGCATCCAGCTCTGGGGGCCTCAGCATGTGGAGGATGTGGAGCAGGTCCAGAGGAGGCCACAAAGATTATCAGAGGGCTGGAGCACCTCCCATGTGAGGACAGGCTGAGAGAGTTGGGATGGTACAGCCTCGAGAAAAAGAGGCTTTGGGGAGGCCTCAGACCTCACAACAGCCTTCCAGTACCTAAAGGGGGCTTATAAAGGGAAAGGTCAGAGACTCTTCAGCCAGCCAGAGAGCAACAGGACAATGGGGAATCGGTACAAGCTGAAAGAGGGGAGGTTTAGATTGAATGTTAGGAAGAAATTCTTCACTCAGAGGGCAGTAAGGCACTGGAACAGGTTGCCCAGAGAGGCTGTGAATACTCCATTCCTGGCAGTGCTCAAGGCCAGGCTGGATGAGGTCCTGGGCAAGCTGCTCTAGCAGGTGGCATCCCTGCCCATGGCAGGGGGGTTAGAGCTAGATGATCTTTAAGGTTGCTTCCTACCTAGGCCATTCTATGATTCTATGATTACACAGCCATTGTACCTTAGTAACACAATATAGCAAAATTATTTTCCAGTAAATCACTTGTGTATACTGTGACATCTAATAGGTATTAAAAAAAGATGTGTGCATACTCATATGGAAGATTCTTGAGAAGGAGGGAAGAAATTCTATTGGCTCCAGCCATTCACTTACTTGGAATAACACTGTAGCCACAGTGAAGTTTAACAGGCTATGGTATATTTCATAGGGGTATTAATATTTTAAGAAGCATCTTTGGGATGATGGTGAACTGAAAATTATTCAAGGCTGAGACAGAGCATCTTCCAGAAATAAAATTCACAATGAGTACAGTTGTGAGTTTACTTATTTTCTTTCAGGAATTAAGTCAAAGGGCTATCAAGACACCACTAACTACATATCTGCAGTGAGCCAAGTCACTGCCAACAAACAAAGCAGCCACTCTAGCAAGTTTCTGGTACACATTTATTGCCAGCTGGTTTAGAACTAAGTCTAAGTTCCTCAATCCCTGTGGACCACTGGCTGGCAACTCAGATGCTTCGTAAGTCTTAGAGGTGTTCAGGGACATCCTGTGTCCACAACACAGGTGATTGGAGGAGACCAGGCAGGTCTTACAATTCCCTCCTTGCACCAAATTCTCAGCATCTTTCACACAGTCATGCTCATCTGCAAGGAGAAAAAAAAAAATCAGACCAGCAGCTCAGAAGCTATGCAGCACCCAAGCTAATGTGGAATAGACAAAGTTTCAAAAAAACAAGCTGTTTTGGATAAACATCATGCCAAAACGTGGTATGACTTAGTTTCTTTGGAGGACAATGAGGTCTTATTTAGGGATATGGGAGGCTCCTTAATGGTTTGAATATTAGTCCATTCTAGAGCAAGGGACCAATGTAACACAAAACAGGCTCTATTTTGTGGGTTGTTGAAACTGGATACAGAAAGATGTACAAGCACTCTTGGGGAAGAGAGCTACGGAGAATGAGGGTGCACAACTCTCTGCATACTGAACAGCTTGCACTCTTCCACCAGACCAAAGCCTGTTTTTCATTTGCTCTGCAGAACTGAAATGGAGGCAAAGGTTTGCTAAGACTCTTTTCTCTATGTTAATCTAAAGAAAATCATCACACCAGATTCAGCAGAGATTTGAAAGTACCCATCATATTGTGTTGAAAGAACTGGTCCAGACTCCAGCACAAAAGGGAATGCAGCATTCATTGCTGCAGAGAATATAAACTTCAAGACTCAGAAGATAGAAGGGCAGGCTTCTCTTTTCAGAGTAGACAGAAGGAAAATAGCTGGTTCTTCCATTTCAGAGCTACATAGGGATAGCACAATGTTGAATGAAAGTTGTTACTAGCTGACTTCAACTCCACCAAAAAAACCCTTCCCCTTCCTTACCAAGCCAGGTTTCAGGCACACCAGAGTCAACACTGGGATAGCATCCATGTGTTCTAACAGGCCCATGTCATTTCAGGGAAAAAATGTATTCCCCCAATGTAATTTCCATTTCACATGTACAAACTTAAGAGGAAAACAAGTTCTGCTTCTACATGACCATTGCAGACACTCTCCAAACTTTATTTGCATAGATCTTTCATATTGCAGAGCAATGAAGATGTCTCTTCCAGCAGGAGTTCAAGTGTCACGCATCTCACATGACAAAGCATTTGGCTGCCCTTTCCTTAAGCCTACAGGGTGCCTGGGTATCATGCATTAGGACTTACCTTATGTTTTCTGGCCAGTCCGACCTACCACAAAGCCTGCTACTGAACACACAGGCAAGTATCCTGCTGCCAGCAACCAACAGCTACGTATGCCATGCCAAGTCCAAAACCTGAACTTGCCCTAATCTGACCATTATAGCAAGCTCTTCTCAGCACTCAAAGCAGAACTGCTGCTCCAGTGGGGCTCTGAAGCATGGAAGATTTATCACTACCTCCCTCAATCCCTTCACACCAGATTCTTACAGTAGGGCCTCTAAATTCCATCTACCCACCCAAGAATCACTCTTCCAACCTCCGCAGCACCTCATCTCTCAGACCATGCAAAACCCCTGACAACTCCACTAACCAACAGCTGAACTGCTATCTGCACCCTTCTTTTAGCCCCTCATTACCAGTACCACTGAACTTTCTTCAGACCTCTGTTACTCCTTAACCACAAAACAAGGCAGCAGACCATAAATGCAAGCATGTTATACACAGAAGTCAGACTGCACACCAAGTGCAAACATTATTAAAATGACAGCTTGCAAATCAACTACTTTCCCTGTCAGCTACAGACAAGTGACAGGCACAGTCTGAAAATCCCTTGTGGTCTCCTGTGGCCCCTGGTGCCATAACTGTGCCCACAGCAGAGGGAGCATTAAACTCATTGCCCACGGAAAAGTGTGGGGAGTGATACCCATGTTCCTAGAATCCTTGCATGGGTAGGATGTGCTCATTAGCCTTCTGGCAGTCATCCTAGGAGAAGGACAAATCTAATTCCAAACCCGGGCAGATGGAGCTCGTTTAACCCTGTAACACCTTCCATCTAAGAGAAGGACACTCTAATAAAACCTCCATCCTAAGGACTTGGCTGCCAGCATCCAAGCTTGCTAGGCCCTGGCAGATGAACCTTAGGACTAAAGGGTGGGTCCAGCTCTGCGCATGCTGTGTCTCACCTAAAAAAAAATCCATAGTGCAGGCTCAAGGGTGCTATCTGCTATCCTCTTTTTATCAGCGCGCTTGGAGCCCTCCCTGGAGCTTCGTTCGCAAAGCCTAGCCACAACGACGATGACTTGAAGTCATTTCCTGTCATGGCAGCTGGACCCGACACATTTCTCATGAAGAGTTTAACTGGAATTGAAAGGGCATACAAAATAGCCTTTAGACAAAATGTACTCAGAGGAGAAGAGGTTAGTCTTGATTCCAAAGCAGAATCTGAAGTGTGACCCAGCTCTACTTCTACAGAATTTGAGAAGCAGTCTATTAATAGTTCACTACCATATCACTACCCTCCTTCTCCATGTCAGGGCAGCAGCTACACTAACACACACCACTGATGCAGGCACATGTTTTCCTCCTGACACAAAAGCAGTTCTAAACCAATTGTTTAAATCTAAACAGAAGTCACCGTCTCAAGAATTAACCTGAAACAGACAAAATTAGTTGCAGAGTTCATTTAACAGGAGCACACAGCAATATCAGATTCAAGCTTCCAGACAGTCTCCCTCCTTCTCCCAAGCAGACTTTCTAAATTATTCTGTTCATTTACACTACAAAGTTTACCTGCTCAATAAATTAACAGCATAGCTAGTAATAAGCTACTATTTCAACAGAGATGAAGGCTGTCAGCCAACAAGGAGACTACCAAAAGTCCAGCCATCACACCAGCCAAAATCCTGAAGATGTTAACTTTTTCAGAAACAAATCCTCTGGATTCCTACTACAAGGGAATAGAATATCCTCCTCCCACATAATTTAATTGTGCTGGAGGTGACTTGCCAGATAAAGTGAATTTGCTTTAACATTCTTCATGCTACAGACTCCCATTTTCAACCATGCAAATGTTTCTGCTTACACAAAGATCTGAGACATGGGCCTTTGGTATCACTTTAGAAGACTGGTGATAGCTGCTTAAAGATAAGATGGAAAACATCATTAAAACTTTAAGACAATAGTTATATAGGCATCATAGCCTTCCCTTATAATGAAGGTAACCCACTTAGAAATAAGCTGCATGCTTTTCCTCCCTTCCTCCACTCAAACCAGAAATTTTGCTTCAAGGAAAGATTATCATCCTTAGAAACAAAAACTAGCAAGTTCACATAGATCTAACATTAACAGCTGTAAATGCCCTTTTTATTCACCTTGCATTAAAATAAAGTTTAACCTCATCTTGTACTTCTAGAACATTCATGCCATACTAAAAGCAGTCAGCTATCAGCCAATCTGGATGAGCTTCTCATTTAAGTAGTAAAAACCGAGATCAAGAAAATACATGATCTGTTCCCATATTAATGCTTCACATGAATCAAATGAAATAAACGTTCACTAAAGCATCCACATTTAGATCTTTTAGTTGAGATATGTGCCCCCCCAAAAAATCTGAAATGCCTGAATATCTGAGAAACTTAAGGTACTCTCACTTTTTTTTTCTTTGGTTCAGGCAGTCTGAAAAGACTGGCAATGACATTAAAAGGAAAAAGTGCTATAAAGCTATGAAGTTAAGCACTAACTTGTAAAGACAACTATGTTTTTTCCCTGTAGAACTATACTATCAGAAGCTCAGTAGAAAAGCTGCAGGCACAGTGGGCAAGAAATTGCCCCCAGGAAAAGCATGACTATTTGTGGTTGTTTCACCATTAGATACAACTTGTCTTGGTGGCCATTTGGAAAATGCTGTCAGAGCTATTCTAACACCCTTGATTTCTAATTTCAGCACTATGGGCAGGGAAGGAGCACTGACCTCTGCCCATCCTTCACTCTTGCATAGCTCCCGAAATACCCAACATCTGATACCTGAGCTAAGCTGTCTCAAGAATCAAGACTCATGCATTCTCAAGCAGAGCACCTGAACAGCAGGTCCTGATGAAATCTGTGTCCATCTAAGCACACAGAGTGGAGAACAAATCTTGGGCAACCAGTGGAAAAAGCCTGGGTTCCCTGCAGCATCCACCAACAGGCATTTCTCACCTTCCCACCATGGGTACAGCAACAGCAGGATGAGACAGTCCATCCTTTCCAGTGTGCCCAGGTGGCCAAGAAAACTAACAGCATCTTGGCCTGGATCAAAAATAGTGTGTCCAGTAGGAGCAGAGAATCACAGAATGTTAGGGGTTGGAAGGGACCTCTGGAGATCATCTAGTCCAACCCCCCTGCAAGAGCAGGATAACCTAGAGCAGTTTTTGTGCATACTTCAGATTATGGAGGTTTAAAGGAAGACATCTTAGACCTTTAGTAGTTTACTAGTGAATTTGAAGAAAACCTTTGAAAAGGAACAAATTAACTCTGGACCTTTTGTAAGCATTGCTGCTGTGGCAACTTGTAAAATAAAAGTGGAATGTTACAAATGATCCTTTACAATTCAAAACTAGATTGTTCCTCACTGTACTCTACTCTTTTTTTGCATCCTGGGCATCTTTTTCTTCTTCATCAGGGTATACAGTGGGTTCCTCCCCTTCCTTCAGCAGCTTACCAACATGGTGATACTTAAAAGCGAACTGTGACTCCCAGTCCCTCAAGTTCTCTTGTTATGTAGCGTTGAGATCAGAGAGGTCATCATAGTCATCTCTCAGAGCCTCCTTATCCAGGCAGAAAGTAGCCAGACCTCGGGATGCATCTCTTCCAGCAAAAATCCCATGGGGCCCTCGGGCCCATAGAACTTCCCCACGCGGGTCACATCGAAGACTTTGCTGTTGATAGCCATAAGGATGCGGGGATGAAATGATCATCCTCCTGTCCACAGCACTTGTAAGGGCATACCTAGAATAGTGTGTTCAGTTTTGGGCTCCTCAGTACAGAAAGGACCCAGAGGCATTGGAGTGTGTCCAGAGAAGGGCAAGGGTGCTAGGGAGGGCTCTGGAGCACAAGTCTTGTGAGGAGCAGCTGAGGGCACTGGGCTTGGTTAGTGTGGAGAAGAGGAGGCTCAGGAGAGACCTTGTATCTCTCTAGGACTCCCTGAAAGGAAGCTGGAACAAGATAGGGGTAGGTCTTTTCTCCAGGGTTACTAGTGGAAGGACAGGTAGAAACAGCCACAAGTTGCACCAGGGGAGGTTTAGATTACATCCAAGGAGGAATTTCTTCACTGAAAGGGTTGTTAAGTCTTGGAATAGCCCAGGGAGGTGGTGGAGTCACCATCCCTAGAGGTGTTTAAGAGACATTTAGTGGCACGTTAATGCTAAGTATGGTTGGACTTGATGATCTTAGACATCTCTTCCAACCTTAATGATTCTGTGATTTTTCAAAGAAAACTAAAATTAAATACAGTCAAACAGAAGCTCAGTATTCACAGTCCAAGTAAGAACCATAAGTACAACGAGGTCTTTTCAGTTGAGATACCAAGTTTGACTCTTCTGCAGTTTGGAGATTTTGAAACCATTCACCTCACTAAGAATATCTGAGTTGCCAGCAGTAGATTTGCAAAAGTCTTTTATCCGTTATTCATGACCTAACATCTTACTCTGGAGTGCAACACTGTGAAGCCTCACCACACAGCAATTCTATACCAGTTGAAATGATAGCTGTTGAAAACCTTAAGAGTGCAAACCCTTCCAAACTGCAAGGGCACGGTAATCCTGCTCCAATACATCTATTTCAGGAAGGAACAATAAACTTACTTTCTAGCTAGAATGTGCCCACAGCTTTCAAGTCTTCAGTCAGGTGTAAACCCCAGATCTTGTTTGGTTAGCATTTGGATCTTACCCTAATCTGAGCCACAATTTTGGTTCTGAACCCTAAAGCCATCTTTTCAATGAAATAAAACCCCTGAATAAGAATGGCTCACAAGGTCTTTGTACAGACAGACAAAAAAAAAACAGACACACAGGCAACAGGACAACTGGGCTGAAAAAATGCTGAGCAAGGACAGGATTTATGCCTGCATGGAACCTCAACAGTGGTAGTTCAGCTCTCCAGCTCTAGAAGAAGCAAGCACAACTGCATCTCCAGAAAAAAAGTACAATTTGCTGCAATTTTTCCACAAAAGGGCTCTGGGATGGGGGTTTTGATGGTGCCAGACTGCAGAGGAAGTCATTTGTCTACAACAGCATGGTTATGATGAGCTTCCAATCAGTGTTCTGCTGTGATTATCCAAACTTAAAATTTCTACAAGGAGATAAACAGGGGCATAGCTAATTGGCACCGCTTACATAAAATTCAAATGCCATGAATAAAGTGATAATTTGACAGCACCCTCTGAATAAAACTCCCTAGCTGAATTAAGTAAATGCTCTATAGGGCAAAAAGCCCCAGAAAACACACAGCTATTCACACCTTCTCCTGACTGCTTCCTTCAGGCAAACTCATCCAGAAAGCACAGGCCTTAATCCGGTGACTAAAGACTTTTGTCATTCAGCTAGGCTTTCTCACTCCAGACCAAAGTACTAGCTTTCAAAATTCACAAAACATCTCACATTCCTTCTGGCATCACCTCCAACTCTGCCCCACAGAGACAGTTGTGCTGAAGGAGAACCAGCAGCCCCCACCTGCTTCCATGGGTTCACAGCAATTTCTCTAAAGCAGCCAAATAATTGAAATAGCTTTATTTCTACAATTAGAGGCATAAAACAAATTCTGTATTAAACTGAAAATGTCTAGCAGTAAGAACTGATTTCAGCTAAAGCATATGTAATGGAAACTAGCAGGAATTAAGGAATTATTACAGGTGGTTTATTCACATGCAGTGAGCTCAGAAATTCCTAAACAAATAACTAGGAATAAGAAAACCAGTCACCAGGTAAGCTTCATACCACGCAGTTATCACTTCCCAATCCCTCCTTGGTGTAAATGACCCAACACTGGAATTTCAATACACTGTTCTCCAATAAGTTTAGCAGCTTTTTTTAGTCGAAGCTATTCTGTTAGAGAAAACATGTTGAAAATACACCTACTGCAATTCTCCTGCTAGAGAAGCACACTGAGAAACTTGGGCAACAGGCTGAATTCTTGCTCCATGCTAGTGACAGGGCTGGCCTGCACTGGCAGACAGACAGCTGTACAGCATTGGCCCTGTCCTAGGGACAACCCTTCCCTCAGACACCATCCCAGTTACCATCCAAAATGAATTTCAGGCTGCCAAAGGAAAAGCCCTACATACTCCGATTCAATTTCTGGCAGGAGCCAGACAAAGGCCAGGCCTTCTCTCCTCCCAGCAGGATGCATCCTGCTCAACTGCCCTTGAAATCCCTTTAGTAATCCCACAGTCTCTCCTCTTTGCCTAGGAGCCCTCCAGGAGCCCCTCCAAGCTGGGGTGGGGGGAGAGGGGTTAAGCTACTACCAGCCCATCATGTTCTTGGCTCTGCAGCCATGCCTTGTCCACCTGCTTGCATCCCAGGGGAACACACAACTCCAAAGACTAAGAAGTGCTCCCCATACTTCTTATGTAGTAGAAAATAGTGCTGCAGTGAATTATGACTATATTGTGTAATTAAATCATTAGGGAAAAATCATACAGCTGCACATCCATCCCCAGTAATCCAAGGAAGCCAGGAGTGATTTACAAATAGATTGAGCCAACATTAAACAAACAATGAGGAGCTCAGGTTTATCACATCAAATGATTTACATGCTATTCTCAAATACTCTTAGTCAATAAAGCTCAGTCAGCCAGTGGGAGTTTAAAAACTCACAATTGTAACCTAGAGTTAAATCTTCAAGTTCCCTCCAAAAATTAAGAGTAACTCAGAGTAATAGATAATGAAAACAACAAACATTTGTCTTAAGTTTTTCCTCTTCAATAGGTCTCATTCAAGTTGGTGTTAAATGAGGTAAGACACTAAAACCGTCAGAAAAAATAACACATGTATTCCAGTCATTTTTACAGAAGTGAGACTATAAAAATCACTATAAAAGGGTAACAGCTACATTCCAAAAGAGCAAAAGGCCGTATCTAAACCTTCACTGTTTAGATACTACAGGATGACTACACTCAAAGGATCTAGAGCTCAAACCATATCCTTCACTAACAATCTTCCTTTTAAAAGATATCTGGGTAGCGAGGTCTTTTGGCCTAACTGGAGTACTAGTTCACAATGCCTAGAAAAGGGCAGGCACTTGAGTACGTCCAGAGGTTTGATTCACAAGCAGCTGGATACAGCCACAATTCCAGAGCAGGGGAAGGGCAAATAAAGGGGAAGGAGATCTTCGATCTTTATAAAAGCATAATGCATTTATAATCGTAGCAAAAGGAGAGTTCAAGTTCATTTCTATTCAGTGTCCGTTTAACACAGAGCTGCTGCTCGCTCCTAAATCCGGCTGGTGCTTCCCGAGGCGCCAGCCCGGAGCTCCCGTTAGCTATGCGCATTCGGAAAGCGCAACTCGTGACCTTTTTATGCAATATGACAGGTCCTGCGTTAACCTCCTCGGTGTCGGCTGTCAGCTCCCAGGGCCGAAGGGGTTAAGCCTGGGAGGAGTGTACATAAGGTGGTAGATTGAAAGCCAATAAGAATATTGCGCTATAGTTAGACACTGGATACTAAGCAATGGTGACTATAAAGGCTGCTCAGAGCTGAGCTTCTGTGGATGACACCAGCGTGTTGCCCTTAGCTCCTAGGCTTACAAAGCAAGGGAAAAAAAAAATACACCAGAAGGATCAGCTCGGCTTACCTGAAGCTCACACCACGCAACTTCGACCCACGTCTCCGTGTCCAGACCCTTGTAGACCGTTTTGAAGGATCCCCTCCCGAGTTCAATATCAAACTTTAGGAATCTGCCATCCAGCGAGGTAGCAACCGCTTTCATATCAGCCTCCTCCTCAGGCTCCTCTTTCTTAGCCTTGCTCTGATCTTTGGAAGCATCCGACGCCTCTTTCCTCTCCACATCTTTGCCAGCTTCCTTCTGCTCTTCAGCCCCTACAACGCTGTCAGGGGCTGGCGCTGCCTTCAGCTCCCCGGAAGGCTCAGCCTCCAGGCACACCTTCTCCACCACAGCCCCGTGTCCGGCCTTTGCCCTCTCCGCAATTATCCTCCTGGTTTTAGGGAGCAAGATAATTTTCCTCTGATGCTCTGACTCGGGAAGGTCAAAAGCAGGTTCCTCCTGGTCCGAGTCCACCACGCTCCTCCGCAGGAAGCGCTGATGGACCATTTTGGGATCCCTGGAGCAGGGGGCGCGGGGCGGCGGGGCTGGGGCTCCCAGTATTGCAGCTGCGTCCGGGGCCGCCCCGCTCCCCCTGCTACCGACGGATCCATCTATATTCATGCTCGTCTCCGCCGCCGCGGGAGCGGTGGGCTCGGCAGTCGCTGGAAAGCCGCCACGACCGCCGCCTCCTCCTCTGCCTCCCCGCCGAGGTGCCGATCTGGCATCGCCCCCAGTTTCCATTCGGTCTGAGGTTTCAGCGCCCGCCGCCACCCCCGGGCTGGGCAAGTCACCGTGGTCCATGCCCGCGCCGAACCGCGCCACCGCCACCTGCGAGGGGGAAGGCAAAGCGCAGTGCCCTGACGCACAGGCGGCCACGGCTCGAGCTCATGTCCCGGACACCGATACCTTCGCCCCGGGGCTCCCGGGCAGAGCCACACTAGACCTTGAAAACGGGAGAGCTGCGGCGAGCCGCGCTTCTTCGGGCCGAAACGCAGCCGCCCTGCCTGCCAGTCCCCTCCCTCCCGGACAGCCGCGCAGCGCAGTGGGGCCGGGATCGCCAGGCAACCCTGAAGGGTGCCCCGAGCTCAGGTGCGCGGCGGGGCCGCCTCACCTGCGACGGGGACGAGCAGGACCACGCCGAGCACAAAGGCACGGCAGAGCTGCTTACTTACGTGCGGAGCGGGGGGCTGCCGTCCTCAGCGCCATGGACGAAGACGAGAAGGGCGGCAGGGAAGAAGGGGCGGGTACCACCGTCTGTGCGCCTGCCTGGGTGTGCGCGCCGCGGANGCCTCGCCCCGCGGCAAGGGGCCCCGAGGGAGCCGGCGGCAGGTGTCCTCGCGCTGTCTCTTCGAAGAGCACCTTCCTACTAGCCGAGGGGTGCGGAGTGCGGGTCCCTGTGCCCTCTCGGTTCGCCCGCGGCCAGGGTGCCAGCACCCAAACCGCCGGTTGTTCCTGGGCGTAGTTAAAAGGAAGGTGTCTTAGAGGAAGCCAAATATTCTTGCTACGCATCATTTTTCAGAATCCTTCACAGGTGAAACATAAATAGGGAGCAGCTCACACGTGGCGTGCGGTGATGCAGCAGAGTAGCTTACCTTCGAGTGCGGTGGGTTTGAGCACATCAGCTGCCACATGCGTCTCTGTATTTCTCTTTGTTTGAGGTTTCTTTTTTCTTCCTTCCTAGCAGTCTGTGAACGTCGACCTCGTGGTTCATTGTGTCTGACACTTGGCATTAGACTAGACTGAGGGAAACTTGGCTCTGAAGCTGTGCCTCACCCCAGGTGAGGTTGGGGGCACAGGAGGTTTGCTTTGCCTATCAACAGCTGTGACATTTCTGCTCTCTAAATTAATGAAAGGACTTTCTTCTCAGCTGTCAAGCTTGCTGCCTGAAGTATTAGGTTCATACAAACATACTGTATGTTTTACTAATTACAGTTTTAGGGAAGATTTACCAAGTAATTATTCCCCAAGATTTCTGAAGTAAAGGAAGTTCAACATCTTCATTGGTGACCTGGATGAAGGGACAAAGTGTACCCTCAGCAAGTTTGCTGATGATACAAAACACCACATCTGGAGTACTGTGTCCAGTTCTGTGCTCCTCCAGTTCAAGAGAGACGAGGATCTACTGGAAAGAGTCCAGCAGAGGCTACAAAGATGCTGAGGGCACTGGAGCTGGGGCTGCTTAGCCTGGAGAAGAGCAGAGCCAGAGGGGATCTTATCAACGCTGATTAAGAGCTAAAAGGTACAGGGGGCAAGAGGCTGGGGGCAGACTCTCTTGTCAGTGACAGGCCAAGGGGCAATGAGCACAAACTGGTATCCAGAATATTCCACCTGGACACGAGAAAAAGCTTCTTTGCTGTGAGGGTGCCAGAGTCCTGGCCCAGGCTGCCCAGAGAGGTTGTGGAGTCTCCTTCTGTGGAGAGATTCTAAACCCACCTGGAGGTGATGCCGGGCAACCTGCTCTAGGTGAACCTGCTGGAGCAGGGGGGCGGTTGGACTCGCTGATCCCCAGAGGTGCTTTCCAAACCCTCCCCTGCTGGGATTCTGGGATTCTGTGAAGTTGACTACCAAGCAACCAGAATTTAATTTTATTTTCATTAATTCATTTTTAGTTAAGGATAATTAAAAAAAAAATAATGTAAGCAAACAGGTGATTAGTTTAAATAGACTCTGGTGCTTTGATTGTAAAAAACATGGTTGGTGACTGATAATTCAGTGTTATGGATACTTCTGATCTTTCAGTGGTTTGTTTGTCGAGGTGTTCAAATATATACAGTATTTCTAGGACTTGAAATTGTGACATAAAACGCAGGTTTGCACTATGTACAGAAATACAGGATTCCTGCCTGTCAGTTTTGCATGCTGGGCTCTTACAGACAAAGGCTTAATAAACAGAAAGCAGTAAGGAGATACCAAGAGAAAAGTAGGGATGGTTAAGAGCTCTGACACCTACCCCTAGTTATTACATTAAACTTGACTTAGAACTCCCTTCCCAACTAGAGAAGCTCTCATCACCATGTAGGAAAAAAGCACAAGATTCAGGCTAATGAGAAGAGCAAAAGTAGCAGTTGACATTTCACTCAGCAAGCGTACAGAAGAAAATGGGAGATATTCCAGAACTGACCAAATAATAAAACCTGGGGGGTGGGGAAAGACTTGTTTTCCCCCATTTGCTTGTCACTGCCAGGCCTTCTTGGAGGATGGCAAGAATCTACATCATCTCAGGTGAGGGCAGCATCACAAACCAGACTGAGGAGAACACATAGGTGCTGCAGGTCTACACCAGTGACTCCTGACCTGTCCTCAATGCTGGGCGAGCAAGGCAAGACCCCTCCTCAGAAAATCTTACAGCTGAGTTTCCTTCAGTGTTTGTTGTGCTGTCCTATGTTGAGATGGTGTCTAGTGCTCTTCCTGTGTCCATTTGGCTACTGAAAAATTAACATAATTTGCATGTCACAAACCTAATCATGATCCACTATCAAGTGCTCCAAATCTGTTTACTTGGATGATCTTTAATAGAACTTAAAGAGAAAGATAAAGATTCTTCACGCTCCTGTGGTGGAGATTTTCTGCTCTGATACACAGTTGCTCAACATCCTCCAGTGGGTAGCCCTGGTCAGCAGCCTACAGCATACTGAGGAGCAGCACCAGCAGAGCGCTCTGGCTGTGTTAAGCGTGCAGAGCGATGTATTTGACGATGAGCAGCTCTGGTACTGGCGCACTCTGATCCACTGATCTACAGCAGCTGACAACGGCTTTGCCCAGCAGAATGATACTCCTAGCAGATAGAGAATTGTTCTTTAGCCTTCAGGAGCTGCCTATCCAGGCCTCAATGACCACAATGGATGCAGCAGCTGCAGTCTGCTCCAGCTGGGCTTTCTGATGTTATTTGTTTAAGCAGTCTCACAGCCATCTTGCTGTTCCAGCATGAAAACTGCTTGGCAAGGAGAGCTTGACAACTACATAGAATCGCAGAACCATTATGGTAGGAAGAGACCTCTAAATCATTAAGTCCAACCATACTTATCACTAACAATATAAATGTTAATAAACATATATGGTGGGCTTTAAGAAAATCTAAGGGTAAAGACAGACACACTCTTCATTTCTGCCATCTGGCCAAAGGCCCCTCAGCTGATGTGAAGGGAGACAAGTTTCTGTATGCTATTTTATTTGGTTTCCTCTACCTGCCTCAATTTGCCCAGAACAGAAACATGTTATTGATTATTCTGCTGTCCTGATTTCAGCTCTGTGTGAGCCAGGAGACAGACAGACAGATAGATAATACAGACAGACTGTATTACCAAGTGCAGCATACTGCAGTAGTATGCTTTATTACAAAAGGGCGCAGAAAAAGATTAATGGTTGCAGTTTTCCTGATAGAGCATCCCCAGAGCAAGCTGAAAGAAAATTACCACTGAGAATGCACTGATATGTGGGTGACATTGTAGATTATAGCATGTTTCAACAAAAAGGTAGTGAAGGTGCTACCTCAGACATAGTGACCTTAATCAAGCCTTTGACTTGGAGAACTGTTCTTTGTAAGCAGGTAAGCACAACTGCTCATCCTCTGGGTGAAGTTCTTTCTCCACGCCAGAAACTGAATGAGCCACACATGGGTATTTCCACTTGACAAGCATATTGTCACTCTTCTGTCTGTGAGTCCACTCACCACTCTGCAGACTGATGTTAGGAACAGGCAGCTGCTAACCAACACGGAGCGGGACAGCTTGTCTGAGTTAATAGCTGGTGTTATTTTTTAAAGGGAGGAAAAGAACCGTTTTCTTTCCCTGTCTGTTATTTCTGAATGAGGAAGTTGAGTCCAGTTCACGTTCACAACTTGGCATTCAGGTTGTCAGATACTGAGAATTTTTATGTTTAAAATAAATGTTTTCAGGGGACTGTGGAAACATTTATACTGGCCTCCGGCTTTCTATTAGCTTGGTTTGGATGTAATTTATAACTTGATTATTAAAAAGCAGGTCAAATACCTGTTGAGAGCTACTGAGGCTATGCTCTTACCCTGCATGTGTGCTACTGGCACCAAGGCACTCTTACATAATAGTGATGTTTTCTTTCAAAGAACAGTAATTTAAAAACCCAGTTTCACAATAGATTCTTAGTTAGGTCATCTGTATTCTGTTCTGTTTGTTTATAGATGCAATAGTTCAAGTCATCAATTTAATACAAACTGTGTAAAAAAAGGCATCTCTATATGTCAAAATGACAGATGCTGTTGGTGAACTCACCTAGCAGGTACAGTGAGCCAGGCAGCAAGGGGTGGGGAAGGTGTGCATCACCCACCTCATGAGGGGATAAACTCCATTTATCTTTGTTTGCCCTCGAGTATGACACTAGTACAATCTATCCTCCTGACATGCATGGCAACCTTCACCTCAAAAAATGTCTGATTTGTAATTCCTACAGATTTTCATAGCAGCTTCCACATCCCCGCTAACAATATGCTGAAACACTACCTTTTAGTCTCCTTAAAATAAACAAACTTAATCGTGCTGCAAAGAAGTTAATGGACAGGATCTTCACTGCTTTATGGATTTATTTAGGTGTGTTCCCTGTTCCCCTGCCCAAGAAACAGCTGTGCCCCGGGGAGCTGTGTTCACATCTCTGGAGGGCAGCTGAGTCAGCAAAGCAACAGCACAGTTTTTTTGCATTTCTAGATGTTTTCCATGGAACATCATCTCTCCACTCTGGTTCATGAAGATGAGGTTTATCTTTCAACAGGCAGACTGTCACCTTTCCCAACCCCAAATCTGACCAATGATGAATAGTTGGTTTAGAATCGTTGCCTAATCCAGAAGTTTGCATTTAATTATTTATCTGCTTTTATTTGCCACAGAATGATGGCTTTGAGCCTGCAATAAACTCAAATGAACTACCCAATTAATTTCCCAGTGCTTCTGTGCAGCCATGAGGATTGCAAGAGTTCAGACAGCATGTTGCTGTGTTTTAAAACCTGTCTCCCTCTCCTTGTGGCATTTTCTAGTAGAATCCCTGCAGTACCTTTTAGGATGAAAATAAAATAAATGGATAGAGCAAAGTAAGTATTAGATCAAAGTGAGGAATGGAGCAAAATAGACCAAATCAGAGAGTCAAATGTGACAACTTCATAGCACAGTTAGGGCTTTCCAAAATGTTAATGTTTATGTCGAGCAAGTGAATAGCCTTTACATCTTTTTTTAGCATGAATCTGTGTTTTATCAAAGAGCCCATCTAACACATTGTGTTGCAAAATAGGCAGATTTAAGACATAATGACAATGCCGTTATTCATCCTCACATAAAAGATAGGGCATAAGTTCTTCTAGGTTTGGTAAGAACACCTGCTGATCTCATCTCTGCCCAGTGCTGCTTGCTGTACTTAGTTAGCTCTTTGATCCTTTGTTTTTCTTAAGAGTTGAAGAAGTGGTGTGAGCATATAACCTCAGCACTAAACCTTCCCATCCTGCAAGACTAGGTTCATCTTCCAAACAAGAGTGAGAACCAGTGCTGTGGTATGAGGATTGCATCCATTCATCTGACTGGTTCCAGTGGCTCTGGACACACCACTAGGATCAACAGCCGTAAGTCAGAAGTATGTCTGCTATGGCATTAACTTGAACTAAAAACAATATTTGCAAAGGTAAACTCACTGAAGTAATAGAGAATATGTCACTCATGGATGAAAACAAAACACCTGATGAGTCAATGCCTGTGCTCCAAGCAGCCTTCATCCTCCACCCTCTGCATGAGAAGTCTCCTATTTAACACAATGACACTTCATTTTTAAGGACTTTTAAGTAAGTGCATACACCACTGATTTCCCAAGATGTGTCACCATGCAGATGCAAGAAGCTCCAAGTCTGTTCAAGGAGCCACAGGAAGAACAAGGAGCTTTCCCAAGATGACTGAGGTATACAATGTGTGACCTTTCAGCCCTAACTGGTCTCCTGGAGTGTTAGGGGATCGTTAGCAAATAGGCAATGTGATCTGAATAATAGAGGTCCATCAATGGAGACAATGCACAGACAAAGAGAGTGGACCATATGAGAAAGGTGGCACCTGCCCAACGAATGTCATTCTGTAGAGTCTTATGTAGTTGTTTAGTATAATCTCACTCATCTCTCTGTTAGCCCCGCCCAACATCTGAAAAACTCTATTTAAAAGCTGCACTGTCCTTCTGGGCAGGATTACTAGCACTGCTTTTTTTCTTGTAGTAGGTACTACTCAACAGGCACTCAAAACTAGCCACCAGAACATGTTTGTTACAGCCAGCTCAGGATTGCTTTTAGAGATCCAAGCAGATTATTGCTCTTACTCTCATACCTTGTAAAATGTCATGCCAGAAGAACATTAATATATAACTAGTTCTCAGTATTTGATAAATATGTATGATTGTCCTGGTTTGACCAGAAGCTAAGGTCAAAAGAATAATCTTTTGAGGAAAGGTCTCCAAGACCCCCCTCTCCCCAATAAGATGGGGACAACAGTAAACAAAACCAAAAGAAACTAGGCACGCAGACAGTGAATTTCTAAGAATAGCTTTATCTAA
>VWZO01020530.1:0-11983 GCA_013396975.1 Bucco capensis | reverse complement strand
TTTATTAGAGTGTCCTTCTCTTAGCTGGAAGGCCTTCCAGGGCTAAACGAGCTCCATCTGCCCAGGTTTGGAGTCAGAGTTGTCCTTCTCTTAGGATGACTGCCAGAAGGCTAATGAGCTCATCCTACCCATCCAAGGATTCTAGGAACATGGGTATCACTCCCCACACTTTCCCGTGGGCAATGAGTTTAATGCTCCCTCTGCTGTGGGCACAGTTATGGCACCAGGGGCCACAGGAGACCACAAGGGATTTTCAGACTGTGCCTGTGTTGAGGAAGACCATCATGCAGAATCACATAATCATCAAGGTTGGAAGAGACTTCTAAGATCATCAAGTCCAACCAACCATTCCTATCACTACCCTACCACTGAACCATGGCCCTAAGTCCCTAAGCATCTAGATGTTTCTTAAAGCCCTCCAGGGATGGTGACTCCACCATCTCCCTGGGCAGCCTGGGCCGAGACTTAACAACCCTTTCAATGAAGAAATTTCTCCTTATATCTAATCTAAACCTGCCCTGCTGCAACTTGAGGCCATTTCCTCTTGTCCTCTCACTGTCAACCCTGGAGAAAACATACAAATGTAAGGTCTTTCACCCAGATACATTTACATATTCCCAAAATTCTGCAAGCAAAAGTAGTATTTAAAATTTAAAACATTATTGTAAATCAAAAAAATAAGTCAAACATGACAAAATTCTACCCTTCTGTCATCCTCTATATCATAGATACAAATATCCAAAGCCTGTATTTTAACTTTTCCTTTAAAAAATTAAAACACTGTATATTATTTCTTCCAAGATGAGAAAGGATGATTACCAACTTCACTAGCAGCTAGAAATCTGGTCCCTGATCTAGTGAAAGGTGTCCTTGCTCAGCGCAGGGGGTTGGAACCAGATGATCTTTAAGGTTCCTTCTAACCCAAACCATTCTATGATTCTAGTCTATGAATCAGCGTCTGGTTCCTTAGTACTCACACTAAACTTTTGGGTTTGCTTCCTTAGTAGGGATCTGGGCCATTTTCAAGATACACTGACAACTGATTGTGTAACCCAACAGTAAGTTTTCAAAAGGAGGGATGTGATAGCCAAAATCACTAAGCTCCACCAAGTGGCACAAGAAGGAAGATGTCACCATAACACCCGTGTGCTGGAATGGTTTCAAAGGTGATTGCTATCTCCCTTTAGCCTGCCGTCATTAGCTACCCAGCTCCTTTTGTTCTCTAACTCACACCTGGAAGATGAGTAGGGCATCTGGGGAAAGAGGGTCTGCAATACAAGTATCATTCATGTCATATTCAGCTCACTACCCTGCCGTATGGNCCCCCGTGCAGAGATGCCGCGATGATGGATTTGCAAGTGCGCATCTGCGAGATTTCGTTCTTATCTCTTATCAGCTTCCCAGCTTCTCCCGGCAAATTCTTTCGTGGGGGAAGAAGGGGGGCATAAGGAGTCTAGCTGCTGAGTCTTTTTTAAAGAAACAGTGTCCAAAATTCAGAAGTTCAAAAAGGGAACATGACGTACACTCTTTTCTTGAATTTTAATCACTCCAGGACAGTTACTCTTCCATTGCACTGGTAATGAGGTTAACTGTGCAAGTTCTGGGATGTTCTTCATCAGTGACAGTGGCAGTGGGATTGAGTACACCATCAGCAAGTCTGCAGATGACACCAAGCTGAGTGGCACAGTTGACATGCCTGAGGGACAGGATGCTGTCCAGAGGGACCTGGACAAGCTTGAGAAGTGGGCCTGTGTGAACTTCTTCAGGATCCACAAGGCCAAGTGTAAGGTCCTGCACCCCAGTTGGGGAAATCCCAAATGTCAATCCAATCTGGGGATGAATGGACAGAGGGCAGCCCTGCAGAGAAGGACTCACGGGTACTGGTGGATAAAAAGCTTGACATGAGCAATCAATGTGTGCTCACAGCCCAGAAGCCAACCATCTCCTGGGCTGCATACCTCAGCAGCATAGCCAAAAGAGCAAGGGAGGGGATTCTGCCCTTCTGCTCTGCTCTGGGGAGACCCCACCTGCAGTACTGGGTTCAGCTCTGGAGTCCTCAGGAAAGTAGGGACTTGGACCTGGTGGAGTGGGTCCAGAGGAGGCCACAAAAATGGCTGGAACCCCTCTGCTGTGAGGACAGGCTGAGAGAGTTGGAGTTTCTCAGTCTCAAGAAGGCTCCACAAAGACCTTACTGTGACCTTTCACTACTTAAAGGGCCTATCAGAAAGATGGAGACAGACTTTTTAGCAGGGCCTGTTGTGATAGAAGGGGTGAAGGTTTTAAACTAAAAGAGGGAGATTTAGACTAGATAGAAGGAGGAAATCTTTCACACTGAGGGTGATGAAGCACTCTGGAACAGGTTGTCCAGAGAGGTGGTAGATGCCCTATCCCTGGAACTATTCCAGGTCAGGTTTTTCTGGGGCTCTGAGCAACCTGATCTAGCTGAAGACATCCCTACTTGGACATTCCTTGCAGGGGGGTTGGACTAGATGACCTTTAAAGGCCCCTTCCAACCCAAATCAGTCTTTGATTCTATGATTTTATAGCATGCAGCAGAAGCTAACAAAGGCAATGGCATTCTACAAGCACTAACTGTCTTGACCCTCAAGGGAAGAACAACTTCAAATTGCCTTTTCCACTCTGATTTTACTAGACAGGTCTTAAGTCATGATTAGCATGAGTCCAAAACCTTGTGTGCTTTTTTCAGCTGTATCAGCTGATATGATGAAGACTATCATATTCCCCCAGAAAAAAACAAAACCAAACCTTCATTGCACAGAACTCCAAGGATGTTAGTTTTAGGTTCATTTAACAACGTATTTGCTATCAGTTCTAACACAGTGCTTTCCCCTCTCAGTGTTCCCCAGAGCAGAGTTTCCTGAATTCTGGGGGTGCAGATCTCTCTGACTGCCATGTGTGAAGGGACTGAGGCTGAATATACTGTGGGAAAGCTCTCAATACCCTGGGACATGTCACACAGTGATATTAATAAAAAAATTCTGTTCAAACTACTCTTGTCAGTAGTGGTTTGGGATTTTTTTTTCTTTTTGTTTGTTGGGATGTTTTAAGGAGACCATTACTTGTTACGTAACATGTTTTAAATTCTGATGGCAAGTAAGCCAGATAGACCTTCAGTTTGCCCAGGGCATAAAGGGAGATAGCACAGTGGGAGAA
This sequence comes from Bucco capensis, assembly GCA_013396975.1. Lineage (NCBI taxonomy): Eukaryota > Metazoa > Chordata > Aves > Piciformes > Bucconidae > Bucco > Bucco capensis. The sequence goes on along the minus strand of VWZO01020530.1, from coordinate 8,809 downwards.
TAAAAGCAGTAACTTTGGTTTGTCCTGCAGCTTCCATGGGGATGGAATTGGTGTGATGGAGACCATGGTAGCAGTAAGAGGGAGGTGCTGAAGATGCTACCACAGCCATCAGGCATCTCAGGGTGCTGGCTTATATTGACATCAGTCAAAGGACTGCTAGGGTGGCAGATACCTCCCACCAGGGAGGGCCAGTTTTGGGCTCCTCAGTACAAGAAGGACACAGAGGCATTGGAGTGTGTGCAGAGAAGGGCAAGGAGGCTAGGGAGGGCTCTGGAGCATAAGTGTGCTGAGGAGCAGCTGAGGGCACTGGGCTTGGTTAGTGTGGAGAAGAGGAGGCTCAAGGGAGACCTTAGCTCTCTCTACAACTCCCTGACAGGAGGTTGGAGTGAGCTGGGGGTAGGTCTCTTCTCCAGGGTTAACAGTGAGAGGATGAGAGGAAACAGCCTTAAGTTGCAGCAGGGGAGGTTTAGATTGGATATAAGGAGAAATTTCTTTCCCGAAAGGGTTGTTAAGTCTTGGAATAAGCTGCCCAGGGCAGTGGTGGCATTGTCATCCCTGGAGGGGTTTAAGAAATGTTTAGATGCTCTACTTAGGGCCATGGGTTAGTGGCATGGGAGTGCTAGGTATGGTTGGACTTGATGAGCTTAGAGGTCTCTTCCAACCTTAATGATTCTGTGAAAAACTGAGGAAAAAAATTAAGAGGAGTGAACAAAGTGCAGAGTAGAGCACAAGAGAAAAACAGGTAACAGTATTAGGGTTAGAAAGAAGTAGAATCAGATTTAGATTTCTCATTTGAGCAGGGAATCCCATAAATAGCTCTGTTCTTTTCTAAAGATTTCCCTGCTCAGGAAGCAGATCTTGAACACCAGCAACAATATTAGAAAACTCTTAGAAACCAGCTCCAGGAGATTTGGTGCTCGGGGATTTCTCAAGAAGTTTATATGAACCATTGAGACTTCTGTACAGAACTGGAATCAAATGAGGAATCCAAAAAGCAGAAGGCCTGTGGGTGACAATGTGTTAACCTGAAGGGGTTTAGTTATGTGCCCTCCTCTCCCCATGGCAGCCTCTCAAATCTTGTCATAGACCAAAGTTATCTTCTGGGCTGGGCTAACTAAACCTTTTTTTCAGACACATTTCAATCCTTATTCCATATAACATCTTATCAAACCAACATGGTCATCTTTGTTATCAGTCTCTGTTATTAGTCAGACCAGAATGACTAAAGCTCAGCTAAACCCTGCAGGCTATCTAAAAATAAGATTAGATTTTAATCTTTGCGTGAGACAATCCAAGGTATTTTTCTTTCACTCACATATTCATTGTCTAAGTAACATCAGGACTGACATTAAAAGAGCTTCCCTAGCAGAGAGGAAAAGCTATTACTATGTTCCCAAAGTATAAAGATGAATGCCATTTAATATAGAAGTCTCCTAGCAACAGGTGTTCTTAGCCTAGAATGCATTCCAAAACCTGGGAAGCTTTCAGTATTGGATCCATCCCTCTATTTGAACTAGTTGCTATGCTCTGTTGTCATCCTTGCCTCCACAATCCATAGTATCACAGAAGAGGACTCTTCCTTCCCTAGGTTCAGCGTCTCACTGTCTCCCACTTACATAGGAAAATATCTACCCACCCTTGTCTAGTGATGTGTATTTTCTGCCTTTCTCCACCATTCTGTAGAAACATCTCATTTTTTCTCACTGAATATGAGTCTTCTGAGTATTTCTGGATCTCATGTTACCAAGACTGTGCACTGTCCAATCTGGGGAGCTATTTAATCTGTGTTTGTAAGGCTGGTGATGGCTTGAAGATGCTCCCCTACCAGTCTCATCACCCATCCACCTGCAGCACCACATTTTCCAGTGCTGTGGCCAGCAAGGGCAACCTTCCACAACAGGAACTACCTGCCACAACCAGAGAAATAAACACAGAAAAAGTATTATCATACTGGATTTATAATATACTTGGGGAAAGAGTAAAGGAAAGGAAGAACATGCCAACAGAATTTCCTAGGATGCAATTTCCTCATGACCATGAAACAGCAGAGAAATTGGTGATGGCCAAGGATGAGCCAAAAAGAAAAAAAAATCTGTTTTTCACTCTTTATCCAGCCCATAACAGAGCAAACCTATGTCACATCATCTTGTGTGATACTATGTCTTCACTCACGACTCTGTAGCTCCTTTGAAAGGAATGTGCCAGGTTGCTGAGTCTTGAGGAAAACCTTTTGATGTGTGGGTGTGGAGACTCAGGTCCGTGACAAATGGTTCTTCTTCCCAGGAGCAGTCCCCATCCAGGCCATCACACTCTCCATCCCAGCCCATTCCCCTGTCATGACCGGGGCTTTGTAAATGCTGAGAGGAACAGAGGAAGGGAGATGTGATTATGGGGAATTAGTTAAGGTTGAGAGGAAAAAAAATCCCATCCCTAACTATTTCTTGGAGGAACTGGGCCTGAATGCCTGCATTGTAAAGTGCAGACAGGTAACTGTCTCCCTGGCAATCTGACAAAATAACACTGGAAAGAAAAGTAGCATGTACTGATCCTCCACTAAAACCAAGCGATGCCAGCAGAAAAAGGTTAGGGATCAAGCAGAGAAATCACACAGCCTGAGAAAGAGGAAACTGTGCCTTGCTCACATCTAGATGCAGCTGGAGGGTGGATAACGAGCTTGAGATGGAAGTCCAGGCTTCCCAGGCTTCCACAGCTCCCAGAAACACTTCAGGATGTGGGGCATTAAGATCTGTACATTGTGCAAAGACAAAACAGTCTAGATCCCAAAGGGAAATGAGGTTGCTCTAAGCTCTCTAAATGTAGCAAATTGAATAAAAAACCGGCAGAGTTTATGGCAGTGTGGTAGAGAGAAGAATAAGACTTTATTGAACAAAAGCAGAACTCTTATACCTTTTTTCCACCCAAATACAAAGCTACAGGAAAATATTCACACACACCTGTAGGGTCAGCTAAAGTAAATATAGAGCTAGAAAAACATGTTTTTTCACATTCCATCTTATTTTTCTGTCTTGGTTTTTGTGTGATCTGAAAGCCATCCATCCTTCCTTTTTTTTTGTATGGAATAGCCCTTTGGTCAGTTTGGGTCAGCTGTCTCGGTTGTGTCCCCTCACAAGATCTTGTCCACCTCATCCTCTTGGTGCTGTGCCAGCCTTGCAGCAGTCACAGCATCACAGGTTATCCTCAACCCAAGGCACAGCGTTCTTGAAAACTGCTATGGGGACATAAACTCCATCTCAGCCAAACCCAATACACCTAGATATATCCATGGTGAAATACATTGCACCTTTTCTTCTGTGATTTGAAAGCCTGCGTTATTTACAGCTGAACGAGTCTGCACTGCTTTGGAATATACTGTTTGATCTGTACCAGCCGATATCAGAATATCATCCATATAATGCTATATTATAGCCTCTGGATTATCATGTTGGACTTCGTGTAGAGCAGCTGTCACTGTGAGCTGACAGATGTGGCAAGACCGTCCAATGATATCGTCTCATCGGCTCTTGCTCATAAACAGCTGGTATAGAAAAAGCGAAGTGGGGTGCATCTTCCGGGTGGAATGGGATAATGAAGAAGCAGTCATTTAAATCAATGACAATTAGCGGCCAATCAGCTGGTAGCGTTGAAGTAGCTGGTGATCTGGGCTGAAATGCTCCTATAGGTTCTATCCTTGCATTGATAGCTTGTAAATCATGTAGCATCCTCCATTTTCTGGATTTCTTAGGGATGCAAAACACGGGAATATTCCAAGGGCTGGTTATGGGCGTTATATGTCCTAGCTGCAATTGTTCCTCAACTGATTAAGATGATCAAGCCATTCTTTTTGCAGCAGCCACTGGTCAACCCATACAGGATCATCACTGATCCAAGATAACTTTACAGGCACTATTGGTGATTTTGGGCTGAACAGCTCTTCAGTGACCCTGGCGAAAAAACCCTTTTATCAGGCTTGTCTGCTGTAATAGTAATTCCAAACTGACCAAGAACATCACAACCCCCTAATGTACATGTCACAGGCATGATAAACAGAGCTATCTTTGCTAATTGTCCCTGGGGCCCCTGAATTGCTAGTAAATATGTGCTGTGCTGGGGTTGCTGCATTCCACCTACACCTGTGATAGCGGATGCAGGCTCTGTTGTTGGCCATTCACGGGGCCAGTCGGCACTTTGATAGATACGTCAGCTCCAGTGTCTATTAATCCTGAAAACTTTCTGCCTTGAATGTGACATGTCATGAGGGGCTGAGCTTGTTTTTTTGTGGTTGACCAGCATACCTGAGGGGTCCCTATACTACCAAAGCTTGTGTTTCCCCATGTGTGCCAAAACCTTGGGGTGCACTGCCACGAAAATGTACTAGTTGGGCTATTTTTCGTCCTGCCAGTATGTAACAGGGCAGGGCTGGTGTCCACGCCATTGTTTGAATTTCACCCTCATAATTAGCATCAATAATTCCTGGTAAAAAAAAGAGACCCATTTTGGCAGTAGAAGAACGGCCAATTAATAATGCATGTAAGCCGCTGCCAATTGGACCATATACCCCAGTTGGCAGCAATGCTGCTTTTGTGCCTAATATAGGTAGTGCGGTGAGAATGACCAAATCCATCCCTGTGCAGTTGCTAGTTTGAGATCACAGGCCAAATCATAATTTATTGTTTGCCATTCTATGGCTTGGTTAGGTTTAAGAATTACTGGACAAGCCATAGCTAACTCATGTCCCCCTGCCTTAATGCTTCCTGCTTGCAAACCTTCCACTTATATTTTACCTGTCTGCCCACGCATTCTGGAAGAGCAGACACGTTCTTTTGGAGGGACAGGTAATGAGTAGACTTCTTTTCCAGTTTAACAGGACCTGAATCACGTGATTCCTCTGAGCCGTCAAAGTCATTGTTGATCAGTTTCTTGACATCAGGTCATATTTCTGTGAAGCAAAAGTTGGAGGAGCTGATGCTGTCGATTGCGGTGCCTCTGGAAGCAGTGGCATCATGGGCAGTATCTTGGTCGCTTCTCGGACAGTGGTGGGGGTGCAGAGGGGATTGAAGCTGTTGGTTCAGGTGGGTGTGAATGCAGCAGTGTCTCGGGTGGCATCTCAGGTGCTGGTGGGGCGGCAGAGGGAATTTTTGCTAGCGCTGAACTTGCAAGAGATATCATGTCGCTGCAATTATCCGTAGTTTCCCCAGTAGGTGTCCTTTGGGAGAATTTCTGCAGCAGTGGAATCTCCACTAACGGCAGCTCTATTTAATCGTCTGCTGAGATTTTGCCAGGCAGATACTTGGTATGTGCCCTCATGCATATTCAGCATCTCAACAGAAACCCATGTTAATAAATTTGCTAACTCTGTTCCAGTTACAGGTCTTTTCTGAGCTTCTAACAATCGGCGCAGCACTTCCAAGCTGCGTTCTTACTCTTTGGATAAATTTTCCTTCCATGGTTACCAGTCACATACCTTCGTTTTGAGGAAATGGGTGCATAAAATGTCAAAGTTCTGTAGTTTTCCTTGGTTTGGCTGGCCGTTGCTACATAATTCAGGCTTCGGTGAGCCTCAAAATTCTAAGTCTGAAAAAATTTTCTAAGTCCGTAAAATTTTCTAAGTCCCCCCAAAAATTTTCCAAGTTCTTACAGGGACACCAGATGTAGCGAATGGAATAAAAAGACAACAGAGTTCATGGCAGTGTGGTAGAGAGAAGAATAAGCCTTTACTGAACAAAAGCAGAAACCTTTTATACCTTTTTTACACCCAGATACAAAGCTACAGGAAACCATTCACACACACCTGCAGGGTCAGCTAAAGTAAATATAGAGCTAGAAAAACATGTTTTTTCACATTCCATCTTATTTTTCTGTCTTGTTTTTTGACCTTCGTAAATCTTCCTAAAATCATTATCTTGTCCTTTCCCATAATATTAATTCTAAAACACTAGTCTTTCTCAAAACAATTAACAAATACAATTTCTGTGTACCCACTTCTAAACATTTGTCTGGTCTGAGAGGAGTGGGAGGGCATTGGGACTTGGGATAGCTCCTTGCCAAGCCTGTCTTTTCCAGCAGTTACTTATATGGGAAGAAATACCAGAAAATTTTGCAATTTGCTCTTTGTTTGGGTTTAATCTCATTTAATAGCTATGAGAAATCTCTAACTACAAGGCTAAACCAGGAGGCAGACTGCTAGGAAACACTCTACAGAACAGCACACAGGAGTAACATCTGAGCTCTTTGAGGATTCCTTTCTCACTTATTTACTGTAAAAACATACTAGTGAAGTGAAAATGTGAAGTTACGCAAAAGAAGCTGAGGTTGTACATGGTCAGTGTTTTTGTAGTCCAGTATTTGCTTCGTTATACCCCTCATCAAAAGGCCACAAGACTGAGTTTATAGATGCTTTCAAGTACATTACTCTCAATTAACTCAATTCCTGCATTGAGAAATGAATCTGCAGTGTCACAGAATACCTCTCAATCCTGTCACTTCAGCAGCAGAACTGCCATAGCCCATACCATGCCATCCCAGCATTAACTGTGCCAGCTGTGTTTACTGTCCAGAAGGCAAAGTTGGAAGTTAATCTCTCAGCACACAGACCTCCTACAGGAGGCTGAATGGGCTTTGGAGTTGCATTTGGACAGGTAGGAAACCTTCTTTGGGTTTTTCTGCCAAGCAAGGGGACCCAGTGTGGCAGGAGCTGTAAAGCAGATGGAAGGTACTCTAGACATCAAGCTGCTTTCACCGGCAACCACTGCAGCCACCCTCATTCATCCTTTAGGGTATCTCCTGGTGGAGGAGTCAGAATTGCCTGGAAAAATTCCAACACACAGACTGTGAGAAGATAGGTGAACCCACCCCAACAGTCCTGAGAATCCATCCACCTAGATGTTTTTTTCCACTGGTTAATAAAGATGCAAATCCTTTTCTTTTTTTGATCAGGACAAATGTAACTTCAGAGAAAGGATACTCCTGGTGCATTTGGAGGGTGGTGGAGGAGAGAAAGGCTGTGCATTTCCCTTTGACCCCTGAGATCAGCCCACAGCCATCGCCATTTGGGAGCCAGTGGCTTTCTGAACACAAATTCCTTGATGCTGAATACTACCGATCCAGCAGCATTCTCACAAGAGACTGATTTGGACTTGGCAAAGAGGAGGCATAACTAGGATTCCTCTGCTGAATGTCAGGGGTGTCTCACCCTTCCCTTTCTCTCACAGGGAACTGAGCTGCAAAAGGACTCCTGGAGGTTCTGTATTTTTCTTGATTCTGTTAATTCTGGGATAAAAGGGATATTTTTGGTTCTTGCTATGGGAGGAAAATGTTCAGATAGCTTTTCCAGTGGTAATTGCTGTATAGACAACCAAAGCTTAAGCCATATGTTTTCACAGAGCACAATTTTCACACTCCCCTCTCTCCTTACCAACTTATACATCTTATATACTTTATCTATAGATATCTGCCTTTCCTCATACAGTACCTTTGGCCCTACCCAGGGTTCTGCATGACTGTCTTCCACTTATCAGCCACAAGTTTCACCTTCTTGTCATCATTCTTCTCTTTCCAGTGATCCTCAAAGACAAACTCAAAAAGACCACTACTAAATGCATTTATCTTTGCCTTGAAACTAAAGGCAAATCAAAGATGTTTGTAGTCTAAATACTGTGCCTGGAACAAAGTCTTGCACTAGGGTTCCACTTGGGCTGTGGTCTCGGTGACTTTTCTCACCATTGCTTGGAATACTCTGAAACATGATGTTAAGTAATTTGGATAAAGCAAATCTAAGAACCATTATTTCTAAATCAAAAATAAATTCAGCAAGGCCCTTTCAGTTTGGTCCAGGTTTTTAAGCAGCTTTTTTTGAAGGTCAAAGAAAACATACCCCCCCTGAAGAGCAAAAATGGAGAACTAATAACGGATGAGGAGAAGGCTGAAGTTGTCAACAACATTTTTTCTTCAGTCTTCACTTGCAACTTCTCTCCCAACACCTCCCAAGATAAAAACCTAGAAGGTGTGGACCAGGGCAGTGAAGTCCCTCCCACTGTATGTGAAAATCAGGTTCGTGACCTCCTGAGGAACCTGAACATACCTAAGTCTATGGGACCTGATGAGATGCACCCCATAATCATAAAAGAATTGGCTGATGGAGTCACCAAGCCACTGTCAATAATATTTCAGAAGTCNCCAGAAGGACCTGGACAAGCTGGAAAGGTAGGCCCAGGTGAACCTCATGAGTTTCAACAAGACCAAGTGCAGGGTCCTACACTTGGGTCAGAACAATCCCCACTATCAATACAGGCTAGGGGATGAGAAGATAGAGAGCAGCCCTGCAGAAAAGGACTTGGGGTGCTGGTGGATGAGAAGCTGGCCATGAGCAAACAGTGCATCCTGGCAGCCCAGAAGGCCAATGGCATCCTGGGCTGCAGCAAGAGAAGCGTGGCCAGCAGATCCAGAGAGGTGATTCTGCCACTGCACTCTGCTCTGCTCACACCTCCTCTGGAATACTGCGTCTAGTTCTGGAGCTCTCAATACAGAAATTACGTGGAGCTGATGGAGCAGGTCCAGAGGAGGCCATGAGAATGATCAGGGGGCTGGAACACCTCTGCTATGAGGACAGGCTGAGGGAGCTGGGATTGTTCAGCCTGAAGAAGAGGAGACTTTGGACTTAGGGGATCAAAGGGACCTAGAAAGACCATCTAGTGCAACCCCCCTGCCAGAGCAGGATCACCTAGACCAGCTCACACAGGAATGTGTCCAGGTAGCTCTTGAATGTCTTGAGAGAAGGAGACTCCACAGAACAATCCCCACTATCAATCCAGGC
>VWZO01020529.1:7174-21802 GCA_013396975.1 Bucco capensis | reverse complement strand
CGTGGTGGGGTGTGCACCGGCTTCCGGCTTGGGACAGCCCCACAGGTGCTGCCACTCCGATACAGCCCGCGCGTCCCCGCGCTGGGCGGGCACCGCCCGGCAGGGGCGGAGATCACCCCGCCAGCTCGTCGGCCCCTGCTCCTGTTCACGCGACCATACAACTCAGCCGATAGAAAGGGCTATCACTCACCAGGTTTCCCAGTGAACACATTAACGGTCAGGGGGGTGAAGGGAGAGAAAATGGATACCTCGGGCAATTTTCACATTCACTATAACAACATAGTCCAATAATGTTGTAACTCTGAGACTGGGCTAGAACTTCAAGCTCCTCCTGCTTATTCCTCATGCTGCATGCATTCGCATAATAACATTTCAAGAGTGACCCTTTACATTCACCATTCTTTGAATCAGGCAAACCTAGTCCCACAAACTTTGAGGAGCCAACCCGTCCCTCCTCATTATCATGTGTCGTACTATCCCCTACCCCCTTCCAACCTAGTTTAAAGCTCTATCTATCAACACTGCAAGCTCATGAGACATTACCCTTTTACCCCATGAGACAACTTTTTACCATTATATGCCAACAGACCAGGAGAATAATAAAACCTCCCATGATCAAAGAATCCAAAGCTCCAACGATGACACCAGCATTGCAGCCATAAATTAAGACAATGGATCCTCCTATTCCTATCAATATTTCCTTCAGCAACTGTGGGAAGTAGGAAAAATATTACCTGTGCTNCAGCAACTGTGGGAAGTAGGAAGAATATTACCTGTGCTCCTGATCGTTCCACCGAATGACCCAGGGCCCTGAACCCTTTTTCAGTAGTCAAGTTACTCCTCTCCAGCTTGGATAACTATAAGAGGATAGTAATCTGTGCTCTTCACCAAGCTAGGAAATTTACTTGCTATATCTCTCACCTTGGACCCAGGGAGGCAGCAGACTCCCCTATGGGTTGGGTCCAGTCGGCATATCAGGCCTTCCATTCCCCTTAGGGTAGAATCACCAATGACAATAACTCATCTTTTCTTCCTTACAGAGGTAGTACTAATGCTAGATGCAGACTGCCTTACCGTGGGCAACTCTTCTGATCCAGAAGAACCTGTGTCTCTATTTTCTCATGTTAACCTGCCTTAATCCAAGGCCTAATATCTATTATATGTAGGCACTTGGAAAGAAGAGGCAGGCCAGGAAAGGGCATGCCTGCCACACCGAGCAGTGACCTGAATCCATTCTCCACTAACTTCTAATTCTTCACTGTCATCTAAACCTTCTCCATCTTCCACCTGTTGGTGAGGGAACAGTGGGGTCTTTCTATCACAAGGTGGAACCTCCTGCTGGGAACATCCAGAGAGTGTCAGGGATTGACTCCACTAGTCAATCTCCCTCTCACAGTCCCTAATAGTCCTTAACCTTAACCATCTTAACTGGATGAGGAGATCATCCAGTTGCTCAGACCTTACACAGCAACCCTCTGTAGTCAGCGACAGTCTCAGGCACTCCCTACATCCAGACACCTGGGTGGCAGCGTGTGCCCTCCAGAGTTCTGTCTGGATTGCCACATCACAACAACTTACCGTTTTCTTCTTAGTAGTAACCACTGTTATATATCTCTTAGGCTATCTCCAACCCTTTATGTATCACCTCTAAGACCTGTAGGGAAATAGCACCCTTTCTTCACACCCTGCCTTCACAAACTGCTTCACTAACTGTGCTACTCCCTAGGCTTGACTAATATAGGGGTGGGTTTATCAACCCTAGTAGGACTAGTTCAGCTGAAATTCATTTTACCCTGATTGGGAGGAGTCTGGATTCCATGCTCAATCAGTGCCCGGCGGCGGGGTGTGTATCATGTGGACTATGTGCAGGACGTGCTTGCTGCACGTCCTGCAGCAAGTGAGAGCATGCCCAGCTCTGGCCCTGCGGCCAACCCGGTGGTGCCCAGCAAGATCAAAAGTTGCCTGCCCGTGTCTTACCTCGCTCCCCGCTGCTCCTGTTCAAATAAGCCATCACACGGACAAGCCGTTCCTTATGAATTCCTTATGAATTTTACTCTACATAGGAGACACAGTTTTGATTATCCAAAATGTATTACATTGTATTTCCAGCCAGAGATTCATGAAGTTTTGAATGTTTAGAGTGTGCTGCCGCTCTATACTGGTGTCTGTATTCATGCATTTAAGCAGGGATACTCAGTGGGGATTTACAACCCACCAACAAGTAATCACTTGATTTACAACAAGGAGTTATTCCTACCAAGGGAGAAAAAGGGAAAGGAGACATATGGAGATTAATTTTACTTGTCCAGACTGTTTCAGAAAAAAGTCCGTATCAAGCACTGTTAGACAATTTTTGTAACAAGTTCAGCCAAAGCATGAAACCCTGGATTAGGCAGACTTCTGGGTTGAGCTCTCACCTGTTAATGTGATATGGGACTCACAGGTAGGATAAGAGATTCAAAGACTTTGAATCATTGATTTGTATACTGTGTCACAGAGAAAGTCTGCTGCCAAGATTTAGTCTACAGACATTAAAATAGCCTTCCAGACTGTTGCCTTGCTAAGCAACTAGCATGTTCAAGTCAAAGCTCTTAGATCCAAGTAGGTAACCAAGGANGCAATGAGTTTAATGCTCCCTCTGCTGTTGGCATAGTTATCGCACCAGGGGCCACAGAAGACCCCAAGTGATTTTCAGACTGTGCCTAACCAAGGAGGTATAGACTGAAGAATGGAAGGACTGCATTGTGCAGCCTTGGGATTGGGATGCAAGACTGTTAGGTCCACTTCCCTGATCTCACCTAGATGCAGTGGAAGTTTCCTGCAGGGCAGATGGGAGGAGACTGCAGCTCAACTAGGTGCCTAGTTTAACTTTCATACTTTGATTATGTATAGCTTTGATCATCAGAAAGAAAAGTAAAAAACAAGGAATAAACAGAGGTTTGGTCTCAGTAAGCCAAGAGAAGGGAACATAGATCAGAAAGCAGCTACAGAGAACACATCATGGAATGTTACCTGCAGAATGCTGCCTCCTATGATGCTGCCCTGCAATCAGGAAGCCATGGACCCCCTTGTGTCCTACCTCTGAATCATGCAGTCTGGTTAGGAAGTATTTCTTTAAGACATCAAGTATAAAGGCTTTGGTCATGAACAGGGCAGACTTCTATTTACAAGTACAGAGTCTTGAAGCAATATTTAAGCCACATAACACAGACACACTGCTTCTGTTTGTGGTTTTAAATTATGTTGCCTTTTCCTAAATACTGTTAGAACTGGCTGAGACACTAAGCTAGTCTAAGTGTATCTATGTTTCACCTCTTCAAGTGGACTGAGACAACTCTTTATTTCATATTGCAGCCATCAGCTAGATTTTTTGAATAAAAATAAATTAGTTCTTCTAAGGTAACATTCCTGACTCAGTCATTATTTCCATCTAGTTAACTAAATTCTCAAGATGAGTTTGTTTAATATTGAAACACTCCCTCTTTATGGAGGGGCAAAAAAGGAAACATACAATTTCCACAAAATCAACACTTCTGCTAGAAGAGGGAATTTTCTTAGCAAACTCCACCTGTTGAATTTATGCCAACACTGCCTGCAAAAGTGAAACAGTTAGTTACAGCCTAAAGAAATAGAGTAGGGAGGAGGAGGCACTGTAAGACAATCAGCAGTACCAAGCACAATTACTAAATTCTTTTATAACCTGGCAAATACTAAAGCAATGTAGTGGAGAGCCAGTCCCTCTTTGGAGTCAAGCTTCCTCATTCCTGTAGGGATAGTCCTATGAAGACTTTTCAGTAGGCTTGGGTGAAGAATAAAGACTCTGCTCAGTGAGAGGTGCTGGTCAGTGCATGTTTTTCTGTCCCTTCTTCCACGTGGATGTCATGGACTGGTCCTGAGCAGGCAAAAAACAGAATTTGAAACTCTTGTATGATTTCAGTCGATCAGTAACACAACAGTAGGTTTGTTTTTAAGTGTATCAATTTCTCCAACATTTATAACAAGGAAGAGAAAGCAAATGGACATCTGCAGGACAGTGGAAGATTTTGTCTTCCAACAAGCATTTCATGTTTTATTTCCGAGTGTGTGTCAACTATATTGAGAAAACCAAATGACTCCTTGCATCATCTATCTTTTTTTAGTGTTTTTTCAAAGTTTATGAACTCATTGGATTGTTAGCATGCATTAGTGTATTAGTGTGGCATTTTGAACAGAACATCCTAGTCATCCATGTTTGTGTTATGACACAAGATGTTTTTCTTTATCTGCATTATCAACAGGAGATGCTGTTCAACATGGGGCCCCTCCAAAAGAGAAAAAAAAGAAAAAAAATCCCTACAGATTGAACAAGTCACGTTCAAGCTGCTGCTGACATCAGTGAGCCAGAGAAGTTTCGTTCACTGGGAGTATGCTGCAATTTTTCCTTTGCAATCTAGAAAATTGCACAGGTGCCACAAACTTTAACCTTACACAGTGTTCAGATTTATGAAGTATATATAACAGAGAAAATAAATTCCAAGACCTGCTGAATCCTTCTGGATTTGTCCAGAGGTATTTTTCTTCAACCCTTAAGGTTTTAGGTGACAATGTAGTATTTCCTTTCTCCAGAGCATGTTGAAGGCTAAGCAGAACACATCTTAGCAAGCAAGACCGAGCTGTCTTTTCCTTCCACTGTATGACACCCTGAATGTGCAGGCTGCACAGATACAGCCGGTATATTCTCAGGGAGATATTGACTTCAGCCAAAACACATAGGCTTTAACAGGTAGATTTTTATGAAGCCTCTTAATTGTGCTAGCCATTGCCTTAAAATATTTAGTAAAACACATTTGTTTACTGGAATTGCTTAAAAGGATTTGTGCTGGTTCAGGTCATAGGTGAACTAGAAAATCACTGGGAAAAAGACTTCACTTCTTCTGCCCAAGGCATAAAGACTAGTCAGCTGCAATGGGCAGCATCCATGGAAGAGAGCAAATTACTTGTTGGTAAAAGAATTTCTATCCTTTCTCAGGGAGAATCTGTTCCAATCTGTGAGGTGGCCTCCCCTCTGCATTGGATTTTTCCAGTTTCTGAGGATGGGACCATTGTCCCCAAGTCCTTGCTGGGAGCAAAGAAATGCTAAGCTTATCCATGATTTAGCAGCCTGTGCCAAGAACTGGAAACTCAATGGCTTATGATTCATCTGCAAAAAGTCAAATCAAACTCCTACACAACACAGCTGCATTGAATTGGCAGGCTGTGTTTTACCTTCCTTCTTTACTCATAACACAGACAAAACTATTCTAAGGCATGAGTATATCCAAACTCTTACAAAAACTATATACATTCACCAGTATCAGCTCAGCTTCCATCAATAGCCAGGGAGGTTGGGACTTCTCTATTTGAAAACTGGACACATGCCAAATTACACACCAAACCTAGAAATACTAAACCTAGGACCCTAAAGCAATGGGGTGATGTACTTGTGTCATATGCTGAAGTCTGAGTGGGCATTCCTGAGCGTCTAACTCAGAACTTCCCCTTCACCCTTTACTTTAAAGAGAAAAAAGGTGGCCAAATAGCATATACTTTGCCTCTAAAGTAAAAACACATCTGACCTTTGCTGAAGTAATGGTTAGATTGTAGATTTATACATCACAAAGCTCTTGCTTCCTTCAAACAGCAAGAGATGCAAAAACAGCAGATAGGGCTTGTTACAGCATAGTTGCATTTTCATGGTATGTTCTTTCTGATCTAATTCTGAATTTTAGACTGATCAGACATAGCTCAAGGTGAACACTCACTGAGATCAATCTGTTAAAAAATAGTACTTTTCACTTCCCAGAGGTGACTTATAAATAGTACTGCAACAGGGGTAGCTTGGTGTGGGAAATTGTGGGAGGTGGCAGTGGGGTGATTCTATATATTAGGGAATGGTTTGATTGTATAGAACTCAATGATGGTGATGATAAGGTTGAGTGTTTGTGGGTAAGTGCTTAGGGGAAAGGCCAACAAGGCTGATATCCTGGTGGGAATCTGTTATAGACCACCCAATGAGGATGAAGAGACAGACAAAGCATTCTACAAGCAGCTGATGGAAATCTCATGATCGCTAGCCATTGTTCTCATGGGGGACATCATCTTACCAGATGCCAGCTGGAGATACAACACAGCAGAGAGAAAACAGTCCAGGGAGTTCCTGGACTGTGTAGAAGATAACTTCCTGACATAAATGGTAAGTGACTCTACCGCGGAGGTCACCCATTGTACCTGTTGTTTGTGAAGAGAGAAGCATTTGCAGGTGACATGATGATTGGAGGCTATCTTGGGCATAGCAACAATGAAAAGAAAGTTTTCAATTCTTAGTGAAGTAAGGAGGGGGATCAGCTAAACCACTGCCTTGGATTTCTGGAGGATAGCCATTGGCCTATTCAGGACACTGGCTGTAAGACTTCCTTGTGAGATAGTCCTGAAGGGTGAAGGGGCCCAGGATGGATGGACATCCTTCAAGGAGGAAATCTTAAAGGTGCAGGAGCAGGCTTCCCCCATGTGCCAAAAGACAAGGTAGTGGGGAAGAAGACCAGCATGGCTGAACAGGGATCTTTGGCTGGGATTCAGTGGATAAAAGAGAGTTTACCACCTTTGGAAACAGAGACAGAAAACTGAGGAAGAGTACAAGGATGTTATTAGTTCATACAGAGAGAAGATCAGAAGGAAAGCCCAGCTAGAACTCAATCTGGCCACTGTCATAAAAGATAACAAAAAATGTTTTTCCATATATGTTAACAACAAGAGGACAGCTAAGGAGACCCTCCATCCTTTATTGGATAGAGGAGGGGAACGTTGTTACCAAGGATGATGAAAAGACTGAGGTTCTTTTCCTCAGTCTTTAATAGTCAGACCAATTACCCTCAGGGTACTTCGCCCCCTGCACTGGAAGATAGGGATAGGGAACAGAATAAATTCCCCATAATCCAAAGGAAGCAGTTAGTGACCTGCTGCTCCTCCTAGACACTCACAAGTCTATGGGGCCAGATGGGATCAACCTGACAGTACTGATGGAGGAGGCAGGAGAGCTCATCAAGACACTCTCCATCATTTATCAACAGTCCTGGATAACCAGGGAGGTCCCAGACAACTGGAGCCTAGACAATGTGACACCCATCTACAAGAACGGTTGGAAAGAGGATCCTGGGAACCACAGGCCTGTCAGCCTGACCTCAGTGCCATGGAAGCTTATAGAGCAGATGATCCTGAATGTGATCACATAGCACATACAGGGCAATCAGGCCCAGCCAGCATGGATTCATGAAAGGCAGGCCCTGCTTGATCACACCGATCTCCTTCTATGACCAGGTGACATGCCTAGTGGATGAGAGAAGAACTGTGGATGTTGTCTACAAAGGCTTTAGTAAATCCTTTGACATTGTCTTCCACAGCATTCTCCTGGAGAAGTTGCCAGCTCATGGCTTAGAGAGGTGTACTGTGCTGGATGAGACACTGAGATCGAGTGCACCCTTCAGAAAGTTTGCAGACAACATCAATTTGAGTGGGAGTATTGATCTGCTTTAGTGTAGGGAAGCTCTGCAGAGAGATCCAGACAGGCTGAATTTAGGGGCCAAGCCCAGTGCAGTGGGATGAGGTTCAACAAGGACAAGTGCTGGGTCTTGCACTTGGGTCACAACAACTCCATCCAAGCTGCCTAGCAGAAAAAGACCTAGGGGTGCTGGCTGACAGCCTGCTGAACATGAGCAGCAGTGTGCCTAGGTGGCCAAGAAAGTCAATAGCTTCCTGGCTTGTATCAGAAAGAGTGCGACCACCAGGACTATGGAAGATATGTATATATGCCCCTGTACTTGGCACTGGTGGAGTCACACCTTGAATACTAGATCTAGTGTTAGGCCCTTGACTATAAGAAAGACACTGAATTGCTGGAGCATGTCCAAAGATAGGCAACGAAGCTGGTGAACCGTCTAGAACACAAGTCTTACGAGAAGTGGCTGAAGCAACTATAGTTGTTTAGTCTGAAGAAAAGGAAGCTCAAGGGAGACATTACTGCTCTGGACAATTACTTGAAAGGAGGGTGTAGTGAGGTGGTGGTCAGTCTCATCTCTCAGGTGACTTGCGATAGTACAAGACAAAAGACTCTCAGGTTACTCAAGGGCAAGTTCAGTTTGGATATTAAGGAAAAATTTCTTCACTGAAACAGTGGTTAGGCATTGGAACAGGCTGCCCAGGGAAGTGGTGGAATCATCCTTAGAAGTGCTAAAAATTTGTGTAGATGTGGCGCTTCATGACATGCTTCAGTGGGCATGATGGTGTTGGGTTGACTGTTGGACTTCATGATCTTATAGGTCTTTTCCAACCTAAGTGATTCTGTGTTCCTATGAAACTGAGCTGTACTTCAACTGTGTGTTGAATCACTGCCCAAGGGCAGGAGGGTCCATCTTGCACTGTGCCTTTCATCACATTTCACTTTGGTGTTGCAGTTGTAGATGAAATGTTTCACACAAGTCAGTATCAATTTACAGGACACTTTGTGATAGGGCTCTTTTGCATGGCAGTCTCTCCAGTCCACTCTACAAGGCTGTGACAGAGCTCCATTTTGCCAGCTCTCCATGGGAAGTTGTTGTTTATTCCAGCCACTGGTACCACTTCCCCATCCTCCAGGCACATTGCTAGCTTCGCAAAATGTTCCAGACTGCTGCAACAGCAATATTTCATTAATAGTAATAAAGCAGAACCTTGTGTTGGCTTCTAAAAGATATTAGGCCATAGAAAAATACTAAACAGGTTTAATACTTAGAGGGAAACTGATAAATATGCACCCAGTTTTCTCTGTGCAGTAACACAGTGAAATGTACTATTGTTTGGCAGACTTGCTATTTATTTTCCTCCTCTTCTTAGCATAAGTTAAGCAGTTTTATTCATACTTAAATTCACTAGTGTATCCCAAACTGCCTGCTTGAGAACTTTGCTCACATTTCAGATTCATAATGTCTTAATCCAGAATCATTATGGCAATGTGGGAACAGACCCTCTCCTAGAGAGTAGTCTTTGGGATTTTGATATGAAAAGGCACCCATATCAACTGAAAGTTTACCTAGAATGGCAATATAGGTGCAAGTGCTAACCTTGTCATTGAAAATGCACAGGGTCATTTCATATTTGCACTCAGCGTCAGACAACAGTCAGCCCAGGATGCCTCAGTTTCTGGATCATTTGCCTAAGGATATTCCATAGAATCATAAAATGGTTTGGGCTGGAAGAGACCTTAAAGATCATCTAGTTCGAACTCCATTTCTACTTGCCCAGGTTGCTCAAAGCCCCATCCAACCTGGCTTTGAACTCTTCTAGAGTTGGGACAGCCACAACTTCTCTGGGAAACCCGTTCCAGTCCCTCACCACCCACATATTAAAGAATTTCCCCCTGATGTCTAATCTAAATCTACCCTCTTTCAGTTTGAAACCATTACCCCTTTTCTTATCACTGCACTCCTTGATATGAAGTCACTCCCAATCATAATATTATACATAATTTTCCTGGAAATTTGGCTTGTTTTCTAGACAGCAGTAAGACAAAAATTTCTAGACAAAACACTGGACTGTAGGTAAGTCAAGATTGCACAAGAAGTTCTGGCAAGTTAGAGTAGAAGGAATACTCTATCTGATGAAGTAAGAAAGATCTAAGAACAATGATTTTAATTTCCTGAGCTTCCAATTTCTTAACCTGAAGACTACACACTTTTTGGCTGAGAAACACATATGCATATGCACAGTTTTGTTAGACAAAAATTGATTATGGAATAGGAAAACCTTGTGAGTTAATCCATGACCTTAGTGAACTTGTTCCAGAAGATATGACAGAGCTGTTAATGTTTATACACAGTGACGCGATTTTCCATATTCAACCCTATCTCTCTAGTCATATGGATCTACAGGACAGCAACACTAGTCTAATTCCCTTTGGTTTTGTTTTCAAGCCAAGATGAAACATCCTAAGGAATCCTACATGTTCTTAACAAACGTTTTTGCAATTCCAAAGCTTAGTGGTCTGAGAGGAGATAGATGATTAACAGTCATTTAGTCAGTTCAGTGCAAACCAGGATAGTGTAGAACTGAAGACAACAATGTCCGTATTTTGATGCCTCTCTGTGGTTGTGAAGTTAAGATGACAATGGGGCCTGCCTAATCATGGCAGGCTGCAGGCAGAAAGCAGAGGAGGTAATGACAGCAAAAAAATAGATGTGATGCTTTCTGATTTCTGTCTGGGACAAGAAGTTTTTTATAGTGTCAGCAAGGGGCACATACCCAGCATTTATGTCAAAACATTGTTTTGCCAATAGCAGACAACTATCTTTTGAACTAGCAAAAGTGAAGATAGCAGAAAAGTTCCAGGAGGCAAATTTATTATTGCAAGAAGGGAGGAGTGACCACCAGGACAACCATGATTGGTATTTGGTTTTGTTTTAGTTTCATCAGCCTCATACTATCTACATTTGCATAAGGTTTTTGTACGCTTTCAATTCTGGCATTTCTGGTTGAAGAAGGCAGGTCAGATGGAGAAAAAACCTGAACTGTAGAAAATCAATTACAATGTCTCTGATTCTGATGAAGCACTAACCAAATAACATGTCCAAGCGAGCATGAAAGGCCAAAGAACTTCTAGCTTGTGGATCAGTAAAGAGCTAAAGAAAAAGCAAGATAAGGAACAGAATGGAAAAGAATGGAAACAATAAGATGGTTATGGCCTTTCAGAAATACAGTCATGAGAGAAAGAGGCACTGAGGGAGCTGCATACAGTACAGTTTATGCTTTAAAAATGGCCCTGCTTCCCACCATCACTGCCTGACCCACCACAGACCCGTTTACTGCTATTGGAAAAAATGCTGGACAGAGGCCAAGGTGGACATATTTCTTGTTTTGTTATGGAGGATAAATGCTAGCTTAAGTATTCTGCAAGCTGAAAGGAGTGTCATAGGATGACTAAAATTGAAGAGAAAGGNATATATATATATATATATATTGCTTTGATCTTCTGGCCGGCTGGGTTGACTCCTATTTCCCCCTCCCTGGGAAGGGAGTGAGGGATTTTGTTTTCGGTGGAGGGGTTTTTCTGATAAGGGATGATGATTCATGGGCCTAGGGTTTGAGCCAAGTGTTTAGCCCAGCAATAATAAAAAGGGGAGGCCGGGGGCTATTAACAACTAACAAGCCTTCCTTTTTCCCTTTTCCTATTATTTCTCTGTTTATATGGTTGTAGCATTTAAATAGATAAAGCTATTCTTATAAATTCACTGTCTGTAGATCCAGTGTTTTATTTTATTTTGCTCTCCCCATTTGGGGAGAGGGAGGGGGGCATCTAGAGGTCCTCTCAAAGAGATTGTCCTTTTGACCCTTAATAAATTCTTCGTTCTTCTGGTCAAACCAGGACAGGAGAACAGTTGCCTGTAGAAGAGCAAGACAAGAGGAGATTGTCTGGGCCATGAGCTCTACTTTGTGCCCCTAGGCAACAGGCCACAGGGCAGTGAAATGAGGCAGTGGGGTCCGATTCCCAGGAGGCACCCAAAGGGCAACACTGTTCTTAGCAGCCTTTCTTTGCATGTTTAACATAAAGAACATGTCTGGAAAGAAGGGAATAACACAGCAGACTTCTTCACCTTGCTTCTCCAAAGACCCTGCTCCCCACAGCTGTCCAGCTCAGAAAAGTAGATTGTGGCCAAAGCACCCTCAGGGACCACACCACTGCTCACAATGCCCGTTCTGGGATGACTAGTGCTGGTTGCTATTTTCACTTCTTCTAGCTGTAGACCTGTAATCCAAACTCTGGTTACAGTATCACAGTATCACAGTATCACAGTATGTTAGGGGTTGGAAGGGACCCAGAAAGATCATCTAGTCCAACCCCCCTGCCAGAGCAGGATCACCTAGATGAGCTCACACATGAATGTGTCCAGGCGGCTCTTGAATGTCTCCAGAGAAGGACACTCCACAGCCCTCCTGGACAGCCTGTTCCAGTGCTCCATCACCCTTACTGTAAAGAAGTTCTTCCTCGTGTTAATACTAAACCTCCTGTGGTCCAGCTTGCTCCCATTCCCTCTTGTCCTAACATTGGATGACATTGAGAAGAGCCTGGCTCCCTCCTCCTGACACTCACCCTTAACATATTTCTAAACATTAATGAGGTCCCCTCTCAGTTTTCTCTTCTCCAGGCTGAAGAGACCCAGCTCTCTCAGCCTGTCCTCATAGGGCAGATGCTCCACTCCTTTAATAATCTTGGAGGCCCTGTGCTGGACTCTCTCCAGCAGCTCCCTATCCTTCTTGAGCTGGGGCGCCCAGAACTGNCTCCAGTTAGACTCTGCTCCACCAACCACAACTCTCTGGCCTCTGTCCGTCAGCCAGTTCTCAATCCATCTCACTTCACAGTCTCCCAATCCACACTTCTCAAGTTTGGCAATAAGGATACCATGGGAGACAGTATCAAAAGCTTTGCTAAAGTTGTGAAAAACCACATCCACTGCCTTCCCCTCATCTATCCATCTAGTTATGCCATCATAAAACGCTATCAGATTAGTCAAGCAGGACTTGCCCTTATGGAATCCATGTTGACTACTTGTGATAAGCCTCCTTTCCTCCAAATGCTCGGAGATGGTGGCAAGTACAAACTGTTCCATCACCTTTCCAGGGATGGAGGTGAGGCTGACTGGCCTATAGTTACCCGGGTCATCTTTCTTGCCCTTTTTGAAGATTGGGATAATATTGGCCTTCCTCCAGTCCTCAGGAACTGATCCTCTCCCAAACAGCTCCTCTCCAGCCTTCTGCCCCTTCCTTCCTCCTGCTGCTGATGGCAGGTCATCCATCATGCACAATATGTCCCAGCCTTCTGCTTGGGAAAACCTGAGGACTCCTTGGGCTCTGCAGCACTGCATAACCAGGAGAAGGCCTCACATTCCCCTAGGCCTACAGGTTTTAAACACTGTCATTTCTTTGTCCTTGCTCATCTTCCAGAGGCTTCTAATCACTCCACAGTTTATTCCTATTGCTCTTGCCAACACTTTACAATAACATCTAGACCCTCCAGTCTTTACAGCTGCTCTTTAGACCTCACAGGCAGTAATTAATTCAACACTGTTGGGCATGGCCAAGCTCTGCTTCAGAGGCGTCACATCCCCTCGGACCTGCCCAGGCAGCTGGAATAATACAGAAGAGATTTAGATTTGCTCCTTCCCCTATGACCATTTTCTTCCTGGATCCTGGCCCCAGAATTGCTCATATTCATGGCCAAGAGAGCAGGAAGGATAATTTTTAAAAGCTCAGCTGCTAGAGGAAGCAACAATGGCTGGCTGAAACACTGGTGAAAGACTAGCTCTTGACAACATCAAGAAATTCACCATCTGGGATAGAACAGCAGAATATGATTATAAGATCTAATGTAAGGTCATCAAGTCAAAACAAGAGAAGACATTTCCATACTTCTATGGGAGTGCTCAGGACCTGTATCACAGAAGCAGCCGTTCTTTACCAGATTAAGCTTCACTTGAAATGTGGCAGGAGACAGCTACTGCTGGATTTCCCTCTTGCTCTTGCTTTGCACCCAGGTAACTTCACCAAGTTCCTTACAAATATTCCCCAAATGCTTCTGAGTGAAGCAGAAAAGGATTTTATCTTTTGGCTCTAAAATCAGCTGAAGTTGGATTGAACAAAATTGTACAGTAAACAAAGGTTAAAAGATTATACAAAAAACTATGGGGATTTATGATTT
Organism: Bucco capensis; assembly: GCA_013396975.1. Taxonomy (NCBI): domain Eukaryota; kingdom Metazoa; phylum Chordata; class Aves; order Piciformes; family Bucconidae; genus Bucco; species Bucco capensis. The sequence goes on along the minus strand of VWZO01020529.1, from coordinate 8,064 downwards.
TATTAATATGATATACTCATCTGAATTAACTTTTATTGATCAGAAATGGGGGAATGTCTCCTTTGTTATGGAGGACATAAAGCAGATAGTCTTGGCTCTTTCCTTCACCATTGTTTTTATACGTAATTTGATATGGTCCACAGGATGTGTTTTTCTAGTTCTAGCAGGAATTGAACATATGTTTCAGGATTTATTACATCAGAAGATATTTATTAGTACAAGGCTCTTTCATGGCTTTTTTGCCAGGCTTACCCACAAGAATACATGAATGATTGGTACAGTAATATTGGCAGACCTGCCTGATCTGTCGTGGTCTTTGCTCTTACTCTCAGAAGCAACAGAGATAAATTCACACAACTGCCTTCCCCACGTGCACATTATGTGCATGCATGTGAAAATATGTCTGCAAAGTCACCACCTGGGGAGCAAAGTAAGGTCAAAGAAGGCATGAATCATAGAATCATAGAATGGCCAGGTTGGAAGGGACCTTAAAGATCATCTAGTTCCAACCTCCCCGCACTGAGCAGGGATGCCAATCACTAGACCAGGTCACCCAGGGCTGCATCCAGCCTGGCCTTGAACACTGCCAGGGATAGGGCAGCCACAACCTCACTGGGCAACCTGGGCCAGTGCCTAACCACTCTCAGGGTAAAGAACTTCCTTCTAATCTCCAATCTAAACTTCCCCTCCTTCAGTTTATATCCATTCCCCCTTGTCCTATCACAGTCTGACCTCCTAAAAAGTCTCTCCCCTTCTGTCTTATAATCTCCCTTTAGGTACTGGAAAACTGCTATAAGATCCCCTCAAAGCCTTCTCTTTTCCAGGCTGAACAATCCCAACTGTCTCAGCCTATCTTCATAGGGGAGGTTCTCCAGTCCTTTAATCATCTT
>VWZO01020528.1:180013-223174 GCA_013396975.1 Bucco capensis | reverse complement strand
GAGGGTGGTTAGACACTTAGGTTGCCCAGAGAGGTTGTGGATGTCCCATCCCTGGCAGTGTTCAAGGCCAGGCTGGATGTGGCCCTGGGCAACCTGGTCTAGTGATTGGCATCCCTGCCCATGGCAGGGGGGTTGGAACTAGATGATCTTTAAGGTCCCCTCCAACCTGCCCATTCTATGAATCTATGAATCTATGAATATTAATTTCAAATTTCCCATAAAAATGTCGAAGTGCAAAAAAAGTAATACTTTCTCATAAATGTTATTTCTAAATGAAGATTAATTTCCTGGCAGGATATGGTAGCATTTGATACTTTTCTAGTTGAATAAAAATCTCAGGAAAATTGAGCATTTTGCCATCTTTCTATAAATTCTTTTCTGTACATATGTATAAAAATGTTTCTACATTTTTAGCTTTTTCTTTATTTTACATATTTTTAACCACTGAGATGACTGGAATCACTGTTATTTTTAAACTTTATATAGTTTTAGATATATAAATTATTAAATTATAAATTAATAAATATAAATTATAGTAATAAATATGTTTTGCAAATATCATAGAGAATTAATAATGACATTCAAAATAATTCTGATTTTGCTACATCATTCATGAAACATTAAAGAAAGGCAATCCTGAAGCCATGTAAGACTGACATCATGCACAAACATTAATGAGTATCTGTTAGGCCGTGGAGACATAAATGGGGAACAATGAGGGAAATAGTTTGATGCCTGAATTGTTTTCCAAGAACTGTGCCCAAACCATAAGCAAGCAGAGACTACAAAAGCAAAGCTTTACCTCATTCTGATGTTTTGCTTTACAAAGTCACACTTGTTCCTTTGATCATCTGCCCTGCTGAACTCATGCTAGACTAAAAAGGTCTAGTTTTCATCCAGCTATTTATTTCTTCTAGGAAAGCTAGTAAACAGTGTTTACAGTGTTTATTCAAAGGGAAGATAAATATTCTATTTAGCTGAATATTGTAAACCTAGTGTTAACTTTTAAGATGTGATCATCTCACATTATTATCAGATAGTTTAATGTAATGCTAAATAAGAACAAGTACTGCTAAAATCCCATATGAGAAACTACACAAAACAGTTGTCCATGGAGAAGGGCACCTGCACCCTTCCTTCAGAGGAATGAAGCATCTGCAAGGAAATCATCATGACCCTAACATTCTATGATTCTATGACTGACTGTTCTTCTATCTGGGACTTTTCAGTGAAGAGTCCTATTGATATATTTGATGTATGAGTTGTGTTGAGATTGATCATTTGATGGAATACTCATAACAACCTTTTTTCTGTTTGTTCTTAAACCTTAGTGACAGGTCACACACACCACAAGTTCTTGCTTCTGTACTCTAACTGGATCATCTAATCTTCCTAGATTCTTTCTACCTCCTTTGAAATCACATTGAGTTTTATTTCTTTAACAAAATAATCCTGACTCTACTTCTTGAAATATAGTGAAGACTTACAGGAACAAAACTTAGCTCAAAGAGCTGTTTATGCAGCATGAATATGTAAGATGCAAGTGCATCATATTCAAACTGTCATTTGAAATTTTTGAAAAACAGTTTTGAATATTTTTCTTATATCAGCATGGTTGATTGTCATCAGTAAATAATGGATTACTCTGAACAGTGAGGACAGAGGAAGTATTTGGGAATTAGTATGCAGATGACATTTAGTTGAGCTTTTACAAAGTGATCATGCAACAATGAATGTACTTTAAGCTCTAGGACTCTTGGGAAGCAGATTGTTTAGGCTAGGTAGGTCTCTATCCTTAAAGGAAATGTGTGAACTAAGGTGAAATTATTTGTAATTCAGACTATGGTTGAAATCTGAATCCACAGCAATCTGCAGTGTGTGTTTAAAAATTATATAATAAAACTCAATGGATATCAACATGGTTACTGGGTCTCGGCCAATGGCTTAGAAGCATGTTCTCCAGATAAATGCAAGTAACCCACGACAAGGATCTTTCAGAAAACCAGTGCTCAGCTTGTAGCTATTTGCTTTTTCTCTATGGATTTTACATAAGAGCTTTTAGGAGGTTCAGATATAGCTTTCTGAGGTTTTATGATATCAAATAGTCCTCAAAAAGTTTCTGCATCAGAGTTTGCAAAAATACTTCAGGCTTTCATCATTTGATATTGCTATGACTTATTTGAGAGAAGAGTGGTGAAATATGAAAAGGCAGCAGCAAATTCCCACGCTAGGTGTCAGCAATATAAATCAGATCTATGTGTACTTCCACAACTTAGTTATGCCAATTTAAATGGCACACTTCTATTCTAAAGTGTAAGTAAACACTAATGAACTGCCCAAGGAATATGGGTACTAGAAAGCCTCTCTTGGTAAAGAAATGTGGTAATAACCAAAACTCACACCACCCTGCAGAAAACCCTGTGGAAAAAGCTAAGCTTTTCAGCATGACTCAAAGACTAATACCTGAAGGTAGGCCAAGCCAAAAAACAAATCCAATGTAAAAAGACATGGACAAAGAGTGCTTTTCCACCTTACATCCTTTAGACTATTTAGATCAAACCCAGACATTTACACTGCACCTTGCAGCAGGGGCTCAGCCAAGTTCATGGTGGAACACCACTCTCTCAAACCACATTTAATACATGATTCAAAGCATCCACAGAAAGTATTATACAAAATCCTGTGAAGATTGTATCTCAGTGTGACATGAGGATGGATTATTGCAACAGGGTCTGCATGTGAAAGAGAGTGTTACAATCTTCCAAGAAAGCACAGAGGACCAAAAGAAATCTGAAGAAATCAAATCAGACTTGTATTTTTGAGGTGTGGGTCTTTGCACATGACAAAACAAATTTTAATTTAGTGGGGAATGTATTTATTTTAATTATGGTATTTACAACATTTCGGCAGGATATACTATAAAAGTAATGAGGCTATGTTATTACAAGATACCTATCGACACTGCTGTTAAATCTTTTTACTACTTCTGTGTAGATTACAAAGCAGTGAGTAGTGGAACATAGTTAAAATATTACCATTCTTCTGTGGATGAAATACTGTGCAAAGGGAACAGTAGCCTTTATTCCAGTAGCCTGATTATCCTCAAGTATGATGTGCAACAAATCACCAGCAGGAAGGATTACTTGGAACAGAATGAACTATTTTATCAATCACTTCTTTTAAAAACACAAAGTAGTTATTAGAGCTGCACTGTATGAATGTGGGTGATGACTGAATTCCAATTTGTGTTGTATTTTTCTTTGACCTTACTATTTGATATACATGCAGTTCAGTTACTTGTAAAAACAAAATACCAGAAAATAATCCAAGCAGAAAAACTCTGTCAAACTTGCATTCATATAATTATTTTATCTTGTACTTATGAATGATGCCTGTTGACTTATATTTTAATAATTTAACTCTATTTTGAAGATAAAAATCAAGAACTAAAAGAAAACAAGATTAAATTTAAAGTCATACATTAACTAGATCTTAAGTATGAAAGACTCTAAATCCTAATACTAAAAATTGAAAATTTCACTCATGAATTTTATGTGTGTAAGAACAACCAAAAAAAATGTGGAGGCCGGGAACTGAGAGGTTTCTTGCTTTGGTTTACAAGCTACAGATTATATATAAAACCTTAGCAACCATCTGAGGCTTTTAATGCCAGAGCTTAATATTGAAAATAACAGCAGCTAATGCTAAGCACATTTTATCTTTGAAAATATGTTTGGTTCTTCATTTATACTTGAATACCATAGCTTGGGCTTTCCATTAGTTTCTACACTCCTGCCTACACTCCTGCCAGGACTCTGAAGTTATCTTCATAATAAGAAGTTTTAGAAACTTTATGGTAAAACTGCAAGCACCTGTTTAAGATCTTAAGGTCTTTTGTATATAGGAGATGTATTTACACATATTTTGTGTTTGTTGTATTTAAACATAAATGATGGTTACGTCTGGACGAATGACAACCTCATTTTTAGAATAAATAGATAAAACTCAAATTAAGATAAAATTCAAAATGCCAAGGCAAGACAAGATAAACCTCTACCTACATGCACATCAGTGCTGCCCTCTGGATTCAGCTTCAGTATGTCATCTTTGCAAATGTGCAGAAATGCTACTCAGCAGCCTTTCTTCACACCTCCTGCAAGACTCAACTTAATGTGTGCTCTCTGCTCTTCTCAGCAGTGGCAAACATCTTGCTCTGCTCCAAACGCCTGACTAGCAATGCTATCCTGCTCATGGCTTTCCAGGGAAAGGGTAGCCCACAGTCCCAGTCTGTTCCTTCTGGAGGAAACATGGCACAGTAGCATCCACAAGCAAATCAAATATCATCAAGTCACAGAAAGCCAGGAAAAAACACCCAACCAAACAAACAAATTGAAATAACTAGAGGTGATGATAACCTAGAATTATTAATTGCATTATGTATAAATGTCCTTAAATTTGTATTAAATTCCATACTAAGACAAAGGATGTAGTATATGATTCATTGTTTTCTTTAAATAGTAACAGTAAATTTTATTTTCCTATTGTGAGGTAAGGTGATGTGGACTTTTTGTATGTTGCATAGAAATTTAATATCCTGTACAATTTCGATGGAAAATTTTATGTTATGTACAGTTCACTTTATATTTCCAAAGGTATTCAGGAAATCTCAAAAACTTTATATATAACTCAGATTCTTTCTTTGTTATTTACCTTGCTGATTTTATCATTGCGCTTGAGCTTTTTGTTTCTTAATAGGTAAAAAAATGAGAACTGGAAAATTAATAATTTAGAGTAATTAATTAGCTCTTTTGTATTTTAAACAAAAACAAAACAAAAAAAAAAAGCCTATGGCTGAGACCCCCAGAGTCTAATTCCAAAATAATCAAACTCTCATCTGTTGAAAATTCCTTCAAATCATCCTGCCTTTTTCCAAAAATTAAAATGAATGTAGTAGCTGGCCTTATATCTCCATGTCTAATTTAGAGTTTATGGCACTCAGTTGCAGAATATTTTGACATGGTTACTAGGTTTTTCCACTAATTGAAACAAGAATGCCATCCCATCAGGCATGTATCCTTACAGATGTCTCTATAAGCACATACAATAGCTTCCTATCACAAGGTAGTAACCCTTTGTAAACTTAGATGCCTAAAGTTAGGCTCATAAATCCCCAGTAAGGAAGCTACTACTACATGGCTGTGCCTGCAAATCACACTGCAATCAATGCAATCTCATCTGCTTACTTACAAAGGTTTTATTTTATCCATGTGCTTGTGTATGGATTTAGAAATCTTTCTTTAGGAGATATGGCATGATCACTTTGCATTATTATTTTTATTTGATCCTTCTTAGTCATTAGAACATGATTTCTGCAATAGAGAAAAGTTTGATCAACATACTTTAAACTTCCTCCCATAGATTCAGATTAGAGTATCAAATTATTCTTTTGAGTGCCTGAACATCTGCAAGGAATGCTTAAAAATTGTAAGAGAAAATAGAAAACATGTATTTTTTTGTTTTTTCCTATCTTCAGTTATGAAAGACAAGACTCTTTCAGAACTGGACAATTCTGAAACTAGACAGTTGTAGAATGCAGTCATCTGCTTCCTCAGAGAAGGTTACTACATGATGTAGCATGCTACAACACTGCCTGCATGCTGCTAGTATCTGTATCTCCTGTGCAAATATTTCACATGGGAAAAAGCTCTTGTAATGTTTTTCATCTCTTTCAGATGGTCAACTTGGCATTTTTTTGATGAAGACACAGAAGAAATGTCTTTTATTTGTAATTATCATTCTTAATTTGAGGTTTCTTTTCTTCATGTGGCTTACAGTACTGAGACTTTTATCAATGTTCTGTAATCCAAGAACATTGTTACTTCAAAAAAGACCCTGGAACTCCTTTTTGGAGGTTATAATTATTATTCCAAATCTTCTGTCAGATTCTTCATAACATGATGTTGTCTTGTCAATTGTTTAAAACGAATTAGACCAAGCCTAATGTTTGTGTTTATTTGTCACTAAGGCACTCTTGAATATTTTGCTGGTAAGGCAATGCATGTGAAGAGTTATTATTTCAGCTGTTCTTTGACATATCTGCATATATATCATGCATATCTGCATGTTCAGGGACATGCCTTAGTCCCAACTCTGCAGAAGTACAAGTAGTTCCTGAACTGCAAAGCCCTTTTACAAACTTGTGCTAATGGGAAAATTAAAACCCCAACAATTTAAGCACAATCCACAATCCATTTCTTCTTCCAGATTCATTGTTCCAGTTCTATTAGATATGCAGATATGAAGATGAATTAACACAGTGATGAATCCAGAGTTCAATTAGTAATTACATTATGAAAAGTTGTCAACAAAGATTATAAGACAGAAACTTTACATTGCAGAGTCTTAGGTGTTAAAGTGAATATATGGAACTGAGCTCCTAATTTTAGGAAAAAAAATCGAACTGGTATCTGTCACTTTCTCCATTGTTACACAAGGACATGATCTAATTTACTTTTTTACAAAATTCTTATATGCACAGCACCTGAACATTTCCTTTGGGAGAATATTTCTGAGAGGATGTTGCTACCAGTACTTCCAGAAAGGAAGCTCCCTTTAATTTCACTTAGGTGTGTATTCTGTGCCATGTGTTGCTTACACAGTGTTTTGGCTGTTGTGATGTAGTTTCACTCACTTCTTTGCCCATGATGACAAGCTTCTTTCTTCAGTTTTAAACCTCAACATCTTCCCCATGTGTTCATTGTCCACTTATACCACCCACATCCACGTTTCTTTGATTTCATTCTCCCATTTTCTCCTTCCTTCTGCTTCTGCCTGTATTTTTCTATTCAGACTGCATGTCATCCAGACCCTCCTTGTCTCTTACTTTTAGTAAATCTCTGCTTATGAAATGCAGTGCCAGACCCTCCTTGTCTCTTACTTTAAGTAAATCTCTGCTTATGAAATGCAGTGCTCTCCTCTGTTGTCCTTGATCCATTTAACTAAGAAAATCTTATAATATTCTAAGGTATTAGATAAATGAATGTAATCTCAGCCTAAATATCAAGACTCACTTTTGAGCTGCAGAGGAGCTGCACACCAGGCCCAAGGTTACCAAACAAAGTTCACAACAGCACTGGTATGCTCATTGTTACACAGTAGTGACTGATGTCAGCCAAGATCTTCAGATCTTCTTAACACCAAATATGCTACTTTCACAACAAACAAACAAAAAATCAGACTGATTTGACAAAAACTGAGATGGTGAATCAATCAAATTGGAGGATGATATGCTGTCCCTTCCATTACACACAGTGATACCAAGTTGTTTGTTGCACGCAAGTTCACTTACATTCAAATTATTTTGAATGACCGTGTCAGTGTTGATGGAGAGATAGCTTCTTGCTTTCATAGAATTAGGGGAGTTCCCTTCCAGGTTTAGTACTCAAATATGGAAAGAGTGTCAGATCAGACTACAAGGCAGACGAAAATTGTACTATGCTGGTGTGCTGAACAGATGCAAGATTTTGACATAGTAGAGAAAGAATATCTGCCAGCAGGAGAAGTTCCACCAGAGGCACCCATGTGTCTTGCTCTGAGTCAGATGCTATACGAAGCTGACCAGGGATGAATTCCTGCAGCATATCCACATGGAAGGCCCAGGTGTAGTGGTCTGGACATATGGCTTGGATCAGCCATGTACATATGTTCAAGTACCTCCTGTGCAGGGAACTGGAGTGTGGAAAAAGGAAGCAGTGGTGATTCAAGAAAGCACTTCTAGGACACCCTAAAGGCAGGATTGATTGAGTGCAACCTTCCAGCCAAATCTTTTGAGCTCTTTGCCAGAAAGAGACAGGAATGGAGCATCAAGGTGAGAGAAGGCATAGGCCTCTTTGAACAAAAACAGATGCTGTTGGGCAGGAAAAGCATGTGGTATTAAAAAAAATAAAATTAAAAAAAAGTCAGCAACAGCAGCAGCAATAGATCATTCCACAAAAATAGTGAGTGGCACAGTAACAAGCATGGTAAAAAGTAGTTATCCTGCACAGGCCTCTACAAGCTTTCTTTGCACCCACTGACCTTGGCTCACCCATCAGCAGAACAGGACTGCCTTCCTTCACTTAGAGGGACAGACTGTGAGTGATTCAACAGTTTTACACATATAAAAAGTATTTAGGCTGCGTTCTTTGGGATATTTTCTTCTTTTACTTTGTTTATGAATTAAATTCAGAGGAATATTAAAACAGAGTCAACTCAGAAAAGCAAGATTTTCCTTATTCTGCTAAATGAATAATGAAAATGGAAGCATTTTTTACTTTCTTTTATTTTATTTTGATAATATTTTCAATAACTCTGATCTCTCTCTGTTAGTTGGATAGTGTTCTCATCATAAAATCTGACATCCATCAGCTTTTGAGCAGCCTGAGTATACTAACTAGTTGCTGATTTTAATGACAACCATGTCTTCTACCTTTGTTCTAGGTGGGAGTCTTATGGAGTGGGAGTCATGGAGCAAATGAGAAGGGAAGCTGATCTACCTCAGAGACCCCTGCAGTTCAGGACAGATGTAGCCTGGAGAGGGTTGTGTAGCTTTGTCTGTGCTTGCAAACTCTGAGGACATGACTAGGACCCAGCACTATAAAACAATGTATACACCTTAAGTGCTTCCTCATGCATCAAAGTCCCCAGGCGTTTAGCTAAGGCTCTAGGAAAGCAGTTTGTCCCACTACTGACTGTAAAAGGAAATCAGGGTGATTACCTTAGATTCTGATGACTGATGGTAAGATATCAAATGTAGGGCAAAGTCTGTTGGGATTTGAACTTTTTAAAGTGGAACTTCCTAAACTTTAACAGTCCCACTGTGCACACAAAAAGCTGGCTCCTCCTTGGCAGGACACAATGCTTACCTTCTCTGTCTGCATTTTAGAAAATAAGGAGTGGTATCTCCATCTGTTTTTGAAAGGAAGGAACTGATTGATAATGGTAATAACAAGGAAGGAAGAACTTGGTTAATAATGTACTCTGCGTTGCCAATCCTCATTTTGTTCTTGACCATTACAGACCTGACACAGCACTCAGCAGAACACTTATCTGCACAAGATAAGACTCTTCTCTCTCTTATGTGCGCCAGATCAGTTTCTGGATGTGGTAAGGACCATTTTGAAGTGTCTCACCATTCCTCCACATTATACAGAAAATTCAATATCTGACTGATGGCTGTTAAACCTCCTTCAATTACTTCAGGGATCTAGCAGCAAAACTAGCTTTTTTTCATAATCATTTACATCCATGTCAGATGAGAAGTTCCCTTCAGAGAAGCTGAAAAATCCCTAAAAGTAAGACATAATTTCTGCATTTTTACCTTTTCTTTTGGGAAAGTAAGGCAGTGTTTGGTTGTGCGAACAGCTAATCTTTAGCAGGTGACAGTTTTTCAGCTTTCTGGTTCATCTATGCAGTCAGCAAGTCTCCTAGTTTCATATCCCTACACCATCTGATCCTTGTAAGCCCATATATCTCTTCAGGGCATGAAAGCCCATTGAGATGAAGTTACTGATTAAATGAGCAGCAGCAATAGAGAAAACTACAGCATTACAATGGGCTTTGAAGCAGAAATGAAACATTGAGCAAATGCTATTTCACTTCACTATGATGCTCATCGATACTGCAAACAGGTAAGTATAAACTCAGTAACCACCAAAGAGAAACAAATGTCTATGCAGTACTGTCAGTCTCCCACCTACCTACTTTTCCTCTCTTTATTCTTACAAATTTCCATGAAAGCATTGTGCTGCAATTTCTGGCTCCACCGTATAACACAGAAAACCAAACAGAATTTGAATAATATTTGAATAATAGAAACCCTTTCTCAAAAACAATATAACCAAAGCATAGCAACCCCAAGTATTATATACAGAAAGCTAAAAAGCAGATGAGTGCATCAGGAGAAAATCAGAACATTATTTTCTAAGACGCTTACCTAGAGCTGTAAGTGGTCACACTTAACAAGTAAAGCATCCTTGTTCAAAGACATCTAAGATTCACACCTAACTTATAAGCACGTGCTGAAAACCTCTTGAGGGCCAGTGTATAGATGAGCAAGCCAATCAGGAACACAGCACTTGTGGTGGAGTTTAGGCCGAGTTTAAGTCCAAAATAAGTATAAAAAACATTTTCCTTGGCTGCTGCCTAGCCCTTAAGGCAACGTGAACCTTACAGTGCTCAGATTTGTTTTAGTTTGAGCTGGGATGAGGAGCTGGGCACCTTACCAGCTTGCTTACCAACCTAATGGAAGTCCCAAACACACTTGACTTCCCTAAGAGACTCCATCTAGTAAGTGCTTTGTATTTCTTGCCCCTTGAATGAGTCCCTACTGGCTGAGCTGCCTGATTCAGAACACAACCCTCAGAGTATGCCCAAAGAAGCACTAATAAAATCAAGCTGTGACAGCATCATGAGAAGCTGTGCCTCAATTTTAAAACCCCAGGACAAGGAAAAACGAATGCATCATACCCCATTAATTAGCCCATGTAGTGCATATAGGTTATACAGCTCCCACTCCCTTGGTTCAAGAGTTTAGGACACTGAACCAGGACATAAGCTACACAAAGGACAGAATAAAACTTGCAAAAATGTGTGTATTAGGCTGTTGTGGAGGTGATTCCCATTATTGAAAAGATTGTGTCCTGTTCATTCTTTCAAAGAAAATCAGCAAACTCCTTATGCTGGAGAGAGAATACAAATCTGTGCTGCACAAGTGGGTGAAGATGCCTGGGCTGGGCTGCTTGCACCCTAGGGAGGGGCAGGAATTTACATAGCCCTGCTCAGTGATTCGTGGGCTGGTGGATGGGGTTTGATAACACCTGGCCATACCTAATCATCCCCACAGGCTGTACAGAATGCTAAATTCTGTTTCCAGGGACAAGTACAACTTTCTCTAAGAGTTGTCCTGAATTATGACCGAATTGGATAACTTTGCAGCACCCAGTAGTCAGACCCAGCTGTATAAATAAGCATAGCTTAGCTGAAGTTCGTATAACTTCACAGATTTATGTCTGCTTAGATTCTGGCCTTGGATTTATGATTTGATAGTTTAGCATTTACTTTCACAGGCAACAGGCCTGCCAGTTCATACAATCAAATAGATATTTTTTAAGTCACTCTTCAATTGCAATCAGTATTTCTTCTGCCTTCAGTGCATAATAATTATTACCAGCTTTAAAAACACCTTACTGTAGTCACCTTGATCTTTGAAAACAATTTCTTAATTTTCCAGAATTTTGTATTTGAACCAGAACAGGAAACATTTTTCCAGGAGCAGAGGAAGTCACCAATCCATCATTTATATACAACTAGTATGTTAATTATACCTCCCTCTTCAAACCATTTCACAAATGTAATTTAATTTTTTTTTTTTTTTAAAAAAGAGGGGAAAGAGAAGAAAAAACACACTTGACAAAGCAAAGAATTACTCTGATATGATTCCTAAAATCTCTGGAAATTTTTGTGTTTACAACATGAATTAAAACATGTCAGAATTTAAGCCTGTAAATCAAAGAATCCACTTGGACTCAGATTCTAGTTTAGAAATAAAATTATGAAAGTATATTTGTGTGGCAAAATGACACTGAACAGAACTGAGAGTTACCAAGGATTGAATTGCTTGTCTTTCTCCACCTTGTCCTCAGCCAAGTTGCAGGAAACAGCTGGTCAGAATTTTTGAGTGCCTTTAATGAAGTGAATACTTAGTTGTTAGGATTTGGTGATTAAATCAAATAAGACTAATATTCCTGTGTGGATTTGCTGAAAGATGATTGTCCTGAAAGGAAGGCAACTCTCCGAGTGTGATTTAGCTAGGGAGTAAACTTATTCACAGGTTCAATTTACAGAGAAAATTCTTAAAGGGCTCTACTTTTTATTGTTATTATTATTACACGACTCCTTAAAAACACTAAATCAAGGCACAAATTCATCGATTTATTGTAAATGTCTCACCTCAGTCAAATACATACAAATGGCTAAGCTAAACAAATAAGCTAAGTGAATATATTCTGCTGTCAGGACCTTCTTAATGCTCTATTGTAATGAATATAAAGCTCAAAGGGTTATTCTAGAATGGCTGTAGGTTAAATAAAGCTCTTCAAAACAAAATCTTGAAGCTGCAGGATGTACAATTCTCAATATATATGAAACTCAACAATAGGCATCAAAAAAAGACCAAAAATATAATGTTGGACATTTTGCATCTGTTTATGTTTTACTAGAGGAGATGTAAGAAATTCCAGCTTCACTTTCATCATGTTTGGTACTTGCAGTTGATCTATATTCCAGATTTGCTTAACAAGAAATATTAACTTTCGGAGAATTCACCCTTCCTCTTTAACTTTAGAAATAATCAATTCACAATCTAATCCATGAAGCAAATATTTTCATCCAGTGATCAAATGCTCTCAGCATTTTTTTGCAGGAAAAAATAAAAATATAAAAGGAGGTGGGTGGGTCAAACAAACAACAACCACAGAAAAAAAACTTAGGGTAAACAGAGTTCAGCTAAAACACTAAAATCACTGTCAGGCCACTTTGATGTCTGGCCACATGGTTCTGATAAAAATTTAATTCTATCAAACAATATAGTGAATAATCACATTTGTTTTCAGATTAATGTTTAAAAGTATTCATAAAACTATTTATTCATCTATTTAAAAAAAAAAGCAATCATAAATAACTTTACCTATCTCTGACAGGCAAAGTAGTTTCATTTGATTGCCTATATTGTCCATCCTGAATAGTTGAAATGGTCATTAGCCACTACACCTTCTAGAGTCAAGAAAGGGTTTGAAAAGTCACATCATAAATTCTTATCAAACATTTGTAAAAATGAAAACATACCTGCATTTACAATTTCATCCACATCTCAATTAAATAAAAGGGAGATTGACAACTTCAGTGAACTTTTGGTAAAGCCTGCAAACAGACACAACCTACTTGACTTTAATCAGTTCACAAGAGACTAAAGAAGTGTCACATTTAGCTACCGCATGTTATGCCTCTGGGTTTGTCAGGGGTTTATTGCTTAACATGAAAGAGTGAAGAGCCCAATTCTATCAGTGACAAGGTAGACTGTAAAAAAGTAACTAAAAAATATTGTCAACAAATTCCAGAGGAAAAGCACAAAATACTGTATCTAATTGATCCTATTTTTTTCCTTTTGTATTTCTCAAGGCTTCCAGGATTTTGGTGATATTTAAGACACTTCCTAACAGTATTATGTTTGGGTTTTTTCACATGTTGCTCAGCTACTGTTAATTTTCATTTTTGCCTATAAGAGGATATCACAACAACATAACCTAGACATCCACAATACTCACTCTGATGTTTGAAAACCTGTTGTATAATACTATTAATTTCTATAAAGAGGAACCTTTAAAATCTAGAGATATTTATGTTAAATAGTACAGCAGATGCTTGTGACACATTTTAATAACTTCATTCTTTTTTTTTTTTTTAAGGTTAGCTTATAGACAAAGGCAAAATAAACAGCTGCCTGGGGCAGGGGATGGCTATACAAATGCACTCGGGAGGGTGAAAGCGAAACTGAGCATGACACTGTAGCAAATAAATGATGCAGCCACAACCTCCCCATCTCTCTGGACAGAACAGGATCCAAATGCCTGGCTCTCCAGAGCTGGCCCCCAGCTCCCTGCATAAGGCACAAAGTCCTTAGACTTAGGAAGACAAAACCAACTCCCCCCCTAGACCTCCATCAGTCCTTGTCCTCAGGCATCCTGAAGAAATGCTCTGAATTTCTAGTGTGAAATCCTGCGTAGTTTGGCTCACTCTGCCGCTTTTCATTTGTTTTTAATGCTACCAAACAAAATTCTGCCTGCTTAGACCCAAAGCTGACCACAATTCTTTCACAAGCATGAGACTGGCACAGCCTAAGACTGTTCTTTCCCTGCAGCTTCAGTGGAAAGACAGACATCTCCAGCCAGCAGTAGCCAGATTCAACGCTGAGGTAACGTGGTGTCAAACAGCAGGACAGAACAGAACAGAGCTCCTTCAGTGACCACAGTGCATTGGCCTCTGTTTGAGACAAAGTCATAGAGGGCAGAAGTAGTGGAGATCTCCATCCTGTTCAGCACAGTGAGTCGGTGGATAGGGCAGAGGAACTATCCCTAAATTTACCTTGCTTATTTTCTCAATGTTTGCCATATCCAGACAACATTTTATTCTTTTTAAAAACATATGAAAGCTTACCATATAGTGTTAAACAAGCACAACACATGGTCACTGGCAGGATAGGAGCATATCCAAGTGAAAATTTTGTAACTGCAAAGCCATAGAAAGTACCGGGCTCAGAT
Source organism: Bucco capensis (assembly GCA_013396975.1). Lineage (NCBI taxonomy): Eukaryota > Metazoa > Chordata > Aves > Piciformes > Bucconidae > Bucco > Bucco capensis. The sequence continues at coordinate 208,820 of VWZO01020528.1, read as the reverse complement.
CTGTTCAAGCAAGTTTGAACAGTCTTCATGAGAAAGATATTATTTTTAGATAATGATGCTCTCCTAATCTGATACCTAAATTGTGTCTTAGATTAACAGGTTTTATACAGCATAATACACTTTGTTTAACACTGCTGACTGACCACTGCAAAACTCTGATAAATACTAACCAAAGATTATCAAACATACCGAAATAAATCATCTGAGGTCAAACTTTAAGGCAGATGTGCATAGGTAAGAATCTCCATTATACAAGAGAGAAGTGTGTATGTGTGTGTGTGTGTGTAAAATACCAGGAGAAATGGGGTTATATGCATATGTACATAGAAACCAGAGATCTGAAATCTTTCTGGTGCGATTATTAATCTACGTAGGTGGGAACTAAGAGATCCTTAAAATTTTCCTTCATATGATTCCCTATTGTTCCATTCTGTTACTTCTTGGATGGCATCAAGGGTTAAATATTTGTTACTTTATATGTATTATGTGTAATTTCTCTAGAATAGCTAAAAGGAAGCAGGAGAAAAGTATATTATTCTTTATGCTGCTGAACTCTTAGGTTTATTTTCTTTCCTAGGAGTAGGTTTGGGGGGAGAATCACTGATTGACCAACTGGCTCAGGGAAAGCATTAGATACAGTACAAATGCTTTGGCAGGACTAATACATCTTGCAGTTTAGCCCTGACTTTTCCATATCCCTTTGGCAGTTAGGAAGACAACAAAATAACCAAGACTCAAATGCTGCAAATGTTGGTGTAAACCTGTAACTTTAAACTTACAAATGGCTCAGTGCCTGCATTGACACTAACTATCTGCATACATTTTTGGACAGATATGGGAGCCCTGTATATATAAATTTAGCATGGAGCCTTGCCGCAATCAGTTAGTTACAGCATATAGCAGCACTAACTGCTGGAAGAAACAGAAAGACCCTTAAATAGCTACAGCAAATAGCTGCAATCCTAGAAACTCTCACATCTGAATAACATCAATGTCACAAAGTCTCATGCTGGATTTGGCAGTTCTCACTCAAATAAGATAAATTACTTCACCAGAGTAACTGTTTATAGGATTATGTAACTCTCTGCTACTCTTTATTCCACCTTCAGCCAAGAAAAAAACATATGAAACAAGAGAATACATAACAAGATATATACAGAAATATAAAGCACATATATGTGTACGTTCACACACACACATGCATATGTATAAACAGTCATAACAGTCATAGTACGGATTATGAGTGTCAAAAAGTCCAATTGTGTTATTTTCTTCGATCACTTCCTGCATTCAAGAATCTAGTTCAAACGAAACATCGAGGCAACAAGGCCAAACATTGAAAAGTCAGGAAATCCACAAGTAAAGGCTAGTTTCTGAAACAGTGCCTCATTCTCAGTGATCTGTCTATCCAGCAGACAATCAAGTGGGTTGATGCAGAGTCTAGAGAAGAAAAAAAAATAATCTCTTCTTTGTTTCTCAGTCTGACAGAAATGTTAATCTTATGAAATCTTTCCAAATCTCACAATGTGAACAATGGTGCCAGAATCTGAATTCCAGCAGAAGTTTATCACCTGAGACAAAAGAGTAGTCAGCAGTGATTATAGACCCAATGCTATGGGGAATAAGAGATTTATTCTGCCAGTGACATCCCAGTTATTTAGTAACAGCAGAGAAACCTTGTAAAACAAAAATTCTGGGTACTACCCCAGGCTCTGGATGGATGCTATGCCTTAGTGGCTATAGACCTTTTTACAGTCTGTTGTAAGCTGTTATATTCCACCTCTACCTTTCTCTCTGCACAACATGATTTCACCTCTCTTCCTATTGTCTTTTGTTTCTACCACCTGACCTCATCCAAGACCTCTTCTAGAACCTGTTGCAACCTCCTTCAGATCCGAAGTCCTGCAGATTGTACTTCCATCTCAGGCTTTTCTTCAAGGCTGATTATCCTGTCCTTCTGACTGCCCTGAAGTGATGTAGATGGCAACGAAGGAAGAATGAGAGCAGAAAAAGACAGTCTTCTTGCCCTCCACTCTAGAGTTACTGAAGCATGTAAGAGGAACAATTATAGGGAATGACACGCTTAGCTCTGTTCTGAGATTGCCAACCTTGAACATACACACTACATATTAACTCTATGAAGAATTAAACTATAAGCTATTAAATCAAGTATACCCAATGATAAATCTGCCAAATTGGTGTGTACTTTTACAGCAAAAGCAAAAAAAAATGCACCTCGTTCTGATCTCAAGGTACCTTCCTTCCTATGTTTACATCATTTACTGTGAAGCTGTGTAGTCAGTAAATTCACACAGATTTTTAACATTAGCAAACAAAATCATTTCTCCCTATCATTCCTGGAAACAGTTAAACTGTTTTGCTGAAGCTTTCTTTCTGTATAAAAGCAAGACACTCAGTGTGAGGCAGACATCAGTCATAAAAATTGTTGTCTGAACGATTACATCTAACAATAAGAAACACACTGGAATCTTACATAAGAAAATGCTATCCATCCTTAAATAGGGATCTCATTTCCAGCTCCATCTGCAGCATATATATACACGTATAAGTGTTCATTTTTAAGTATTATGTATTTTTAATGTTAGCATTGTTATTTCTTATGCATTTCAATGTTTTTGTCTTTTCCTGTGTTTGTATGTAATCATATCAAACATATGATCTATCTTTCATGTTAAATTCCCATTAAACTCATCAGGCCAAATTCCTCTTAGTAATTTCACCAACCTCCTTCGAGTAACGCCACTGGCTACTTTCACCCAGGATATACTTAATACTAATATAAAAATATAAACGCACTTGGTGCTCTTAGATGAAAATGGCTTGGATCCCTTACAGTGCTCTGGGTTCTTCTTCAAGGTTGTATCTTGAGTGCACTTGTTTAAATGACACTGCACATAGTCATTTACCAGTGCAAAGCCCAATTTATGGACAATCTGGGAAAAAACCAACTTATTCAAAAGGACATTTTCTCAAATTGCTATGAATTCTATCCCATTCTCTTTATACATGGCAACAAACTCTAAATAGTTGGAAAAAAGAATATCTTCATTGTTTTATCTTAAGATTCTGGCTTCCTTTCAAGAGATTCATGTAGAAGAAGCTTACAGAGTATAACAGCAGTTGCATGCATAAATCTTATATGAATTGAAAGAAAGCCTAACCTCATCATGGTTTATCTATTATGTTTCTAAATGTGTTTGCATTCTTAGGTAAAGGCAACCGTATTCCCTTAAAGTGAACTCATAGATCCTTACATATTGATTCATGGATTATTAGAATATTTGAAGAGATTAATATGTTTAACATGTAATTATGTAGAGCTACATTAACGTGATTTCACAGTTTCAAGGTAAAACATGTTTCACAAATATACAGTTTTCCCTTAACCTGGACATCATCAACATTATATTACAAGTTGATATCTGTGTCTCAGGATGTAGACAAATCCTGGCTGAACATTATAAAGCTCTGATTTTGTTGGAAATGTGATTTCCTCCTCCTCCCTCCTGGGTATAAACACACCACATTTCTCTTGAGAGTGTTGTACGTATTAGGTACTTACTTTCCCAGCTTCAATACAGGTCACAAGAGTTGCCCTTCTTCACTCACTACATCAACAAAGTCTTGTGATGGCTGTCTGTCTGATGAGAAACAAGAAGTCTTTCTCTACCACCAGTAGATGTTGTTCCAGAAATATCTGATGGTTTTGGTTACTGAAGGGAAAAGAAGGTGGTTAGGCTAGGCTCCCAGCAGCTAGCACGGTCCCAGTTCCTCCACCAGACGCTACCTAATATAATGGTCATTCAGCATTCAGTTCAGTCGATGAGGTATATACAAAAATGCTGTATTCTTACTGATGATGGTAGATGGTAAAAGCTAGTTGCAGCAAAACCTATTTCTTCTAAAAAAAATTGTGGAAATAACATACATAGGGAAATACAAGATCTCACGTATTTTGTACCTTTTGATTCCCAACCCATCTTCTTTTTACTGTGCTTGTGCCTCACACATTTGCAAGGCAGTGCTGTTTTCTCTCCACCACCCCCCCTACCTCCTTCTCTCTTACATATGGGTCTTACATATGACCCCCACACATCAAATGCAATTGTCTGACCTGATCTGTGATCTACTAACTAGCTGCATCTGGAATCACAGACTAGAAGAGAAGATATGGCACAGAGCTGGAGATAGAGGAATGCTCCACCACAGACTTCTGCAAGAAAATCTCCAAACACTCCCAGCTCCAGCTCAGGAAAATGACCTTTCTTGTCATATGCCCAATATGCCTTGGAGGCACAATCATCAGAATCTTGGACTCTAGAGACACCTGGAGCTTGGGCCTGTACTACATGACATGATCCAGGGGATTTTATGTGCTACTGTATTAAAAAAAAGCCAAAGAATTTGGGGGAAAAAAATAATTTATTTAGCCTTTAAATTCAAGCAGCTGGAAGTGTGGGTATCACACAGATAAGGACTGTGGGATCTTAATTTTGTCTTCTTATGTATATATTTTACAATGAAGTAATTATTTATATGACCACATAGGTGTTTTTTTCTACCGGACTTCATTCAGTAGCAATCCATGGTAGCAACTTTCCACTCAAATAACAATTATTCTGTTCAGTTAAATAGGTTTGCATTCAATCTGTGCATTTTAGGTTTTGGATTTTAGAACTGGCATAATCTTTTATTCTCTTTAAATGCAAAAATAGCCAATTCACAATAGGAAAATGTTAGAAATTGTTTTCTCAGTATTGGTGAGTGATTTGATGTATTTTAAAAGAGGTTATTTTTCAAAAGTGATTTTTTACTGCATATTAATTTTATATTTTTACATTATAATATTCTAAAGACAGTGTGATAATGGAAACAAATGGAAGAAGACTGAAGCCATGTTTCCTACTGACTCACATAGGCACTTAATGCATTCATGCTTAATATTCTTAGACATTATAGAATGGATTAGAATAAAATAAAAGGAAAGAATTATAGAAACAAAATGCACAAATTTATCTGCCATCCAATCTTTTCATTAGCTTGAAAACAAGTTTACTATGGATTTACACTGTGACTTATTATCTTCAGAATCACAAACCTACTTCGTTAATAAAAATAAGATTATATGCATACTACATTAAAATAACTTAAGGATGAATAGTTCAACTTTACCACTTTTTTTAGGACTGGATTCAATAACAGAAATTGGAGTCAGCTGTATGGATTTTTCAAGGATATTATGGACCATATTTCCACAGACATTTTTATTGTTTCTAGTCCTCTAAAATATCCAAAAAGTTGTGCTTTTAACTGAATAGTTTCTTCTGATTACTGGCTTGTGTAAATGTTTTTTTTCTGTTATGCCAGTTGTAGGACTATAATTTCATTCTTGCCGTTATAGACAAAGAAAAGTTCATTTGAATGCTACTCCTTGAGTATTTTCCTCCCACTGAAGGCAACTGAAGTAGAATTACGTGTGTCTGTAATTCAGAACTGACTTTGTTAACTGTTGTAAAAAAAATAGAAACAATTTATTTGTAATGGCCAACTTTCCAAATTCAGCATAATGAAGCTAAATTGTATGTTCTTACATGTTCGCCAATAACATTCTGCAATACAAAATATTTACTATGAAAAACTCCAAATCAGGTAGATTTTTATTCCCCCATAACCATATTTTGCAGCTCTAAAGAGAACTTTTAAAAAAACTTTATGTGGGCCAATGAAGTGAGAAGACCTAGCTTACAGTCATTCACACTGACTAAAGATGGAGAAATAGAAAAGTAATTATGAGTCGCTTTTCTGACAATAATAATATTTTAAATTGAAGTGAGATTTCAGTTTTTACAGGAAATCTCATACTTTCTTTTCTTTTTTTTTTTTTTTTTATTTACTTCAAAGCCCCACATCCTGGAACTGAGTAATGAGGGAAGTATTTCACATTTCCTTATTTTATAAACAAAACCCTCTCGTCCAGACTTACAGCATAAAATTTGGAGCAAAGTAAGTTCAAAACAGAGAAGACAAATGAAAATTCACAGGAAAAAAAAAAAAAGACAAGAAAATCTCATGATCTCTAAAAAGAGGTAGAGTTCAGCACAGCACTGGAAGTTTTGACTTTGGTTTGGGTATTTTTTTTCCAGAAGAAACATATACTCAGAATAAGATTCTTCCCATCCAGTGTAGCATCAAACAGGAAGAGAAAGAGAGGAATGAAGCTCCATAGCTTCCCTATCACAAGTCCATCTCACCCACTTCTCCGTGGGACTGAGCCACACCTGCATTTCAGCAGCTGCCCCCCCCCCAGCTCATTGCCTGCAGGGCTGCTGAATCCAGAGCAGCCCTCTCCCTGGGTGTGAAGCCACCTCACATGTGCGCAGCTCTCCAATAGGAAATACAAAAAGTGGCTAAATATGGCTTAAATCTGCTTCCACTGTCCCCCGGCCCACACAACCCAAAGCTCAGGGAAGATAATGTCCATATGCTGGAACCCACCCTTCCAGTAAAGTCTCTATGCCCCTTCTCTCACAGAGAGGGGAAAGGGGGCTGTTGTGTCTCTCACCCTCCCATGATGGGGCTGTGCAGAAGAAGGAAGTGAGGGACGTGGTGCTGGAAAGAAAGAAGCAGCACAAGGACATGGCTGCATTGCTTAAAAGTAAAGTCACTCTTCTGGGAATAGGTTGCTGTCCCTGCTCCAAAGGTTTCATGTTGGAATTGTGCTGTGCTGTCACCCAGCAGGAACAACTCCATCTCAGGTACATTGGAGCAGGTAAGGGTGACCACCTTCTGTGAGCAGCTGGAGCTTTAGGGCTGCTTGGGGAGGGTGTACCAGCCTGAGCCTTTCAAGGACATGGGGTGGGGGTATGGTGGGGTCAACACACCAGACATGGTTAGGCATAATCTCCTCACCTCTAGGAAGGCTTAAGCCTTTCCAGACATAAGGAAAGACAGTAAATTAATTTCTTGGGTGAGTTTAAGATCAAAAAGCACAATCCTAAAACCTAATGGTGTCAAGGATAAGAAGCTGAATGAGACTTTTCTATTTCATTTACAACTTGTCCCCTTCTCTACTATAATCCTAAACCCCTTTACAAATGGTGCAGAAAGATCCTGATGCCTGGAGACTCGTCCTTTCTAAAGCCTTTTTTTTTTCAAGAAGTCACAAAAAAACAAGGTACCATGCTAAAGCCCAGATGATTTACAGTGTAAATCCAGAACGTAGGGAAAGCCCCTCACTCAGGGACCAAGTCAGACCTGTGGCAAACACCCATGATCCAGCATCACAATAACAGCTTTGCACATCTCTTGGTACCCATTTTAAAGCTTCTCTCTCTTTAAGACACGCTGTAAATGCTTTAGCTACCAGGTACATCCCTACAGGGAGGGGCAAAAGTCATAGCAGAAATAGGAAATATGCCTATCTCAAAGGGTGTGGAAATCCCTTCCACTTCCTGTAAATGTGTGCAAGAGAGAAATGCTGCAAGATATTGCTCCCCCTTCTCTTGTAAAACCAGACCCAACTTATTTCTGCCAGAAGAGCAGCGGTGCACAGCGTGCCACTGAGATGGGTGCAGCGCTCCTTGTCAAAATCAATGGGAGCTCTGTGCCAGATCAATGTCCCAGTGTGGCTGGCAGTTGGCAGGAACCCATTTCCATGTGAGTCACCTACAAGGCTGCAGGTGCTGGAGGCCTATGGAAAGTTGAATCTTAGCCACTAACAGCTAATGTAATCATGTTGCTTGCTCAGATCTCCTGCTGATAAAAGCACCCAGTTACTCCTAACTGTCTCCCTTACAAAATAACACCTCCCAGGACATCTACCTCTTCAATAGTTTTCACCCATGCTGCAGCTGCACAAGAAAATCCTTCCATCAATTATAAATCAATTGAGGAAGAGAAATCTGCAGCTCACTTGATTGCACTTCTTGTCCCTGCAACTCACTGATCCAGCTACAGAAACTTTCCAGCCTCCCAGGTCTGATTATTATTATTATTATTATTATTATTATTATTAAAGACCATGAATGGAACATTCCTTCCTTTGTGGAAAACAACTCTGCAGCAGTAATCCATTAGCAGAGTAATCTTCCCTCTGGTGGGAGAGAGAGCGAGCAGAGGAGAGAAAGGAAGAAAGAGAGAAAAAGAGATTGATTGTATTCCACAAAAGGCAATACAAGTATGGTGGGCCAGATGCAACCACAATGTCTAGCTACAGCCCTCCCGCTCTGATTGTGGGGGACTAATTTAAATAGGTAACTATTCCCCAAGAAAGAGCTCAGCTCCTCCTTTTCTCTTTACGTTGTCAGTTCCCAGCCCTCTCCTTCAAAGTAAAGATTTGCATTACGCGAGGCTACTTTTAACGAAGTATTTGCAAAAGTTTACTTCAGAGAGAAGGATTAGGTGGGTTTGTTGCTAAACAGCAAAAAAATGGAACTGCCTGAATAAGGAGTGAAGGCAGGCTGGAAATGTTCAAAGGACTGGAAAGGACTTCAGGAAATTGTATCCACTATCCGAGAAACATAGCTGCATTTACAATCATTGGGAATGGAGGACGGCAATTACTATATCAAATACTGGGGGGGGGGGGAATATTAATAATAATACATATAATAATTAATAATATTTTTTTTAAACCCACAATTCTGTGGAGGAAAAGGATTTTTCTACCCTGCCTTGCTTCAGCAGTCTTGCAGATATTTTTCTCCTTTATTAAACTAGTAACTGTAAATATCACAGGAGCGAAACAAGTTGCAGGACAACAGGATATTTTCCTTCTTTTTTTTTTTTTTTTGGTGTTGAGTGTTCCGAGGTGACTAAATTTGCCTTGTTGAGCCTTGTAAAATCCTGACTTAATCATGTAAACTTCTGTGTAAGCAAAATAGATGAAACTTCAAAGGGTCAAAAACCCTTTAGGGATTTGTGAGGAGACGCCAGCAATAGATCCTAATCTGCCTCCAGAATCCTGGCTGTATTTGTCCAAGGAACTGGTACCAGCAACCTCTCGAAGGTAGAGATAGTGGGTTGATTCAGCCTTTATCCCCTTAGAGAGTATTGGCTTTGTGAGGCTCTAGGCAGCGCTTCAACGCCAGGGGATCTTGCCCAAACCCTCTAAATATGAAGTACAGGAGTAATTTGAGATAATGACTTTGTAACAGGCTTGGGCAGACCTTGGACAGAAGAAGTGAGAGATGTTATCACCCCAGCATTCCTCTTAAAACGCAGTTTTCCCCTCTGCTTATTCCCAGTTAGTCAAAGCTGCATTAACATTCCATCCAGGGCTGCTAAACAGAATCTTAATTAGTCCTGATACTCTTGTGCAAGGGGTTTATTCATTGCACTCTTAACTAATGGTTGCTGTCAGAGTATTTTTTTTTCTTCTTTGGGTTCTTTGGGGATATCGTGTTCTGCTGCAAAGCATGACAGAAATGTAATGTGCATTAAAAAAAAGGGAGGAGGGGGGGAAGCTCGCAGATCTGAAATCTTGAGACTGAGGCTGACTCCAGCCTTGTCTAATGGTGAGACACTGTTAGGACTAATGAGAATAACTTCACCAACAAAAACATCACTGCGTCTTGTTTATCTTAAATTTTAATGGTACACACTCTCTCGCTCCTTTTTTTTTTTCTCCCCCGCGACAGAAAACATTACAAACTTGTTAGTGTTTTGAAGCAGTTCACGCAATTCCCACTAAATTTGCAGCCCTTTGTATTTTGCATCAGCCACCCGTAGCTCGCCATTTAATGAGAAAGTTTATAGATGGAGAAGAATTAAGTTACTAAACGGCCGGTTGCCTCGGCAGGACCTTTCTCTTTGCATCATATTGTGTTTATAACCCCTGTTTGCAGCCATTCCTCCCTCTGCCCCTCATTCTGACACACACCCCCCAATCCCACCCTTCTATCCATTTGTTTCTGGGTACGCGCACACGCAACTCCTCCATTCGCACTGGCTCCGGTGTCACCCAGGGCAAGCTCAGAAGCCCAAAAGTGTTATGTACACACATGTCACTTGACGTGAGCATCCTTGGAGGTTATTTGTGGCTCGGGGCTGAATCGTGACAGGGAACAGCCGCGACACGCACCACTAAAAGAGAGGAGAAGCGTGGCAGAGGTGCCTCGACATCCGCGCGGGACCGGAGCGGCTGTTGCGTTCATCAGCCGCGGCAGAAGTTTTTCTTTTCCTGTAAATCTACGTTCAGCTACACCAATCTCGGAAACAGATTCATAAGACTATATATTACCGTTTCTTTATTTCTGGCTGGAGGGAGGAAATGAAAAGGAGAGAGGGAAAAAGAGAGAGCGCGAAAGGTGGGGAGTTTTTTTGGAAATAGGAGGTCCGTGTTACTTAGCTGCTGCTCACCCCTATTAAAGAGTCCTTCCCATAAGCTTGCGTAACATTGATTACTCACAAAGAGTTCACAATAACTATCATGTAGCTAAACTAATTGAGACAATCATGCTAAGTTATAGTCAGTCTAAAAGGTACCATTGATGTGGTAATGCCTATAGAAAGTCAGACATGCGACTCACTACCATTTAATTGCTCCTTTAAACCTGTTATTACAATGTTAACTGGCTTAAGTATATATTACTGCCTTTTATTGCCTTGATGTGACAAATTAAAACATATACTCTGGAAGTTGTATTCGTTTGCGGACGGAGTTGCAGGAAAAAAGGGAGCTGGGTGATGTCAAATTTGTCTGGATTAATTAAAAAACTTGCATTTTGCACTGCAATTCCCACTGCAGTTTTGTTGCATGGAGAAAATACTTTATATATAACACAGACGACTATTTTATATGCAATATTCTATGGAGGCACTCCAACTCGCACAGATAAGCCGTAAAACGAGTCCATCGCGCTAAAAATGAAAAGTCCTTTTGGCTCCGAGATCTAGTCTGTTACTGAATTAAGCGAAGGTCTGGAAGAAACCGGGGAGGAGGCAGCGATGGAGTTTCTACCTCCACTGAGCGCTACACGCCTCTATGGGAGGGTGGAGGGAGAGGCTTTTCAGCGGTTACCTCGCCTTTGGCTGCCAGGTCCCAGGCCCGGGGAGGAAGGGGTTACTCACGCCCCAAGACAAGGGAGCAGGGCTGCAGCCACAGACCCTGCGGGTTGCCCTTTTGCTGCTCTTCTTTGTGGTGAAACTCTGCTGAGCTCCCGTAAGGGGAGGAAAAAATCAAAAGTATTAATAATTTCTTGATTCTTCATCCCCAGGGCTGAGCCGAGCTCAGGATCGTTTAAAGACGCAAGGCTGCGCCCCTCCCGCACCGCACTACACTGCGCAGCTTCCCTGCCGCCCCCCGCGCAACCTGCGCGGGCTGGGAGGAAGCTCCGCGGGCTTCAGGTAAAGCACTCTCTCCCCTTCCCTGAGGTAATCGTGGAGGCATTGAGGACTCTCACAAACAAGAAATACTCAGCTCCCTCCTTACCATATTCCCCCCCCCACCTTCTCCGCTCGCCGAAAGATGTCAGGGGGTTAACATATCCTGCTCGCCCTCTCCCTTGATCTCCAGGAGAAAGGTAAGAGTTGCTGGCACCTTTATGGGACTCAGACCTGCTACGGCTGCGGGAAGCGTCGGCCCCCGCTAACTTTGATCGGCCTTATTCATCCCAGCTGCGTTCTATTTGTTTGTCATTTCGCCCTTTTTCTCCCAGAATCGTTATTTATGGTCTGAGAAGTGAAACGCGCCGCGATTTGCCTTTACATGGACTATTTTGCAAACGGGGGGAGGGGAGGGCGACACCTCCTTCCTTCCCCTGCTCCTCCGCGAGGGGGGCTGCCAAAAGAGAAAGAAAAAAAGCTGTCTCAATCATTATCAAATCAACTTTGAATTCATTACTCCAGAGCATTAACTAATTACCAGATCAGAGAGAAGAAAAAAATAAATATTCCTTTAAATAACTGAAGGTAATTATAACCCTGTTGTTGACATTAACGATTAATAATTGATCAGAAGTTATACACAATAAATTGTCAATTTATCTCCGTATGAAAATTCACTACTTTTTTTTTTTTTTTTTTCTGGGCGTTTGTTAAGAGCACGATCAGGGACAATACCTACACAGCCACCGTACGAGGAGCAGTGTGACTGTTGTTATTTTTCCCCCCTTCCAAATACTCGGGAGTATTTTGAAATCCCCTGTCACGGATGGTGCAAACCCATATGGAGCAGGAGTGACTTTCGCTGCCAGCCTGCGATCCTGCCTTTCCGAGGAGGGCCTAGCGGGTGTGACCTCCCCCCGCCCTTCCCTTCATTTCAGTCCCCAAATCCCCAAAGGGCCGAAGTTAACCATGTCCCCACCCCGAGGCAGAATGGCTGCTCCCCTCCGTCCCTCATTTTGGCTTCAGGAAAATACAGCAGTCTCGGCGGAGATTGGATGTGAAATGGTGACATTCCCCCGTGAGTCACGGCTAGGGGGGGAAGCGGGGGATGGCTCCCATAGCTGGAGCCCGGCTGTCACCTTAGCTAGGGCTCTCACAGGTAAAACGCTCCTCCAGAGCCTGCCTCAGGTCACTGCTTGCAGCTCCTAGCTGCCCAAGTGCCAGCGTGTGCCGCGCCGATCACGCCTTCTCTCTGTAGTTTTAATAGTCTGCTTCAGAGCAGCCGAGTAGTAATCAGGGATTAGATGCATGGGTGCTTCGGGTATTCGCAATGGATACCTTCGCTCTTAAACTTTTTTTTTTCCTTCCCTCGTGGAAGGAAACATACCTAAGTTATTAGGCACTGGATTAAAAACAAAGGGGTGAACATCATATTACTTAATGTGCAGCATTACTATTAATAACAATATTTTCGACCATCATTATTCAGTTCCTACAATAGGAAGGCTCTTTTCGACTACCTGAATCGTGAGAAGCTCGCCCAAGCACCCGAGAAATGTCTGAATACAGAAGGCAACGAATCGACCTATATGTAAATTCCAGCGCATTTTTTCTTTCTTTCTTTCTTCTTCTTTCTCCCCAGAAGTTAATAAGCAATAAAATCCTCCCGGTATTGATTATACCCCTGCCACAGTTCCTCAGCGGCGCGGGGAGCATGAACCGCCTTTAAGTGAGATGTAACATGTGACAGAGGCAGAAACTTCCAGCGATGAGACGGTTTGGATTTTTTTTCTCTTAAGGCTGGGCACGGAGCGAGCCGGGCTAAACCGGGCCGGGCTGTTCCGCTCCGAGCTGGGCTGCTCCGCTCTCAGCTGCCCGCCCCCAGCCCTCGTCCCGGGCCGCTCCTCGGCCCCTCGCACCCGGGCTGCTGGTTCCCCCTCTCTGGAGCTAACTGATGGTCCATTAGGGAGGCGAGTACCGCCAGGTAGGGCTAAATCAGACGGTGTACCTTGAAGTTTGTTTCTTCGCCTGAAGATGACCGTTCGCCTCCAAAACTTGGAGAGCTCCTCCGCGTGTTAGGTTAGGCAGGCAGTCCTCTGTTTTGGTGGTGGTGGGTTGGTTTCTTTTGTTTTGTTTTGTTTTGATTTTTTTCCCCTGTAGTTTCCCTCTCTCTTACAGGGGCTAAGTACGTCCCTGGCCATGATGCAAACGAAGCGGAGAGAGAAACGCAGACGCGCACTACGCTTTATGCTAACATTGCCCTTTGCTGGGTCCGCTCCCCTCCAGCAGCAAGCTGGTCTTCTGTTCCATTCTGTCTGTTTGCTGCTGGCCTGGGCTGCCTGTTACCTTCGTCCCGATCCCCTTCCCCAGTCTCCAGCTAAACAAAGGTGGGCAACGCTTTTTACTGCTCTCAAATGCAGTTGGTGAGCAGTTTTCCTGATACAATAACTCTCTTATTGAGAACAAATGTTGACATTTGCAGGGAGCAAGAAAAAAAGCAGCCCAGGAAGTGGAAAGCGACCATCTTCTTATTTGATGACAGCGCCAATTCCTCCGGGATCCCACCTGAGATTAAAGCCTGAATTTCAATAAATCAGCTCTAATGAAACCTCTGGCCCCGAAGAGGGGAGGGTTTGTCTTTCCCACTCTGAAATGAGCACAGAAATGAGAGGAGAGGGCGGAGGAAAAGAATAAATATAGAAAGGGGTGTGAGATTTTAATCCCAGTGGTCTGATTAGCATCGTTATGAAATAAACCATACACAAAGTGATGTATTTTATCGTTCATCCCTCTTTCTTGCTATACTGAAATAATTGCATTGTTTGTGCCAACAATCTAGCAAGGCTGCACTTTCCTCCTGCTTTCAATTTTGATTATTAAATCTCAAATGACATTGAATATGTAGTTCTTGCCCATTAATTTATTGTTTTAAAAAATAAGTTTATTTGCCAAATCATTTGGGTGTCACCCATCTGCCTCCATGAACCGTTCCTGAATTTCTCAGAGGATGAGAGAAGTCCATTGGGTTTTACATACATAGTGAATACTTAAAAGCGAGTTTTCCAAGTCTTTCTACTTTTCTTTCCAGAAAGAAATCCAGGTCTGAATACTAGCAAGAGTAGGTAAATTATGGAAATCTTTTATAAGTCTTTGGGCGTATAAACATCAAAGGAATGTCATTAGCTTTTTTTAATCTCTGCCACAGCTTTTGGTTTTTACCAATTGAAACGTACATGTTGTGTCCAACAGAGACCTGGAACATAAAACGTGGGTAGTGGGGGTGGATGGAGCAGGAGTGGGGAAAAGAGAGTTCAAGCATCTCATTCGACATAAAAAGTCAATGTGTAAAATCTTCCTCAAGTGCACAGTGAAGTCGGAGGGAGATGATAATAGTACATATTTTCATCTCCATCATCTGCTAAATTGGAGGGGGAAAAAATGAATTACTTTTTAGCTACTTGTCTAATTGCACTACACACTGCACACAGACACAATTGCATTTTACCTCAATGAAAAACAGGATGTTTCAGGAGCAAAGGAGCATCATTCTACAAACAACATACAAGGAGGAGTAGGCCTCCAGCTGCAAAGTTCTTCAGTGTTTTATATTTAACTAGATGATTCCCGGAGTTTTCCAGAATTACAATATTAATTTCTGCCCTATCAACTGAAAAACACATGTATTTTCTCAATCACTTGGACATCTTTATAGGGGTAAAAGATGAAGGAGGGAGGGGGTAAGGGGGGATAGAGGAAAACAGATTATGGGAATTGTGTATATGCAGGTAAAAAACTGGCTTTCTTTCCCCCTGTTTAATATAATCACAACATATTTCCTGACTCCAGACTAGCACAGCTCTTTATCCAGTTAACATTCCCAAGGCTGATGCCTGAAGTATCTAAGATCACTTTCAAATGCCCTTTCTAACAAGACCTGAGCAAGAGGCCACTAATTTTCACTGAACAAAAAGCCACTGGAGAGAGATTCGTTTGTCAATATCAACTGGTCCAGCAATTTCCCATCTTCAGACACATCAGCCTATCTGAGCTGGCAGATGTTTAGACAAGATTTTATAAATTGTTCAATATCAGACCATAATGAACCCCAACTGACCATTCCAAAGCAGCTAAAAGCATTCAGGATCTCCCCTGCTGGGATCTAATAATGCTCTCATGCTGGAACATTATTAATCATGGAATAAAATAGATGAGCCTCTTGAAAAATAACTGTATGATTGATTAAAGGGCAATCTAAGAAGCTATTATTCTTGTTTTATAACTGTAAGTTATATTCACTCAATTTATCTTTTGGGGGAAATAAATGATTGTTCGTTTCTTTTCTGAAATTATATGAGAATTCCCATTATTTTACTAAAAATTAAAATGATTAGTTAGCTGATTTTATTAGTCCAATCAAAGTGGATTTCCAGTGTGGCTCTTAAGATGCGATTTACTGATATCAAGAAAAAGGGGAAAAATCATATAAACCAGGAATTTGACTTATGTATCTCCCCCCCTCTTATCATATTTTAGCCAGAAGCAGAAACAAAGAAATGAGAAATAAGGCATATCTGAGTATCTTTTTTTTTTTCCTACAGATGGTGGATTTAAAGAATGTTAACTCATAAAAAGCTACTTCACACCCAACATAAATAGTTTATAAGAAACATGCATGTATTCACATCACTCTCTCTATGCATATGCATGTAGATATAGAAATACGTATTTGCACACATGTGTGTGTTTAAAGCTTAAGCGTAACGGAACAGCCCAGAAGGAATTAATTTATGCAAAGCATATCTTTGCAATATATTTAAATTGCTTACTCATTTTACGGTCTAAGTTCTATTAGTGAAACTGCAACTTTCATCATTTTCTAAATAAAAGATTATTATTTTGGGGAAAATTAACAAAAAACACCATACTGTTGCAGACTAGTCTGTTTTTATTTACAATTAGAGATATAAATTAGTAAAGAATTCTCATTAAACAACCAAAGATTGTATAACCATCAATGTTTCAAATAAAAACCAGGCAAAATTTATTTACAAAAAGTTCAGATTCCATTGCAATACAACTTGCATAAATTACTAGAAGCTTTATATCGTTACAAAAATAAATATCAAATTTGTTTCCACTTTGTACTTTGTAAGGACTCAAGTTCTCCAATCACATCTTTATTATCTCTACTGTATACATCTTTTACAAATAAATTTTACAATAAATCCTATCACACCTATCGAATATATACCGTGGCAATGAAGTGATCAATTCAAGATATCCTGAGAAAAACAGATCTGTTTTCAAAAGTCACATATACATTGGGGAAACTATACTATACCAGCAAACTCACATATGTCCAACAAAATTGTGGTTTAATAATTAGAGTCTGAAGATTTAATAGTGCTTTGTGGTCTTCTTTTATACAGTGGCACAAGATGTGATCCGGATTTAAAGATTTGTTATATATATTAGCTCGGGGAGAGATGATGGCTTGCTGACTTTTTTCAAAGCAATTGTGACACCTACCTGTGGACCAAGGAAAAAACCAGATCATCCAAAAATCCTTCAATTACGCTCTAACACCATTAAACGGGGAGAGAGGGGGGAAGGAAGTAAGTAAAAAATTCTTACACATTTGACATGTCTAATGTCTTCTAACAAAAGAATTAGATGAAAAAATATTTGCAGGGTGATTTTTTTTGTTTTTGTTTACTTAGGCCGAAATAGTGGAGATATTAGGAGTTCCATTGCTAGCTAGGCAAGAGAGGCAATTCACAGATAACATACCCTGCTTAAGATGCATGTTAGTCTCTAACAGTTGTCTATTTTTGTTTTATTTTAAATACACTGTCATTGTGTGAAGCCTCACTCAGAATGTATAATTTTAGCACCACCATGTGAGCAAAAGCACTTTGTTTTTAAACAATGTCTTCAAAGATATTTTTTTTCTAAAGATTTCTTTCCATAAGGTTTAAATAGTCCTTACAGCTTTGCCTTACAGAAGAGAAGAGTATGCAAAGTTAGGGAATTGTCTGACCTGACTCTAAAATTAAAACAAACTTGAGAAAGAGAAGTTGTAAGGAGAGGTTTAGAAAAACAGCAGAAAAGTGTCTTACTTTGTAATCAGAACCTTAAGTAATGAAGCAAGAAATTAAGGCTGAGCAAGTCTAGAACTGTGCAACATGTCTTAGACCTGATGCCAAATGATCAGTGTAATAGAAAATGCTCTCACTTACTTGCATTGCTGTGTGATTGCACTTCTATAGGTATGGTTGTACTCCTACTGTGCAGACTTCAGTGGGATCTGTCAAAATATAACCATCAGTTAGTCACAGGACACAACCAGCTAACTAGATTATACAGTGTGTGTAGGTCCCAACGCTCCTAGTGTAGAATTCATAGCTAGGTTGCTTAAAAGTCTGGCTAATATTTTACAGTTGCCCATACTGAGTATTCAGTTAGAAGAAGCTGGCAATTATATTAGTGCAAAACTATTTAAAAAAAAAGAAAGAAAGAAAAAGACAAACAGCAGAACCAGTTAAAAATGTAATGTTCCACTTAATTTTACGTCCAAGGTCAGCAATTGCAACTCAAAGCTGAAAAAAAACCTTGTGAGAATACTGAAAACAAAGAGAGCAAAGTCTGTTTGTAAAAAGTAAAATATCTGGGTATCTTTGTGTGTAGTTTTCCATTTAAAAATGACTTCTAGAGGCTGCATGTGCCTCTGAGACTTATCTGGAAGTTGCCTTTTACATTTCCTCTCTCAGTTCTTAGAGGCAGGTACCAGTACAATGGCGACATGCCAGTTTTAATCCCCAGATTATACTACTGCCCATCTTTTCTCCATGGTGGCAGTGGTGACAGTGTCCTCACTGTTCTCTCCAGAGAAGGTTTCACTGTTTACAGTGTATAAAGGGCTTGTACAGGTCGGGGAAAGAGCGAGAGGAAGAAAGGGGAAGAAAGCAGCAAAACCAAGTCACCTACCTTTCTTAGAGTCATAATTAGAGGGCCTGTAATGTTGTTCTAGCTGATTAGTGATCGTTTTCAAAGAGTCACTGCTCTGCTTGTGGACAGAGCTGGCATTTAGGACAGTCTGACTTAGTCCCTCGTTTGAAGCCACTGCTGCAGAGTTGTATCTCAGGATTCCCTGGCTCTGGAGAGCATTAAAGTTCCCATAGTTTGTATAATTGCTATAAAAAGGTGAGGTGTAATAAATATGCCTCCCCAGGAGGGAGGAGGGCGAGTAGGCAGCGCTGTGCGGGGCGGAGGCGGGGGTGGCCGAGGAGAGCGGCGCAGGCTGGCAGCCCTGTCCCAGGGTCTGGCTCTTGAGGTCCGAGGTGGCGATTTCGGCCAGCGACCAAAGCTTGGGCTTGCTGGCCGGCGTCGGCGGCCCGGGGGAGGCGCGTCCGCCCAGCGCCGCCTTGCTGGCGCTGCGGGCGGCGTCGGCGTGCGGGTGGCCGAGGAGCGGGGCCTCCACGGCGGCCAGCGGCGAGGAGGTGGCGGGCTTCGCCGGCGGGTCGCGCTCCCCGCCGCCGCCGTCGTCCTCCTCGATGTCCTNGAAATAGTGGAGATATTAGGAGTTCCATTGCTAGCTAGGCAAGAGAGGCAATTCACAGATAACATACCCTGCTTAAGATGCATGTTAGTCTCTAACAGTTGTCTATTTTTGTTTTATTTTAAATACACTGTCATTGTGTGAAGCCTCACTCAGAATGTATAATTTTAGCACCACCATGTGAGCAAAAGCACTTTGTTTTTAAACAATGTCTTCAAAGATATTTTTTTTCTAAAGATTTCTTTCCATAAGGTTTAAATAGTCCTTACAGCTTTGCCTTACAGAAGAGAAGAGTATGCAAAGTGAGGGAATTGTCTGACCTGACTCTAAAATTAAAACAAACTTGAGAAAGAGAAGTTGTAAGGAGAGGTTTAGAAAAACAGCAGAAAAGTGTCTTACTTTGTAATCAGAACCTTAAGTAATGAAGCAAGAAATTAAGGCTGAGCAAGTCTAGAACTGTGCAACATGTCTTAGACCTGATGCCAAATGATCAGTGTAATAGAAAATGCTCTCACTTACTTGCATTGCTGTGTGATTGCACTTCTATAGGTATGGTTGTACTCCTACTGTGCAGACTTCAGTGGGATCTGTCAAAATATAACCATCAGTTAGTCACAGGACACAACCAGCTAACTAGATTATACAGTGTGTGTAGGTCCCAACGCTCCTAGTGTAGAATTCATAGCTAGGTTGCTTAAAAGTCTGGCTAATATTTTACAGTTGCCCATACTGAGTATTCAGTTAGAAGAAGCTGGCAATTATATTAGTGCAAAACTATTTAAAAAAAAAGAAAGAAAGAAAAAGACAAACAGCAGAACCAGTTAAAAATGTAATGTTCCACTTAATTTTACGTCCAAGGTCAGCAATTGCAACTCAAAGCTGAAAAAAAACCTTGTGAGAATACTGAAAACAAAGAGAGCAAAGTCTGTTTGTAAAAAGTAAAATATCTGGGTATCTTTGTGTGTAGTTTTCCATTTAAAAATGACTTCTAGAGGCTGCATGTGCCTCTGAGACTTATCTGGAAGTTGCCTTTTACATTTCCTCTCTCAGTTCTTAGAGGCAGGTACCAGTACAATGGCGACATGCCAGTTTTAATCCCCAGATTATACTACTGCCCATCTTTTCTCCATGGTGGCAGTGGTGACAGTGTCCTCACTGTTCTCTCCAGAGAAGGTTTCACTGTTTACAGTGTATAAAGGGCTTGTACAGGTCGGGGAAAGAGCGAGAGGAAGAAAGGGGAAGAAAGCAGCAAAACCAAGTCACCTACCTTTCTTAGAGTCATAATTAGAGGGCCTGTAATGTTGTTCTAGCTGATTAGTGATCGTTTTCAAAGAGTCACTGCTCTGCTTGTGGACAGAGCTGGCATTTAGGACAGTCTGACTTAGTCCCTCGTTTGAAGCCACTGCTGCAGAGTTGTATCTCAGGATTCCCTGGCTCTGGAGAGCATTAAAGTTCCCATAGTTTGTATAATTGCTATAAAAAGGTGAGGTGTAATAAATATGCCTCCCCAGGAGGGAGGAGGGCGAGTAGGCAGCGCTGTGCGGGGCGGAGGCGGGGGTGGCCGAGGAGAGCGGCGCAGGCTGGCAGCCCTGTCCCAGGGTCTGGCTCTTGAGGTCCGAGGTGGCGATTTCGGCCAGCGACCAAAGCTTGGGCTTGCTGGCCGGCGTCGGCGGCCCGGGGGAGGCGCGTCCGCCCAGCGCCGCCTTGCTGGCGCTGCGGGCGGCGTCGGCGTGCGGGTGGCCGAGGAGCGGGGCCTCCACGGCGGCCAGCGGCGAGGAGGTGGCGGGCTTCGCCGGCGGGTCGCGCTCCCCGCCGCCGCCGTCGTCCTCCTCGATGTCCTCTTCCTCCTCGTCCTCCTCCTCGTCCTCCTCTTCGATGTCCTCGTACTTGTCCTTGCACTCCGAGCCCGACTCGCATAGGGGGTCTCCTGCTCGGCAGGGCAGCTTCTCGCCGTCCGACTCGGCGGAGCAGGAGTGGTCCGTCAGCGAGTCGACTTGCAAGCTGATCCCTGTAAGGGTCCGCCGGGCACAGAAAGGCAGCGTCAGGGCTGGGGGCAGCAGAAGAAAGCGGGCGAGAAGCTAGTACGGCCACCAGCACCGCCACCGCGGCGGGCAGGGAGACGCCAGCCTTCTCGGCCTTTTCCCAACAATCCCATTTCAAGGAGCATCCATCCCCACGGGCTATCTCGCCGCGACACCCCCTGCCCCTCCCCGTTGTCCCCCAGGCCACAGACACTGCGCGGCGACAAGCGTCCGGAGCAGCGGGAGGCGACAGGACGGGACTTATTTTGGGGTCGTTTTTGTTAGAAGCAGCCCCCCCCCCTTCCCCCCTCCACTGTTCCGCTCC
Organism: Bucco capensis; assembly: GCA_013396975.1. Lineage (NCBI taxonomy): Eukaryota > Metazoa > Chordata > Aves > Piciformes > Bucconidae > Bucco > Bucco capensis. The sequence continues at coordinate 187,570 of VWZO01020528.1, read as the reverse complement.
CGGGGAGGACGCGACAGGGCGACATGGGGCCACCCCGCCGCGGCCGCAGTTAACCCGCGCCCACCTTCGTCCTCCGCGGAGGTTTCGTTGCTATCGGGCATCTTCTCAGGGCTTTCCTCTTTACTCCTCGCCCCATCGCCTTCGTCGTCATCTTCATCCTCGCTCTTGTTCCGCGGGGCNCAGGAGGGAGGAGGGCGAGTAGGCAGCGCTGTGCGGGGCGGAGGCGGGGGTGGCCGAGGAGAGCGGCGCAGGCTGGCAGCCCTGTCCCAGGGTCTGGCTCTTGAGGTCCGAGGTGGCGATTTCGGCCAGCGACCAAAGCTTGGGCTTGCTGGCCGGCGTCGGCGGCCCGGGGGAGGCGCGTCCGCCCAGCGCCGCCTTGCTGGCGCTGCGGGCGGCGTCGGCGTGCGGGTGGCCNTTGGCGAACCAGGTGGAGACCTGGGTGAGGGTCATCTTGGTAATGATGGCCAGCATGATCTTCTCCCCCTTGGTGGGGTAGGGGTTCTTTCGGTGCTCCTGCAGCCAGGCCTTCAGCGTGGCCGTGGCGTCGCGGGTGGCGTTTTTCCTGTACGCGGGGTCGTTGAGCTGGTAGGGGTAGGCAGGGCTGCCGTACGGGTGGTAGCTGATGGCTCCAGTCATCCCCGTCGTATGCGCATCGTAAGGGGAGCCCTGGACAGAACAAAACGGTGGGGTTGGCAATTTGTTATTGCTGATAGCCATTAGTAAGTTGTCAAGGCGAGATCGGCGGTTATATTTGTATTTCCCCGGGATGGTGTCTTGTATCCATATTCTATGAGGGGGAGAAGCAGCACCCAAAGGCCATTAAGTTGCGATTCTCCCCCTCCTTCCTCCGCCCAGAACACCGACACGGGCACACGCGCTTAAAATCGGATATGTTTTAATCTTTCTGACTAATTTCAGCTCCTTGTAATTGAATATTTCCCAATAAAATTTTTGAACCTCGCAGACATTTTACAGGCCCTACAGGTACCGTCTTGATATCTACATTTCTCTCAAAGGTTCAAAAGATGTTTCCTTTTTTGCTATAGAAAATACAACAAAGCCGCCACTTAGCAATTCACTGCACTAATGCATTGCAAATCCAATTTGCAAATCAGAAGATATGCACCGTTTCAAATTGTTCAAATGCGATGTAATTAGCATTTTAATTCGCCCTTTAACGTTTAAATTGCGCTTATTTAAGTCTGCATAATGCAAGAAAAGTGAAAGATATTGCTAAGGAACTCGCTAACTTTCAGAACGTCTCTGAATCCCACAGATCCGCGAGTCACAGGCGCAACATCACCCAATATCCCGCACAGTTCACAACCTCGCTGCAACTTCCAGCCACTTGCCTACTGCTTCCTAACAGGAAAAACAAGCAACTAAGAGCTTCAGATATTTGTACCACTCCGGATAAAGACTGCGCGAATATCTGTGCACCGTATATTACAGATAGAAAGCAAGTAGGTCCCCTGTCACTTTGCAGGGAGAGGAACTCTCCTGCTGCCATCCTTTCCTAGGATCTCGACAGCAGCTCTAGCCTCAAATTCCGGGCACAGGTCTTTGTGTGTACGGACTAGATATATGTCTAACTCTCTGTGTATGTTTATAAAACTATATAGCCATCTAGACCTCCAGTTTATTTATGTAGTTTATGATTTTATTTATATAGTTTATGCACAGAATACACACACACAAATGTTCCTTTTAACTAATAAGAAGAAAGTGAAATCTGAAACTGCGTCCACCACAACCATCTTGGGCTTAAGAGAAGCTTACAGATCGCAAACAGATGCTCCTTTTAATTCCTAAAATCCAGTTAAACCATTAGCACAAAACGCACTGAAAGTAAATAAAACCACACGGGGATAAAACCCGCAGCGCCTCTAAACACCGACTTAAACAGAGAGTGGAAAAAAGGAGTAAAAAAAAAGAAAAAAAAAAAAAAAGAAAACACTCCCCTATCCTACCACAGCGAAAAAGAGCGAAAAAAAAAGAAAGAAAGAAAGAAAGAAAGTGGGGAGGGAAAGAGGGGGGAGAATGAAAGCATCCAACCCAACGGCCTGAGCCGATCCGCATTTGTTTAGGGCCCCCGCAAGGCTCCGCGAACCGCGGGGACAGCTTGGGTCCCAGGCCCGCCAGCACCACGTTCGGCCGAGGCTCAGCGAGACGCCGCCCGGCCCCGGCCCTAGTCCCAGCCTCAGCCCCGGCCAGCCACTCCGCTCCGCTCCGCTCGGCTCGTCTCCGCCGACCCCAGCGCGGTGAGGTGCGCGTCAGGCGCCGGCAGCGCAGAGGTGGCGGCGGTGAGGGGCGCCTGGCTGTGCGGCTTGATGTCGGGGGCTGATGGTGAGTGTGTGAAGAGAGAGGCTGAAGATGGTGAGGATGAGAATGCGGATGCTAATGAAGAAGGAAAGGGTTTCTCTTCGGTAGTTACCATGTAGGAGGGGAATCCCGTGGCGGGGTCTGNGCTCTGTGCAGTTATGTAGAGAATCAGAATTGTTATATGCTCCCCCCCATGCGCACCCAGTCAGAATGAAAACAAACAGGAGAAAAAAACCCAACCAAACAACGAAAAAAAAAGAAAAAGAGACCACCACCACCAAAAAACCAACACCCCCTCAAAAGGAGAAAATAAACCGAGAGGTCAGAAATCTAACCGGGAAGGGAAGGGCATCTGGGAGAGACGGAAGAGGAGAGGGTTAGTAAAAAGAAAGGGAGAGAAAGAGAAGGGGAGAGGGAGAGAGAGAGGGAGAGAGAAAAGCGAGCCTCCGAAATCAGAAAAGTGGCTGCTGCATATGGAGTTCTCCCAACCAGCCAGCCAGCTCCCCCAGCGCCTGCGAGCCTGTATTTTGGGGGAAGTATAGAGTCTGAAGTGAAGAGTTGAGGGAAGGAGCACTCGAGTTTCTGAGGGACATTGGAAAACAGAGCTGTCCGTCACCGCCGCTCATCTGCATAGCGCGGCGGGCCCGCCCCCTCCCGCTCCGGCCCTGTCTCCTCCCGCGGCCGGCAGGCAGCGAAGAAGGCAGGCAGCGAAGGCAAGGCTTTGTAATACAAGCCAGGCTCTTCGACTGCGAGCACTCTGCTGAAGCCAAACGATGATACAGCTCATCAGCTCCTCTCCGGACTCGCGGAGCCATGTATGCTCTTTCGCACACTCTCGATTACAACCCCTCTCTCCCTCTTCCTGTGTCCACGCCGGGAACAGAAAATAATGTGTATTATAAATATATCCATCCTGTCACACACGCATTCGCCGAAGAGCTGTATGCGCTCACACGGACCGTAGATGAGTGGGTCCGCGGGGCCGGGCTCGGGGAGCTGGGCAGTGTGCGAGGGAAGAGCAATGCTGCCCTAGATGGAAGGAGAGAACAGCAACTGCTCAGATCAGCAGATCCAGGATCACCTTGTTCCTGGCAGGGAGAGCTTTGTAGTTTTATAAGTTGCCACAAACAGTCAAGATCTACTCATGGAGTGCCTTTGCACATGAAAGGCGAGGGGGGAAATAATCTCATCTTTCTTTCATTGCTATTCTTGCTGGTCTTATGTGTAGGGAAGAGGCCTGGGTGACTCCTTCTGGGGGGGGCTAGTTACCTCTTTTCCCCCTCTCCTTTCTCTCTTTTACAGTTCAGATAAGTCTTCTGGAATACAATCACAATGTGTTTAATTTCCCAAATAATGTAACCTCTTTCTCTGCACCCTCCCTTCCGCCCTGGCCACCATCGGTTTCTAGCCATGGCCAGGTCTGCTCCGGATACGAGAGGAAGAGACGAAGGCACTGCTTTGTGCAAACATAAATAAATACATATATGTGCGTATGCCTTTTTTTTACAATTAGTCTATAGGGACCCTTCAGAAACCGGCAGCGAACTGTCCGCATTCTTGCTCTGGCCTTTGCCTCCCTGGACGCGGCACGGTGTCGCCGTGCCGTCCTGCCGCAGCCAGCGGTCTTCTGTCCGTCCCGTTGTCGTCCACCTCACTCCCCCACCCCTACACACGTTGGTGGCGCCAGTGCTCTCCCCCTTGCCTCCTCAGCCCCGGGACACGGCGTTAGGCCCTGCCTGTTCCACCAAGCCGCTGATGGAGGGGCCGAAAAGCTTAGGCCGCTGCGTAGCTCCTGACCCTCACCTGCGCCCCGCCGCTAACCGGGCGGGGCAGGGTCAGGCCGGCTGGTACGGACAGGGCTGAGGGGGTGGAAGCCACCGCGCTTTCCGCAAGCCCTTTACCCGCAACCTGTGCTGGTTGACCGGCCCGGGACGAACTGGGGAAAAAAAATTGTTTATGCACACACCAAAAAAATAAAAAAGGTTCATTTAACCTGGTGTTTTATTTTACCAGCATCTGTGAGTGAGCACTTATCCCATGTTTAACCAAATGAAGTGGCTTGGCATTTACGGACGGCTTCTTCTTGGACTGCCTCAGGTAATTTCTGTTGAATAGGATGGAGAAAACGCTTCTGAGGAGTACGCCAGCGAATGGTCTCTGACAGGAGGGGAGATGGCGATAGCGGAAGAACTGAGGGTTAACAGGACATCCTATTGTTAATCAATTAAACATGTAGTTTATAAAACAAAATCCATTTGGAGAAGCCTTTTCAATAGCTTCGCGGAACAGAGGGGGAAATGCCGTATAAACTACGGTCAAGTACTGGGATGTTTCTGCTTCCTGAAGCAATCCGACCTTTCCTATTTCTTCTTCTATCTGATTTTTTATTTCTTTCCGTTCCTCTCGTCCTCTTCTGTGAAACCCATGTACCAGTTTACCCCTGCCCCTGCACGCAGCAGTACAGATCTGGTCACCAGACATACCGGATTAATTCCTATCCAGATACATCAGTTGGCCTGTAGAAGAGGCAAACCTTAAAAAAGCAGGTGAGGGGGAGGAGGTTAACACCAACAGGTATTTCTTGTCATTAACTCCCGACTTCCTGATAAGAGAGTGATAAACAACTGGTAAACTCAGTGCAACAGATTAGAGAAAAGACATTTACTTCCCTGCTTGGAGATTAATGCGCATACTAAATAAAAATACAAACTCTAAAACCAAAAGCTTTATATAAAACACTTTCATATTTCAGTTGTTCTATGGAATAATCGATATCACGCGACTACATCTGAATAGTCAATTCCTGTGTTCCGCAGACCGATTTCTAAGTATATGAGCTCTGCTTCTGAACGGAGCAGCAGCTGGAGAGCTGAGAATGCAAAATTAATTATAACATTATAAAGTCTTACATGAATCTCTCTAAGTCAACCTGCATGCCTTGCAAAATGTGCTATACTATCTGCATTTTTATTTGGGAATCCAACTCTGTTCTTTGCTAGCAGGAGTGGTGTGAGTGTTTATCTACGCGAATTGATTGCTCTTAGTTCCTCCTCTTTAATAATTAGTGGGACAATTCAGATTGGGAATACAATGGCCGTTGTGTTTACATTATTACAAGGGATTAATGCTATTAAGTGAGTGTTACAGTTATGACCTGGGAAGAGTACTTAAATAAATACCATGTTCCCAGGAGAATTGATATAATTCAGAGTGTGTGTTGATACGCACAGACACACAAGCATACACGAGAGATACAAATCTCCATACGCATCTACACGTATATACATATGTTATACACGCTAGGTGTACGTGCCCCTCCGTGTAAAATGTAGGTGCTGGGTTTGCCTCCATCTGCATGTCTTTCCTATATGAAAATATATTTTTGTGATTTCGGTGCAAGGAATGTTTAAATCAGGAACATTAATCCCCTTCCCCCAAACACAAAGAGCAACAGATTATATTTCTTCAATTTGTGCAGTCCAAAAATATAGTTTTTGAGAAACGAGGTTAATTTCTCAATCAGAGATTAATGGAGTAAAATATTATCATTTCAAAAGACAAGCTCTTGCGTTGATTTTATTTGCATATTTTTTGTGTGGCTTCAGAAAGGAATGGATTTACCCACTGGAAGGAGACGGTAAGCATTTTATCACAAGTACATCACTAATTTGACTCTGCACAATGTGGAGAAGGAATAGCTAGTGGGGTCATTTAAATATAGCTGGCGAAGTCTTCACAATAAACAAATCAGAAAACCGTGTCAACAACGTTTTTAAACATCGGTCAGAGTACCTGGCTATATTCAACTTCTCGGAGTTCTCTCTGCTTGATTTGAGTGCCTTTCGCAGGGAAGAGGTTTTTCATCTGTCTGGCTCCCCCGCTGAATCCTAGTTTTCCCATAATAGCATCCGTTACTAACAAAAAGCTGTCCAATTTACGCGGTTAGACAGCAGAATAGTATCACGCGCACTTTTTATTGGTAATAGCTGTGGAAAATTAACATGCCTACATAGAGACATTAAGACTTCACACACTGCTTTTTTATTTGAATAATCTATTAATTAGTTCAGCCTTTACCTTCCCAGATTTTAAGTGGTGCTCTCGCCTTCTTTAATTCAGTTTGCTCCAGCACAGCGGGGAAGGTGTACGAGAGCCACTCGCTGTCATTTCTACCCCTTTTCAGCTAACACTTATTGCTGTTCTGAGAGACAGGCTTGGGGTTTGTCATTTATGAGCTACATCTCCTCAAACTAGTGGCAAAGGCTGCAGTTTTGGGGCGAAGGCAGCTGAACGCCAGGTCTGCGGGCGCGGCACTGCTGCCCTGCTGCGGGAGCGCTCACTGCCCAGCGTCTGCCCACTCGCCCCGCACTCGGGACCCCGCCTCCCTCAGCTTTACTCAGGTAAAATAAATAATAATAAAGTAAAAATCTCTTTGGATTGAGGGAGAGATGCTCCCGGCTAGGGAGGGCTCCCAGGGACCCGGAGAGGCGCACACGCCTATTACCCGTACAATGCCAATTGCCCAATTGTCTTGACACTGGTCACAGCAACTTTTTAGTCGGAGCGAAGTGGAACTTGGTGGGATTTGGAGACGTAACACAATGCGCAGCAGAAACAGTTTCCTGTGACATAACCACACAATGGTCTGGGAATGCTTTCTCCTTTCTCTCATGAAATGGGGGACCGCCACCATCTCCCGGAGACAACGACATTAAATAATAGACTATTGTATTTAAAAATAACAAATGACACACGCGTACTGTGCAAGAAGACTTGTCCAGTTTTCTAATAAGAGGAACCCGGTTTACGATGCCCTTTCTGAGCGAGGGGCTCTGCAGGAGCGACTTGTGCGAACGAGGGGAGAGGGAGTGAGCCGGGTGAGCCGTTCTGCCGTGAATCTGTTCACGGGGTTAAAACAGAGAACGGGATAAACAGCACGGGAGAAATGGAAAGAACAAACTTTTCCTTCCCTATCCTGAGGACAGACTCGATAGTTCGAGCTACGTGTGGGAGGGGGCGCTGTGGCGATGGATTCTCTGGCGCTCCCGAGCACCGGCGGAGGAAAGCTTTATGTAAGGTCCTTCCCTGAGGTTTCTTCTGGTATTTCAGTCATTGCTTTTATTAACAATGTCATCTAACTGTCGCCCCGTGATATCTGCGTTAAAAGGTGAACTGTTCGTATGAGTTACAGTAACTTCTTTTCCCCTTATCTCTTTTTTTTTTTTTTTTTTTTTT